>OX442416.1:20695999-21093499 GCA_949361645.1 Spongilla lacustris | reverse complement strand
GTAATGAATAAGAAAGTGTCTTAACGGTATCGGATAACCGGTAAGCGGTAAGGACAAAGCTTATCGGTAGTTGACCCTAATCGTCGATTGACTCTCAAGTACGATAAATTACGAATGGAAAACTTGATGTACAGCGTCCAATAGGATAGTCTTTCCGTCTAGATATAGGAAAGTGCATGTGTTCGACTCTTAGTTTAAGTAAGTTACCAACAACAGTTACAGCATCGCAATCCATTGATTCCGCCATTTTTCCCCTACTACACTGATGGAACCTGTTAATTGGTGTTGAAACGTCCCGTTTCCAATCCCTTCCGTATAATATCTATGATCCAATCCTGGACGGTCTATAACAGCATGTCTACGCACAGTTGCAGCACAGCACGGCTATAGCAGATCCCCCTTGTTGTGCTGATGTTCACAATCAAGTGTATGCATTGTCTTAAAGGAGGAGTTGGCGTATAAAAGGAGAGTGGATCCAAAAATTTCAACCGGCCGTGCGGCTGTTTTAAATTTAAAATGGTGGCTCTATATTTATGCATATAGGCTTGGCAACGACAGCGTACATACAAGAGTTCTTCACACATGTTTTGAATGCCATATCATGAAATAATACCACTATCGCGTTTCACAGTCTGAAGTTAATAACACTAAGTTAAAAAACCGATCACATGTTCTTATAATCATAATGGCGACCTTAGACAGATATGGCACAAACTACACCTGCAACGGTCCTTTTCCACTAGAGGTGAAAAAGAAACTGTTCTGAGTATAATAGGTTTGAAGCAGCGAGACTACTACTGGCACTCAGTTAATTGCAAGCGGAACGCTACAATCAGTGTGTCAAATGCTTTGCTGGACCGCGTATATTGACACAACCCGAGGGTGTCCAGGCCTCAAGGAGCAGAACATCCTGTTCTTGGAAGGAAATCATGTTGGACCCTGCAGGTTAGTGGGATAGATATACATGTACGTAGGCCTAGTACGAGAGATGAAGTGCGGCTGTCTTTGCAACCCATCTTGCACTTTGGTATGAGTAACGTAATTAGTAATCCTGTTGCTCTGTATGCTACTCGCTTAGAAGGGACAGTAGCTATCTCGTATACGTAAGCTAGGGTCAAGTTTGTTTGCCCACACTGCAAGCAGTCATGTGTCTGGGCTAGTTCCAGGGTGCAGTCTGGTCATTACCTTGCTAATTAGAAGAGTACTGTTTGGATTTAGTAATATCAATGCAAATGCGAGACTTCACCTTTGCTGGCATATTACCTTGCCAGTACATGACTTTCTCTGTGTTTGCTGGTATGGGTGAAGTGAAGCAGTGATACATCTGCTCAGGTGGGGTCTGAGATGATTGATTTTATTTTTTATATCCTGTTGTAATCCTTGTTCATTCAGTTTATGTGAACAGACTGTACCAGCAAGTGGTACCACATGCAGCAAAAGAGTCCATGAAAGCTGCTGTGGAATGTGTGAAGGCAAGCCCTCACTACGCTACAAGGGGGAGAGGTTAGCCATTAATTCCCGTCACATACATGTATGTCATTGTGTGTACGAGCTACATACATGTATGTGGGTATACATATGTATGTGTGTATACATGTATGTGTGTATGAGCTACATACATGTATGTGTGTATGAGCTACATACATGTATGTGTGTACAAGCTACATACATGTATGTGTGTATGAGCTACATACATGTATGTGTGTGCTAGCTACATACATGTATGTATGTATGTGTGTGCGAGCTACATACATGTATGTGTGTACAAGCTACATACATGTATGTGTGTATGAGCTACATACATGTATGTGTGTACCAGCTACATACATGTATGTGTGTATACATGTATGTGTGTATGAGCTACATACATGAATGTGTGTGTGAGCTACATACATGTATGTGTGTATGAGCTACATACATGTATGTGTGTATGAGCTACATACATGTATGTGTGTGCTAGCTACATACATGTATGTGTGTATACATGTATGTGTGTACGAGCTACATACATGTATGTGTGTATGAGCTACATACATGTATGTGTGTATGAGCTGTATACATGTATGTGTGTATGAGCTACATACATGTATGTGTGTGCGAGCTACATACATGTATGTGTGTACAAGCTACATACATGTATGTGTGTGTACATGTATGTTTGTGCGAGCTACATACATGTATGTGTGTACAAGCTACATACATGTATGTGTGTACGAGCTACATACATGTATATGTGTACGAGCTACATACATGTATGTGTGTATGAGCTACATACATGTATGTGTGTATCAGCTACATACATGTATGTGTGTATGAGCTACATACATGTATGTGTGTACCAGCTACATACATGTATGTGTGTATACATGTATGTGTGTATGAGCTACATACATGAATGTGTGTGTGAGCTACATACATGTATGTGTGTATGAGCTACATACATGTATGTGTGTATGAGCTACATACATGTATGTGTGTATCAGCTACATACATGTATGTGTGTACGATCTACATACATGTATGTGTGTATGAGCTACATACATGTATGTGTGTATGAGCTACATACATGTATGTGTGTATCAGCTACATACATGTATGTGTGTACGAGCTACATACATGTATGTGTGTATGAGCTACATACATGTATGTGTGTATGAGCTACATACATGTATGTGTGTATCAGCTACATACATGTATGTGTGTATGAGCTACATACATGTATGTGTGTGTGCTAGCTACATACATGTATGTGTGTACAAGCTACATACATGTATGTGTGTACGAGCTACATACATGTAATGTACATGTGTTATGTGATACCCACATCTATGTAGCACGTGTTGTGTCCTCTTGTATCTCCTGTGCCTCCTTCAACTTCCCCTCTCACTTTCTTCTTTCCGTCTCACTCACCTCCCTCCCTCACCCCTATCTCTCCCCTTCCTACACCCTATTTAGCAAAGCTATCTTTGATGGCAGGCATGAGATGGCCATGTTGCTGTGGTCATCCCCTAATCATCCCCTTCTCCCCCTTCTAGAGCTCCCCATGGTTACCATATAGTCTCCATGGGATGTTCACCCTGAAGAGGTCAGAACACGTAGGGACCTTCACCACACCCACCTTTATTCAGTGTAGATCCTGTGGGCTGTGATGATTTGGATGATGCCCTCTCAATCAGGTGGGTGTGCCTTGTTTCATGCCATACATGTATAAGGGGTTGAAGGTCAAGGTTAGCCTGACCTGGGCATGCTGTATTTGGGATTGAAGGTCAAATAGTCATTCTGTTTATCCGGCACCCTACAGAATGGTTTCACAGAGCTTGGAGTTCACACATCTGATGTACTTCCTTCATCATGAGGCCTGGTACAATGACTGATATGGAGGCCCAGCTCAAGTGGGTGGGGAGGGGTTAGATGTAGGTGACATTAGGAAGGAGGAAGAGTAGGTGGGAGGGATTATTTAGTGGTAAGAGTGAGTGGAGATGTGCCTGTGCATTGGGTGACTATTTGATATGTAATATGCATGCATTCCTGTTCCTGTCTACATTGTAGGATTTTGGGTGCTCAGCTGAATATTTGGAGAGTCCAACCAAAGGGAAGCCTCACACTATATGCCTGCAGCCATTAGTGCATAAAAGGAAGCACTAAGAAAAACTCTTCTCCACAAGGTGTTTTTTTTTTCGTTGTATTTTTGTCGTTCCTTTGTGTGTGTGTGTGTGTGTTTTTTTTTTGGTTTTTTTTTTTGGTTTTTTTTTTTTGCTTAGTACAATTACAAGGTCTTACAGTACAAGCCGTGCGCGGGCCCAACGCCAGTCATGTACTCATTTGGGTAGAAAAATGACAGAGATGCAAAGGCAATCGGAACGATAAAAATCCATGTAGCACATCAAGATTTGACACTCTCGATCGAACAGGTCGACGTCCGGTCGGTCATGTGCACGTGATGATTTACCTTTGAGCCACGTACGCTCACCTTTCATACTGACGTAAAACCTCACAGTGCTTGTACAACATGTAACAGTGATTAGTAAGTATACAGAAAGGTACATGCATGGATAAGAACTAAGAACACAATGCAACTCGCGGTTTCGAGAACAAATTAACGGCACAAACGTAAATCAGTTGTACATGTAGGGGAACCGTACAGGGCGCGATCAAGTACTAAGAAGCACTTGATCTGCCCGTTTTTACATTGTAAAAACGACGTAGCCAGAAGGTCTGTGCGAGAATCCAAAGAGCTCAAAACTGCGCCATTGTAAAGATGTTCAACTCACGTGACTTCCGGTTGGATCCAGGCGCCTTTTATACGCAAATTTGCGCTCAGATTGCGCGGCCTGCGCAACTATTTACGTACCACCTCCTCCTTTAAATGACAGAGAAACGTGTATATGTATACCATTATTCATTTTCTACATTACCGATCAGTTCTTGTACACTGTGGAGCGTAGCTTTTCTGCGCTAAAGCGTGTGTGAAAACACAATTGAGATATATATGATGGTGCAGAAGAAGGTGGAAGTGTTTCAGTAGAGGGCACTAACACTGACCAAGAATCAAGAAAGATTCATTTCCTCTAGTCTCGTACCCAGACCCAAAATACGTAAGTATTATACTGTACATGCATGTAAGCGATATTGCTAACATGCTCTTGGGTTTGGGTACGAGACATTCAGTATTTGTATCCCACTTGTGGTCGAGACCTATGGGTGTTAGGGTGCTGCAGCAGTGGCGGCTTTTTCTAAGCTTGCTGGTCGTCTTTCCACCAGGCTAAACCAACCCAAGTCCAGGACCATCTTTGGAATATACAGCCGCCTAGGCCTAGCCTTAGTGAGAGCAAACTGCAGAGCCATCCTGTCCAGGGTAACTGGACTGTAAGGCCTGAAGTGCCTCTCTTTTAGGTTCAATTCCGAGGTTTCATGCATTTAGTAACAATATCAGAAATGTAATGTTATATTCATTCGTTCATGTATTCTATGTATGTAAAAAAGATAATAATATAAAAATTCATTTGAAAGAAAATGATATTTATTTATTTATTTTAGACTATTCATCCTTCTCACCTTTAGGGTGTGTAACCTTTTTCATAAATCAAAATCGATTATTTCGACTATGAAAAAAAGTCCAATCGATTTTTCAGGTTAATAGCAACTTGAAAATCGGTTATTAGAAACATTAAATCGATTTTGGCGATTAGTGCGTCATTAATTTGCCAACGATTACCTAGGTTTTTCGAGGTTTTTCCGATTTGTGATATTGGCCAGATAAATCACAGTTTCTCAAGCCTATACACGTATAGCCAGTTTTATTACTTATCAGCTGGTTATGCCAACATTACAACACAGTATCCGCAGGGACAGGGAACGAGGTGCATTCCAATGTGACGCCACATCCGCTGGTGGGAATGATTCAATGGCGGTGGATGGGAGTTATAAGTGTTTCAAATATTTTTTCACCAAAGAACACGTTCTTGCATGTTGGGTGGATGGGTGGAACACCTTTCCACGCATATGACAAAGCCGCTAATCAAGACATGTACGATTTCATAATGTTATGGACGAACGTCTGGGAAAGAGCAAGTGTCGCACATGTACTATACTGCAGAGAGCGCGAACGTATTTAAATCGCCGTGCCCACTGACTGCGGTATTTACGTTACCTTTACTAATTCAGTCGGGTCCCCAGACTAATGCTCATTACATCATGTCAACTGTTTATCGATTAATTAACCCTTTGTACTTCAGGCGAAGGGCATATAAAAAGGGTAATCGATTTCCTACCGATTTCTGCATATTAAGGAAACGAATATCGACTAATCGCGACTAAGAAAAACAGAATCGGTTATTTCGACTAAAGGAAATTCTGAAATCGGTAACCTGCTATTCTACTCGACCGAATAGGTAATCGCAAATAGTCGGTTAACCTACAAAACCTGAAAATCAGTTACACACCCTACTCACCTTTCAAGTGCGTTATTGTAGTATACGGATCGGACGTAGGGCAGAGTTTGTTGCCATATGAGAATACGTGCATATCTATATATTTTTTGCTGGCGGCGGGGGGGGGGGGGGGGCGCCATTATATACTTCTGCCCCCCCCCCCCCCCCCCCCCCCCCCCCCCAGCGGCGGGTGCGCCACAACGCCATTGTGTTCCCTAGAAGTGTCCTCGATGTATGGTTATATAGACCCCTAGCTTGCCGTGTCAGCCCGCGCGCAGGTGAGGCCAGGGTGCCAGGTCCCACCTGGCCACCCGCAACTGACAGCTTCGTTTTACCACACCCACATATGAATAATTAATTTCGGCCCCCCCCTAATACGCCACTGCCGGGAAGGATCAAAACATTAGCGGCCATATTGTTTTGGCCCAAAATGTTAGAATTTGTGTTTTCATTACGTTTCGAATGATGTTATAATAACAACTTAGACTGGTGAAAAATCACGGCCTAATTTCATGGTACATGTACATGTAGATACATAAATAAAAATAATAACAGTAAAAGAGGAAACATAAACAACAAAATGACAGAACAAAAGAATGAAATTAAAGTGTTACTCCAAGTTTAGCAATTCTGCCGGTAGCCCAGCACCATCATCAATGGTAATTAATTGTATTCATAAGTTTAAGCACGAATCATATACTTAAACCGAATGAAATGATTATGGGTTGTTGTACGTCGTTGTACAGTGCATAACACTGATGCTAGTTGATAAAAAAATTTACATCACTTTTACATATGAGTGGACTTTTTAAAAGCCTGGTTTGGGATATCCAAAATCCAATTACGGAATGTTGTTTATGCATCATCTGGCATTAAAAGCACAAGACCACAACTGCTCACGTGACTTCCTGACTGCATAGCGTTTCATTTTCAGTAACTACCCTAAATAAGTAGTTTTTAAGGGATTTCTCCACCATTACATGCTGGATTGCGCTGAAATTCGGTGTGTAAGTGTAGCATGGCCCTTTATCTAAAACTGCCGTGTCCGAATTCGAATGCGGGAAAAAGTTTCGGTATTGGCATCCTTTAAGGACAGATTTTAGAGGGAATTGTGCTTAGTATGGTGTTTCGTTGCGTGCGCGATCTGAGGTCCCAGGATCAGCTGGTAGATAGTAAAATGATGGTTGAATCCAAGGCAGTTGCATTCGTGACTTTACTGATGGTTTGGCAGCGAATAGAAAGCTCTCAAAGTCAGAGGATGAAAAAAAAGTCGGCCATGTACAATTAATTACATTATAAAGTTGACGTCATTGTATTTCGTGGGAGTGGTAACGTCCTTTTTAGAACCAAAACCTACAGGAGACCACAAGCGAGCGACAAATCAGATGTAGGAATGCATTATCACCTATTTGGGCACCTCTGAAGAGGAAAAGAACCGTTGTCGACTCCATCACCACTCCCACGAAATACAATGACGTCAACTTTATAATGTAATTCATTGTACATGGCCGACTTTTTTTCATCTTCCGACTTTGAGAGCATTCTATTCGCTGCCAAACCATCAGTAAAGTCACGAATGCAACTGTCTTGGATTCAACCATCATTTTACTATCTACCAGCTGATCCTGGGACCTCAGATCGCGCACGCAACGAAACGCCATACTAAGCACAATTCCCTCTTAAATCTGTCCTTAAAGGATGCCAATACCGAAACTTTTTCCCGCATTCGAATTCGGACACGGCAGTTTTATATAAGGGGCCATGTTACACTTACACACCGAATTTCAGCGCAATCCAGCATGTAACGGGGGAGAAATCCCTTAAAAAGTATGTAATTAGGGTGGTTACTGAAAGTGAAACACTATGCAGTCAGGAAGTCATGTGAGCAGTTGTGGTTTTGTACTTTTAATGCCAGATGATGCCACGGCTGTTTTATTGCATTGAATCGGTGGAAACTTAGTACGCGCGCGCCGCGTAAAATTTTCCCCTAGCAACCTCCTTAGATACCATGGATGCCCGTTACTTCCAAATGTATTACCAGCACATGGGAGTGTAGCCACGTCTCGAAACTTATAAGGTGTATGGAGCAGTCCTCTGGCTCTGATTTAATGCTTTTTTGATTTTAAATTTCTACTAAGTCACGCGTTGTTGGACCTTAAAGCGCGAAATGTATTTCAATTATATTGCTACTCCTGCAGTTTTCCTAAGCAAATGATTAAAGAAACTAAAAGGCTTGCCAAATGGTCTACCAGATTATGCATAGCAACTGTTATGAATCCTTTTTTTGATCCATATAATACAAATTCAATGCAGCCACCTAAAAGTCATGAAATACTCATTATTATTATTATTTTAAAAATCATAAAATGTAACATATCACAAATAAAGGTGTACATTACTATATAGGTTCGTTCAGGTATCATCCCAGCTAAAATACAATTATTATAATATACCAGTAGGGCCTACAAAGAAATGAATATTGTATAAATAAACGGTTGACGTTATAATCACCTACAACTGCTTACGTTTCTAGCTGTAGGATTTTACTTTAGGCCTAGAAGTTACAGTAATTGGTGCTTTATGGAGTCATATGTGCAAACAAGGCTAATGAAGTATGGGTTAATACCCAAATACCCTGAAAGTTTCAATACCCTGCTCCCTAGCTAAAAAGCCAAAGCCAATACACCATCTTTTAAATAAGGTGAAGCCAGTATCAATATCATTTCAGTAGAAAAAGATTTTTAAAACATACCTAGTGCATTAATTTCAACATCAGTAGCCATATTGAAGGATGAGAGTGATGTGTGGACAGGGTGAGGGTGATATGTAGAGGAGGGGTGATGTGTGGAGGGGGAGGGGGAGGTGTGGAAGGATGAGGGTGATGTCTGGAAGGGTGAGGGTGTGTGGAAGGATGAGGGTAATGTATAGAGGGGTAGGGTGATGTGTGGAGGTAATGTGTGGAGGTGGAAGGATGAGGGTGATGTGTGGAGTGTGAGGGTGATGTGTGGAAGGGTGAGGGTGATGTGTGGAGGGTGAGGGTGATGTGTGGAGGGTGAGGGTGATGTGTGGAGGGTGAGGGTGATGTGTAGAGGGTGAGGGTGATGTGTGGAGGGTGTGGGTGATGTGTGGAGGGTGAGGGTGATGTGTGGAGGGTGAGGGTGATGTGTGGAGGGTGAGGGTGATGTGTGGAAGGATGAGGGTGATGTGTGGAGGGTGAGGGTGATGTGTGGAGGGTGAGGGTGATGTGTGGAGGGTGAGGGTGATGTGTGGAGGGTGAGGGTGAAGTGTGGAAGGGTGAGGGTGATGTGTGGATGGTGAGGGTGATGTGTGAAAGGATGAAGGTGATGTGCGTGCCAGTGAATATGTTTTTCTGTGTGTGTGGGTGTTATGAGTCAGTAGCCTCAATATGAGCAAGCAGCCTTAGTATTAGTATCAGCAAATATTCTTAGTATGAGCCATGAGCTGTCAAGCGATTTGTATATGTTTTGTGTGTGTGTGTGTGTGTGTGAGTGCGTGTGTGTGTGTGTGGGTATGAGCTAGTACCTTTGTATGAGGCAGTTGCTTTTAGTGGGTGCCAGTAGCCTTGGTATGAACACGTGACCAGTATCCCACTTTCGTATGAGCAAATATTCTTAGTATGAGCCATGAGCCAGTATCCTTAGTATCATGCAGTATGAGCCAGTAGCCTTAGTGTGAGCCAGTATGAGCCTGGTACATAAGCCAGTATGAGCCTTGTATGAGCCAGTAGCCTCATTTTTAACATTCAATAAGTGGTTTCTACTTCCATCAATGCCTAATGTAATATGCAGCCTCTGTGACAGCACAAATACTGCATAGCCTTGCTAAAAGGTCTGCATGTTCCTCCATTATGTGACTATACGGTACAAGCAAACGGCTACGCTAAGGTCAAACTACGCGAAAGTCAACATTTTTTTGCCATATTATAGAACACGAGAAAAAAACATTCATTATACCTGGTTACTTTGTACGTGTTGAATAATGACACAGGAACGCGAATATGTAGGCAGAATCGCTGGGAAAACTGCAGGAAGCTGAAAAAGTGACCTTTTATGCACACCACTCTAATCGCTCGTTGTAAACGTAATACAACTAATACGTGCGCCGTAGACAGGAACCAAAAACTGAAGTTGCGTGTTTGGGACACGAAATCCATCTAAGACTGCCCCACAACATGCTATTTGCCAAACCTTATACACTGCCACCCGATACCAGACACATCGAGCTTTTCGATGCATACTAGGTTGCTAGGCTGGTTGCTAAGAGGATGTAAACTAATACCGTAATATTCTATTTATAAACTAGGTTTCCAGCCGCAAACAGCCGTGATGCATAAACAACATTCCGTAATTAGATTTTGAATATCCCAAACCAGGTTTTTAAAAAGTCCACTCAAATGTAAAAGTGATGTAAAAATTTTTACCATCAACTAGCATGTTATGCACTGTAGTAGCTAGATACACAAATTTCTAAATAACGCACACATTTTGGTCCAAAACAATATGGCCGCTAATGTTTTGATCCTTCGGACAATCCTAGCAAAGCGCCACCTTTAATAGAAAAAATATGGCGACCCCACTAAGAATCATGGCAAATGTAGTGTGATAACAATCCCTCATGACAAATGCTGAGAAAAATCTGGCGTGCTTGGTACCGGTATTGAAGTACCCCATGCATGTCTATGGAAGATATACGGGAATATTCGTTGATTCGCAAACAGCTAATTAATTACTTAACGGATTAGGCTTTGTCTTGATAGAATGGATAATGGAATAATTTTTTTTACGTACATACATCCATAGATATTAGAGTAGGAAAAACTTATGACCTAGATGACTTGGTGTGGCTACATAACCCTGCTGTTCCCAAAAGAAAATGCAGGAAGCTACATTCTCGAGCTCCCTGGTCGGGAACTTATAAGGTGGTAAAACGACTCTCTACAGCGGTGTAGTTTCGTACCCAGACCCTGATTCCCACAGCTGCGGATGGATTACATCACCGCTACGTAGCGGTGATGTAATCCATCCGCAGCTGTGGGAATCAGGGTCTGGGTACGAGACTAAACGAGGGAGTGGATCCAGAAGAAGACGTAGGCTGGTGGTGCATTTCGATCGTCTTAATCCCTGCCCTAAGGGTCTTCGTTTTGATGACGTTGATTCCAATGACATAAATCGTCAAGAACCAGAGCCTAATGCAACTCAGGAACACTCCAGAGGTCCAAGACTTGAGGATGAACGGGAGGAACCAGCAGTTCACCGTGACAGTCGTGACACGGAGCAGCAACCGATCAAGGCACCAACCCATACCTAGTGTCGTACCCAGACCCAAACTTTACAGCTGCGGATGGATTACATCACCGCTACGTAAACCCACTTTTCACGTAGCGGTGATCCGCAGCTGTGTAAATTTGGGTCTGGGTACGTGACTAAGCCGTGGGTGATGAGGAGCCTCCGGCCCGAAGATATCCGACGCGGATCCGAAGCCCACCCCAATCGGTTATAATGCGGTGGCCTCCTCTTTCAAAGGAGATAAAGTACATGCGCATGTAGTCTCGTCCCCAGATCAATATGACGTAACGATTATCGCTGTAAACAGTATAATCTACGTCTGACATTGATTATACTGTTTACAGCGATAATCGTTACGTCATATTGATCTGGGGACGAGACTAATGCGCATGCGTGCATGTATGTGCTGGCACCAGCCGGGTTGAAACTTATGTGATCCCCGGTGCATGTATATATGTAACTGTATGCAATGAAGAATCACTTCTTTTTGGCTACATGTACTCATAACAGACTTCTGAATTAGGGGGGAAAGCTGTTAAAATTCTTTGTATATTGTTTGGGAACTCCTCCAAATGATTTGAACCTATCAATATAGGAGTACAAGCAAACCTTTTAACTACAAGTACATGTAATAAAATTTTGTATCTTCCAGCGATACTTATTTCTCGATCTGTGAGTAGATGCTGAAATAGGGGTATTTTTGTGAACTATATCATCATTATAAGTGTACAATTCAAACTGTATTGACAAAAGTTTACACTTTCTCATACCCATGTACATTGATATAGTATGCAAGAGTAAGGACTTTCAGTTTATATTGTACAGCACTTGCTTATGCATGAGGAAAAGTATTACACAGGAGGGATTGATACACATGTAGGGGGGGGGGGGGGGTGGAGGGGGGCACATGAACTCACCTTATCAAATGTTAATTGAGAACAATACTTTATGGCCTACATAGGAGGGATAATCACACATATGCGCGCATTTCAGTAAACAGCCTATGAGAATCAAGTCAATCGCAGAAGTGCTGTACACCAAAGGTCACAGTATACTGATGCAGATAGTCAAAAAGATTTCACAGATGCAAAATGATGTACTTTTTGATGTGTTGCATCTTGTTTTGGCTTGCATACATATGTTATCATGTTGTAGCTGTATGGTCAGTTATTAATGTGATCAAATCTCAAACTTCATAGACAGTTGTGTGCAAATTATCCATTTAAACAGGACATTGAATACATTTACACAAAGTGACATGATGGTGATTACCTGGACCAGCGTGGACTTTCCTGCTCCACTGTCCCCAAACAGGATAACTTTACCAAAGGAATGAATAGGGTAGTCCTCATAAGTGGTGGTATACTTCTTGAGCATTGCCATTGCTTCATACGTAGTAGCCATCTTCAGTGGTATTTGACCACTGGAGTCTTGAATGGTTAAATCAATCCCAGGTGTAGCCAGAAGAACCTTCACAGTACCAATCTGATTGTGTGCTGCAGCATAATGTAATGCAGTCCTCCCACTCTACAGAGAGTACAACATCACACTTACCATGGATACAGTCATAATTCAAACAAAACCAATTTCCTAGCTAAGCTGAAAGTTGACTGCTGCATCCTCCCATAGACCAATGTACATGCAAGTTCAGGCCATTAATTCATCTCACTCAAAAAGCACATCTTGACATATTAAATATACATGTTGTTACATTAGTAAAATTAAAGATAATGCCACGGCTATCCTTTCAAGGATTGGACCACCACCACGGCACCACCATACAGCAGGACATATTGCTGCTCATGTATATATGTGCCGTATATCACTTGTTAGTGTAGGTGGTAGGTAATTTAATGTTATGCATGTGTATCTGTGTTGTTACTATTTATATAATGGTATAATAATAGTAATAATTTTTAAATGATAATAACAACAATGGCACCTTGCTGCATGCACTTATAATGGTCCCAATCAAGTCATGCATTCATATTAGCATACCAGCCTCATCTATTGCAACCATTAAAATAAAGATCATTCCAATGATGGGCATTAACCACATGACAACAGCATGACAGATGTATTATAATTAGTGGTCCAGTTAGAACCCAAAGTAGAAGGGGAGAAAGGCAATTAACTCAAGTGTGATCATAATTGATACATAGGTTCAGTTAAAACCACACAAATGGACCTTAAAAGCTACATTCGTTACATCATATATTATTACGAATAGTTGCCATCATACCCACCACCAGGCCATGGCAAGTTCCCATCTCATACAACTCCCATGCTGTGGCTTGGCTTCTGCTACTTTATATAATTTTATCAGGTTAGATGTGGAGGGACTGGGATAGTAAAATAACAATGTACAATCCTTAAAGCATGACCATACACCTACCCCATGGTCCATTCCCATAAGTCTTAGGACTATCCCACAGCCATCACGGTTACCTCAAAATTACTGGCTAGGACCTCTTAATCCTTGACCCAAGCTTGTCTCCATAACTGCTACACAAAATGATTTCATGCTTGGCCCAATGTAATACCTATCCCACATCTAAGCCTCCATGGATGGTATTTCATTACATGTATATGTTTGTACATCCTCCAAAAGCCATGTGCATGAACAAGATGAATACAAAGAGTCTATTAACATGCCTTCTATTCACAGTCCATCCCTCATCGCCCAAGAAAACATGTCTGTAACAGACTGACCTTATGCTGGAGGTTAGCCTCGGCACCCCTCTCCAATAGTCCTTTCACGCACTCTACATGGCCATACATAGATGCCACCATCAGTGGTGTAAGTCCCTCCTGTATTGAGGAAGTCATATCACAACACACTACCAGTACCAGGGAGGGGAGAGTGGCCATGGTACTACTTGCAAGCAATTATACTCAGCATTAGTATAACTAATGTACACTTGCAACGCATAGCCATATGCAGTAGTATCCACACGTAGCATTGTAATTGACAGGGGTTAGAAGAGGCACCATAGCTCATGGTCATTGTCCCGTGGGGGGTGGTAAGGTGGTGAGGAGAGGGTCATACACCATTAGAGTTAGCCTCAGTAATAGTTTGAACTTATGAAGTGCTACAGTTGCCCCATACCTATCGTGGTGGGGGAGCTAATATAGCTGGCTAAGCAGTACAGTAGTGTAAAAAAATTGTATATGAAAAACGTAAATTCATGACATTAGTTTATTTCTTTTGAGTTTATATAGGCCGATTGGCTGCAAGTACCGTCTTCCCCCCCTCCCCCCCACATACACACATACACTACATGTACATGTATAAGAAATAATAGCGGTATCGTATATTCACTGTGTATACATGTATAAGCCTGTATGTACATGTACCTGGACATATTGGCTGTGTACACATACCGGGCCCTTACATGTGTACATTATGTATATACAGTATAATCTACTAAGGGGCGCAGTACATGTAAGTTTATAACTTGTCTGCTCTAGTGCTTCTGCATAATGGCTAATATCTGTGACAAACATGCAATATGCTCTTACATGTACATGTATCCGAGCAATGTGGAAGGAAACGGATAAACTTTTCAAAGGTTTGGGTGCGAGAATCAGTGAGTGTTACATGTACATTGTATCTCTGTTGTCTGAACTTTCTAAACGTCAGCAGTTTTACTACATCGTACAGTGTAGGTATTTGAGCTCTATCCAAATACACTTGTTAATGTCCAACCCATTCCAAGGTACAGTACGTGTACATGAATGTTTGCTAATTATACCACTAATTAACATGGGGAAAAGACTTATAAGAACAAGACCATTCGCATATACATGTACAAAGCAAACCCAGATAAAATTTACACATGTACATGTATATCCAGCTGATATATTAGCAAGAGACATAATGTAACTCCAGTAATATAACTAACCGTCTCAATGAAGACAACAAGTGGGGTTAATATTAAGGGAGCCCCACCTGAAAAATTAATTGTAAAGTAATAAACCCAAATAGGGTTACTTTTATGATTATTGATAAAGCCAAAAGTCATTGTTATGTTGGCTGTACATGTACATGTAGGTGAAAACACATACATGTATGGAATTAATTAACATAAATTATCATGAAACGTATTATTTACATCATACATTCTCATCTCTTTGGCATCAACTTATCCCTAAATTCTATTTAACAAAAGTAACTGCTAACACCATCATCATTGATGGGTTAGTATTTTAAAGTTATCGATCAACCCCATAAAAAGGCTTGTATTGTTATTAATTAATCTTACATGTAGTACATGCACAGATCTAAATATGCAAGTAAGTGCTTGGATATTTCTAATTATAGCACACCCTAACCAGGATGGTGACTGCCAAAGGCTGGTGTCATCAGTGAGTGGTAATGGTACATGTACGTGTTAGGGACAGGGGATGTGGGAGGGGCCCCCAAGTGCTAAGGTTTGCAGGGACAGATGACTATTATTAGCATACATGTACATCATGTACATGTACTTAATATGTGAGGTACATGTAAGAGTCTCACCTTATCAGTGGCATCTATATTAGCCCCTGCATCAAGCAGTGCTATCATTTCTTCAGTCCTGCCACCTTGTGCAGCATTACGAAGCATATCCTCTGGGTCCTAAGGTGTACACATGTACATGTACATGTAGATGAGTGCAACAATTGTAAAGTTTCCACTAGTAATAGCCAACCAATTATGACTGTACATGTACATGTATGTACAGATTCAATGACCTCACCTTAGCAGTACGTCCACTAGCAATAAGCCTCATCACTTCCTCCACCTGGCCATTACTTATAGCCACCTTAAGCTCCTCCTACAAAGGAAACAATACATGTAGCACAATACATAATGACTCCTCCCCCACTTTACACACTGCTTTAACTTCTGATTGTACTACTGGTACCACCTACACACTAATGAACATGCCAGCATAATGCTGATGGCCGATGTACTGCCTATCAATGAGCTGTGCCTACACAAAGTGAAGCATGACCAAGTTTAGGGTTTTGTGTGTGCTGATTTGAATATGGAAATGCTCTCCATGTGATGCTGCCACCTCATAGGCCTACAAAATATAATCCCAAAACACATGAGTCTTGACTATTTTATGATGCATTGCACTAAGTGTATCCATAGAAACAAAATAGGACAAATCTGCAGGCCAAAAGAAACCAGGCTATTATAAACTTCAGCTACTACATGTCGGAACCTACATGTACATGTATGTTTGAAGTTAGCAAAAACACCCGATCCCATTACTGCCAATGTACCATAGAATCAATTGGACTTAAGTGAGCGTATTTGGATAGAGGGTCAATCCATGTATTATGAACCAGACTTGTAACTAACGTGAAATAAATAATGTGTATTGATAACCCCTGAGCACCAAGATTTTACCTGAGAGCACCATTTTTCTCATCACAATTGTTTACATACACAATGTATGTTCAAAGTGGTGCCATTGTTGCCAACTGACCAGAAACCACACCCAATTCTTTCACATCATTTCGCTGGCCGTGATGTACTTAGAGTGTGGCACTTTATTACATTATAATATTGAGCAACTATGTCCATTAATATTGTACTAGTTTTGTGGAGCCCCACCCTCTCTCCAGATGTGAGGGTGTGGCTCCACGATCGTTACATGTACCCGAGCTAGGGAACCACCGCAATGTGCAAGCACTAATGAGGATTTCATCACAAGGGAGTGGCCTAATGAATTAGGGGTGTGACAGAACGGATCTACATGTAGTTGGGCATGTGTCCCCCGACATTAGTGTGGCATACATGTACACATGGCTAATGTCGGGGGACATCCCCAACTAGAATGGATCTGTGTTAGAATTCTGGGACAATGGGCCATCAGGGACCCTTCTGGGACAACGGTATGAAATCTGGGGCATGTCCAGGACATTGGCAACATTGTGGTGCTATGCAATTGCTTCACCACAGCTACCCAAGCCCTTGCCCCTTGTGGTTTTATCAACTACATGTCCTTATTTGGGCATGTGCACTTGTTTTTGCTTCCAAGAGTGCTGTCATGTCGTTGATTATACATGTACATGTTTGTACACGTAGCAATTATTGTTGTGACCTGGTTTCCATTAGTGCCATACATGTATACATGTACATGTACATGTATACGTTCATGTTGCTTCAGAAAACAGAACATTTTTGATCTGCCTATGCAAAGTGGAGACTTTTCTTAAACTGTCTATTTTAGTCAGCTCACACACAAGGTAACTGAAGTTACATGTACATGTATATGTGTATACATGTCATCGGTTTTTCTCAAAACGGGTCTCAACAATGCTTGCTATACAGTGTACATGTAGATGTAATCCATCGACAATTCATAATAGATGGATTGACCATACATGTACATGTACATGTATGTAACTACAATGCATCTTTTAGGCAAAATGTACAACAAAACAAGACTGCACTTTACCCCAGGGCAACAGAAATGTTTCAGTTAAGAAGCCTTAGGGTGTGATGGCCATTATGATATTTGGTGAAATACAATGGCCATGACTTTGGGCACCACTATTAGGGCTGTTCCTAGCCACTGAGCTGCTTTGTCTTAACTTGTATGCTGTATGTTTAGTTAACAGTTGAATATACATGTCATCACACATCCCCACACACCACATGTTCATGTAATTCCCAAACCCATACACCTCCACACTCTGGCTTACATGCTTCAAAAGCCCCACCCCCAACTCTCTACACAAAGTCCACCCTCACAGCCTCCTCATCAAACTGCACTCACCATATCCTGGGGTTTGGCCTGGGCACCCCTATCCAACAGTACTTTCACACACTCAACACGACCATGTAGTGATGCCTCTATAAGTGCAGTATCTCCATCCTACATGTATAAGGAGGAAGCCATATCAAACCATGTACCAGGAATGTACTTAATGTAACACAGACAAGTGGAACAATATCAACAGGAGGGGTGTGGCTACACATGTAAAAGACGAGGGAGGGGCCATGATATTATGGGGGAGGTGCCATAATGAAGGAGGGGGAGTGGCCAGGTGAGGTGGTGGAAGGAGTGGGGCAGTGGACAGGATCACAAAGAGCCAGGCCTGGGCCCCATCAAGGTATGGTACATTATTCATTTTATTCTTCCCTGAAAAACATACAACTGTACATGTATGCACATGTATGTATCAATCACAGCACATCAAAAGGAAGTTATGCTGCCTCAAGAGGAAGCCTCATGAGGAGAGCCCTTGCATTGCAGCGTACCACAGCCATGTTATTACTAGTCCCCTGACCCATCTCATCAGGGCTGGACCACCCCACCCCCACCATTCTGTGGGGTCTACCAACAGTTATTCCTGGCTAACACAATAAAAATAAGTTATCAGGTTATTATACACATGTGGAGGGACTGGGTACCAGTCGGGCTAATCAGAGACCTGATGTTACTGCTTATAGTGAAACTAGTTTGCTTGTTGCAGCTTTGCTTGAAGTATATGCAATTGTTCACCTGCTTGCATGTACATGTATGAAAGCATCTCAATGTACTGTAGGCATGCGATAGTTACAATGAGAGTTGGTCACTTATGTGGAATGAAAACTGCATGCATGCATAAACGTATACAGTTGCAAGAAAGTACCTTGCTAAATGTTACTTTAGTAAAGGGTGCATGCATGTATATAAAAGAATCTATATGCATGTACAAATTGAATATAGTTGATTTTAATGTACAGCTTTCGCCTCCTATATATGATTTAAACACCCTCTGGAGCAGAAGGACATAAACTAATAGTGTAGAGAAGGTTCAATGCACCTATCTGGTATATAAGGTTCTGCATGTTGTTAGTTCAGCTTCATCATATGCCCAGCTAATCAAGACCATGACAGATGTGCCCCTCCCCCTCCACAATAACACCATATAAGGGCATACATAAAGGACAACTACTAAGTGACATACTAACACTTGGATATACAGATGTAGTACACCATCCACAGCACACCATCACACTCCACACCTCAGTAGGGGAGACCGGGGCTGGTTGTCACACAGGTTGGTTGTCACAAATTTTATATCTTTGCAAAAAAGGTGATAAAAATATATAATGTATACATGAAATGTAGGTACTAATATACTGTGCTTAAATCCAAAAATCCAAAGCAATCCCATATGCAACTGAGTATATTTTGTAGATTTTTACCGTACCGCGCGCAATGATGGGTTTTTCTATAGACACTATTACATGTACATTGCAATCAATGAATGGCAAAACGTAGTTTTAATAATCTGTAAAACGAGCATAATATGGACTTGCTTGTACATGCATTAGAAACCCAAATGCCTATTCCATTCAAGCAAAAAATATTATTTTATGTACCGTGTCATGACGGGAATGGTTGTCACAACAGGGCATGGGGTTAGTTGTCACAATCAACCAAGTGCCGGATGTCTTTTAATTAAGAATAGTAATAATTTCACTTCTCTAAAATGCCGCGAAACTTCCTGAGAAAGACACAAAGAAGCTCTGTAAAGTCAGATGTGATGCTGCGTGCTGTTCATCAGGTGAGATTTGACAACAAAGTACAGCAAGAGACTTCGGAATTAACTATCAAACGTTGCTTCGATACTGCAATAAATTAACTGATGTACAAATAACAGGGCATCATGGTGAGGGGTATCGAAAAAATCGACAGATTTTTACGCCTTTACTGGAGGAAGAGCTTGTCCGGTACATTTTGCGTACATGTACTTCTGAAATATATCAAGGCGTTTCACCGAAAGAAGTACGGAAGCTTGCTTACCAGCTAGCATTAGCTAATAACTTGCCAATACACAAGACATGGTTAGAGAGAAAATTAGCTGGTGCTGAGTGGTTCACTGCATTTCTGAAACGTCATCCTTCATTGTCAATACGCAAACCACAAGCTATTTATGACATTCCAGGAATTTTGTCACTTGTGCAGCAAGCAAAATTATGGCTGGATTCAAAGTGGCTGGAATATCACCTTTTGACAGAGACATATTCCAGGAGGCTGACTTTGCTGCAGCATTCACCACATACTGTCCAATGGCACTTTCTGTCTCTCCAACAAATCAATCTGATACTAATCCAGAAGTGTCCATTGGTATAAGCAGTGGATCTAATTATTGTGTACCTACTACAGCACAAAGGATAATAATTTCTGAAAGACCTGACCTAGTTAATGAACTTCCATGCATTATTGCTCCTCCTGGCTTACCTGTGCCTATTGGTCTTTGCTCTACCAGCTATGCTTCCCAGCACATATCCCCTGAAAATGTGCTACCTTTTTCAAAAGCAGCACCACACAAAAAAGCTGCAAGCAACAGAACAAGGAGATCATTGATTTTAACAGATTCTCCTGTAATGGCAGCGTTAGCAAACAAAAAAGGAAAGGGCTCCATAGATACAAGAGGAAGAGGAAAGGTTAGAGCTATCAAGCAAACAACCATACAGACAAGAGGAAGAGGAAAGGGATCTGAGAATACCACAGGAACTTTTCACTTAGATGTATAACATGTAATTGACTGTATCATGATGTTTTGGAACTGATATGTTAACGGTAGGAGAGAAAAAATGATAGTAGGCCTACAGGGCTTTCTGCTGAGTGCGATAATAAATAAAATTCAATAGTGTGACAACCAACCCGGGCATGGGGCAGGTTGTCACAACGGTACCCAATATTTGTAACCCGGAATTTGATTGCTTTTAAAATAAACTGAAATAGCCAAAGTGTGCGTAGATGATGTCCTTTTATTATGTAATGACTGTTAATTTAATTGGCAGTTTCAAAACCGTGGGGTAATATGAGGTACAAAAATTGTGACAATGTCGTGTTTCTCGGATACTCAGGATTCCAATTGAATATAATTACAGGAAATCAAAGGGCACAGTGCAGACACAACTACTATCCAACTAACTACTCGGCTATAGTGCACGCTAGGAAAAATGAGAAGTGAATGAACACGTGGTGTATGTGTTAAATATCCCCAAATTGCGCATGTGCAAGACAACAGAAATGGCGTCAGGTTACAGTGTCAGAACACCTCCCTGCCAGCCTTGATGTCCTCCATGGATTACTGAGAGGCGAAATCTGCTCTAATGGTAGGGTTTGTTGGTGCATGGTTTCTGGCTGATCTTCTGGGGTTGTCTCGAGTGTAGTCCCCACCAGTTGGAAGCCGAGGATTGCGGTACTGCCGCTTTGGTTGAGCAGGAATCCTTGGCTCTTCTGCAGGAATGGGAGGTGCTTGGGTGTCAAGAGGGGAGGTTACCACCTCCATGTTTGGTGGAATTGAAAATGGTTCCCTGGTGCCTACTGGCAATTCCTCTCCAGGGTCTGCATCCTCTTGAGCTCCATAGCGTGGACGCAGCTGCTCTATGTGTCTTCGCCAAGTGCCACCCCGTGGGAACACCCTCACATTTACACTACGGGTGCCAAACACCTTAGTGACCACAGCAGGCACCCATCTGGCATCCTTCTCCCGCCTAGGTCCACAATAGAGAGCATAGCATGGTGTGCCTACTGAGTATATAGGTGCCACTCTGTCTGTGACCTCTGGAGCTTGAGACTTTGTGGCTTCCCTAGCCTGCTTTCCTTGAGCAGTGTGTGCAGGGGAGGGAAGGAGAATGTCAATTCTGGTCCTAATCTGCCGCCCATTTAAAAGTTCGCTAGGAGAATAGCCCTCAGCACGAGGTGTCCGGCGATACTGCATTAGGAACTCCTGTACTGCAGCTCGAGGTGAGAGTGATGATTTGGAGAGGGCCTGCTTAAAAGTCTGGACCAGACGTTCAGCTGCCCCATTGGTGGCGGGATGGTATGGCGCACCTGTGAGATGGATGATGCCCCTCTCACGACACCAGGCTTGGAACTCCTCTGAGGAGAATGAAGTGGCATTGTCCGACACAATGGTATGTGGATAGCCAAAGTGTGCAAAGTCCTGCTCCAACAACTCTGTGGTGGACTTGGTGGATGTGGAGGTGGTGGGATGGATGCATGGATACTTTGAGTATGCATCAATAAGTACTAGCCAATTGCTTCCCAGAAAATTGATGGCGTGGTCAACATGTACACGACTCCATGGCTTCTCTGGAAGCATCCAAGGGTGGTTAGCAACTTTTGGTGGCTTATTCTGGTGTTCTGCACACGCTGTGCATCGGTGGCAAAGGTCCATGATCTCTGCATCCATCCCTGGCCAGTAGACTGCCGTGCGAGCCAGTGATTTCATTCGTTGCATCCCAAAATGCCCCAAATGTAAAAGTTGCAGTACCTGGGGCCGCAGACTTGGTGGAATCACCACTCTGGATCCATAGAGGAGGCAACCATGAGCTGTAGATAGTGAAATTGCCAACTTGCGAAACACTTACATTGAACCCTCTTGCATGTCTTCATTTGATGCACCCTTAGGAGGCCATCCTTCTCTAGTGTAGCGCATGACATTGGCAATGACAGCGTCCTTTGATGATTCCTTTGCCAGTGTTCCTGGGTCAGTAGGATTTAGCTGAAGGCTGACTGCCTTGATGGTGCAGACTGTGTCCACGTCAGCATCACTTTCCTCCTCATCAAACTTGGCGTCAGGCCCTGCTGGAAGGCGGCTAAGAGCATCTGCATTACCATGGTCCAACGTCTTCCGATACTCAATCGAGTAGTTGTACTGACTGAGCATCAGAGCCCACCGAGCCAACCTGTTAGCAGCCAGTGCAGGAGTTGCTTTTGTTGGTCCAAACAGAGCAATAAGTGGCTGGTGATCTGTGACCAAGATGAAAGTACGACCATAGAGGAACTGGTGGAACTTGTTGAGGGCAAAGATGATGGCCAGTGCCTCTTTCTGGATCTGACTGTATCCACGCTGGGTGCTTGTAAGGGTCTTTGAAGCATTGGCAATTGGGCGCTCACTCCCGTCACTGTACCGGTGGAAGAGAACGGCTCCCAAACCAACCTCTGATGCATCGCAGGAGATCCCAATGGGAAGGGAGGGATCAAAATGCACCAGAATGGTGTCATCACACAACAGGTCTTTGAGCTCCTGAAAAGCTGCTTGTTCCTCTATGCCCCACTTCCATGGAACATCTTTTTTGGTGAGATGATGAAGGGGTGCAGTGACTGTAGCCAGGTTGGGAAGAAACTTGCCATAGAACTGAACTGAACCGAGGAAGGAGCGGAGACCTGAAACAGTTTCTGGAGGTGGCATCATCTTCACAGCATCAACCTTCGAACCTTTTGCAATCCCCTGTCGCGAAAGGATATGCCCAAGGTATTCAACTGATGGTTGCGCAAAAATACACTTCTCCAGGCGGCAACGAAGACCCTTATCCTGCAAGCGTTTGAGGAGAGAACGAAGGTTCTGGAGGTGTTCAGCAGCTGTGGCACCACTGACCAGAATGTCGTCCATGTAAACTGCTACACCTTGGAGGTCCCTGGTCAACTGGTCCATGATTTCTTGAAAGTATCCCGGAGCTGAACTGATGCCGAACGGAAGTCGTGTCTGAAGTAGGACTCCTCGATGAGTACTAAGTGCCAATCGCCTCTGACTCTCTGGTGCCAGCATGATTTGGTTGTAGGCATCGGCCAAATCGATCTTCGTGAAACCATGACCCCCACCCAACTTCCGCATCAGGTCCTCTGGAAGTGGCATTGGATGACGGTGAGGTTCCAGTTGCTGATTAACAGTGACAGAGTAATCTCCACAGACCCGAAGTTTAGCTGGTTGTCCGGGAAGGCATGGCTTACGAATAGGAACCACTGGTGTCCCATACTCGTTAAACTGGGTTGGTTGCCACACCCCTTTGGCAATTCCTGCATCATAGGCTTGGCAGAGATCCTCCTGGATGGCGAAAGGAACTACACGTGCTTTACAGAAGATGGGCTTCGCATCTGGCTTGAACTTCACCTCCAGTTGGAAGTCCTTGAGACACCCAAGTTCTGGCTTGAACAGTTCAGGAAATTCCTTACAGAGTTGCTTGCATGCATCCTGAAGTGTATGATCCACCTTTAGATCATCAAAAATTGGCCTGATAGAAGAGGGACCTTCTTGTTTGTCCACAGGCAGGCCCAGAAGTGCAGTGACATTGATACACAGCCTGACTATGGCCTTGCGACCCAAAAGGTTGAGCCGGGGAACTTTGGTGACAATGAAGTCTACTGATTTTCCCTGGGAACTGTCCTCACCCTGAAGTGAGACCACCATTTTGAACCTACCCAAGGTGGGTAGTGGCTGTCCATTTGCTACCTCGTATCGTCCTGTGACAGGAGACAGCAAAGGCTTTCCCAATTTACTCCAGACATCCGTGGAGCAGAAATTGTCCCCGGCGCCTGTGTCCACTTCGAAAACAAACTGTTTTCCCTGGATTTGAACTGCTTGCTCAAGTTGTGGGACCGCCTCAATGATCTTCACTGTCTGTATCAGGTGCTTGGAGATTGTCTTCACAGGTTGGGTGTGCTTCTTCTTCTTCAGACACACTGCCTCTAGATGTCCCAGCTTTTGGCAGTACCGACATATTGCCTCCTTGTACGGGCAATCAGCCGACCTGTGATCTGTCTTCCCACAACGCGGGCATGTTCCAGAGGGAAACTCTCTACCCTTTACCAACATCTGTTGTTTTAGGTGTTCGTCTGGTTCTGGGGAGAGCGACCGTCTCTTAGATTCGACTTTATGAAGGCTTGTCTTAGTCCCATATACTGTCTCCTTCGCCACCTTCGCTGCTTCCTCTATCTCCACGGCAAGTGATATTGCATTAGCAAAAGTCAGTTCGTTTTCCTTGACTTTGAACAGCGCCTTCAAAACAGCTTCATTGCCGACGGAACACATAAAGCGGGTGCGCATTGCTTCGTCCAGTGGGTCACGGATAGCGGTGAAGTTGCAAGTGACTGCGTCATGACGAATTCGCGCGGCGAGTTCCTGGATTGTCTCTCCCGGCTTGCGACTCATTGAGGACCAATATTTAAAACGCTCCCGAATGACGTAGCGCGTAGGGTCGAATTGGGCCTTCATGTAGTCCGTGATCTCTTCGAGCGTGAGTTCGTTGATATCCTTGGACGGTGACTGCTGGGATGCAAGGTTACTCAGTAGCTTGAAGTTAACCCGCGACTGATTTGTAAGGAACACCTGCGCTCTTTTGTCAACTGGGATAGAGTGAGCACCGACAAACGTTTGGAACCTTGCCCAGTAGTCACTCCACAACTCGGCTGTAGAATCAAAAGGTGTGAAGCAGGGAATGGCCGCTATGGACGGACTAGAAGAACATGTCTCTTCTTGCTTTTGCTTGCCCACCTGTCCCATGACCGCGGCAATTAGCGTTTCCGTATGCTTTCGCCCTTCCTCCAATTGTTGCTGCTGAGCCGCCATCTGTTGCTGGAGAAGTTTGATAAGTTGTTCTGTCTCTGCCATCCTGCCGACTACGCCACTTTATCCTGTCGTGTTTCTCGGATACTCAGGATTCCAATTGAATATAATTACAGGAAATCAAAGGGCACAGTGCAGACACAACTACTATCCAACTAACTACTCGGCTATAGTGCACGCTAGGAAAAATGAGAAGTGAATGAACACGTGGTGTATGTGTTAAATATCCCCAAATTGCGCATGTGCAAGACAACAGAAATGGCGTCAGGTTACAGTGTCAGAACAGACAACCAGCCCCGGTCTCCCCTACTACATGTACAGTCACAGCTCACATACATGTAGTCCCCAAACCCATACAAGTTCACACTCTGGCTCCACCTCACCAACATGCTCCAACAGCCCCACCCCCCAACACTCAACACACAGTCCACTACAAGGAAACATGTCAGCAACAGATATTGGAACTGCTCACCTTATCCTGGAGGTTGGCCTGGGCACCACTATCCAACAGTGCTTTAACACACTCAACATGACCTTGTACTGATGCCGCTATCAGAGGAGTACATCCATTCTGTAAGGAGGAAGCCATATCACATCATGTACCAGGAATGTACTTAATGTAACACAGATAGGAACAACATCAACAAGAGGGGTGTGGCCATGGACCATGTAGGAAGGAAAGTGACCATGATATTATGGGGCATGGTAAGTGGGGGAGGTGCCATAGCAAATTAGGGTGGGGCCAAGGTACATGTACATGTAGGAGGGGAGTGGCCAGGAGAGTTGGACAGGGTAGAAGGGGTAGGTGGGAGGGGTAGGGGAGCTGGACTGGGCACCCGTGAGAGACATACAGTAAAGATAGCAACAACATGGCAGAGCTGCACCATAATACAATGTAAGTGGTATAAGATATACATGTATTTCATGATAAATGTAACTCAAGCTTGCTCCTTATAAATGAAGATTAGTTAAAATCACACAACTAGACCAGCAGCTATACATGTACATGTACCTGTCAGGGTTTCATCAAAGTGGGAGGGGGGTGGGGCATTTGCTCCCCTTTGCTCTTGCTCCCCCCCCCCCCCCCCCCCCGGCAATGTTGGAGTAAGCTTTTATTATGCATTATAAACATACATGTACACAAATGTTGAATCATTTATATTCCATGTATCAATTCTATCAACGCTTCATTGTGTTAATACAGAACATTAATCAATCTCAGTTACATGTACGGTGACTACGGTCCTTACTCTATGCGCTATAATTTATTTTATTTGGGGTAAATGTAAAAATTCTTCCAACCACGTCACAATGCATGGGAGACCTTTGTCATTTCTCTAATCGTGCAGCTACATGTATACATACATTCAGATATGTTTTATCAAACTTCTATACATGGTGTATATTAATAAACGTTTCCACACATTGTGATGTCACTACTGTGACTGTAGTGAGTTGAAAGTGAAAGCCAATTTGTGCCAGTAAGGCTGAATGTGTTCCCCCATGTACATGTACATGTAAATCCGGAGTGAAAAACACATGAAAATATAATGAGCGTAGGGTGGTATCCCTACATGTACGTCCCCTTGTTTGATCCCTCTTATATTTAAGCTGACTTTAAAAGCAGACACATTAATTCTCTCTTTAAGATCTACAATATTGGATGATGCTGTAATGCAGAATGTAAAACTATAATGCCCCCTCTAATACATGTAAGTGTATGAACTCGTAATTTGCCTCCTCCCCACTTGAGGTTTTTTCTCAATAAAACCCTGCAAGGGACCTCACATGACTGGTCCATTGCTGCAAAGCACTGAAGACATGTTTGTGTACAGGGATACATGCTAAAGTACATGGTATCTGTTGGAATGATTACATCATTTCCTGTAATCAAATAAAACAAACTAAACTTGTGTTAATTTTTTCGTACCCCTCTTAAAATATGGAGGATATTAAGAAACATGGGAAAACATGTACATGTATGTTAATACATTAGTACATGTACTTAGAGTGACCCCCCTATACAGTACAATTGAAGTTTTACTAAACATGGATGTACATGTATACATGTATGTACACCACACCCATGACACCATACACAGGGTACACTGCCTTAATTTACATCTTTCATTTTAGCAAGAGTACAATAAGAAGATTGCATAATGGAAGAAACATAGAAGTTCAAAGGACTGTCATTTATAAGAACATATACTGTGTTGTGAGCAGTAAAAAATCCTTTGAAATATATTATCACATTCAGTGTGACCCAGTACATATTTGCATTAGTGGTACAAATAATAAAAAAGCAGGATAACCCCTCCCTCCCCCCAATCCCCTTCCTATTCATTAATAGGGATACATGTACATGCCTTGATGTGTGTTGCTAACAGACTTCTAAATTATCTGTGGAAATGATTACACTGTACATGTATATCATTTCCTGTAATCCAATACATTAAGTACTATCTGCAATAATTATTGTAGGAACATGACACCTACATTGTATATGTAGCAAAGTTGACAATGTGGGTAGTTTTTCTATGTTTTATTTATTTATTATTTATTTCATACGCAGCTTCAAATTGTATACACCAATCACATGTAAGATGAGACAATACAACTCAATACAACTATACAGTGTGATATTGAATGCTACATGTACATGTACATGTACATGTATACCTGTAAGTACAAAAGGGTTTAAATTACAAGCAATAAACAGTATAGCCAGCACAGTACATAAAGACAGTTGTATTGTTCTGGTAAGGAATGAAAAAGGGAGTCATGCATACATGTACATATATGCATCACTGTAAGTACATGTATATGCATACAAAATCTACATGTATGTATCACACAATATGTACAAGTATATTGCCCTGGTAGAAAGAATTTGGTTAATGTATTGGGCAAAATGGGGAGAATGAAGGGAAGCAAAAGTGGCTTATTCTAGCGAACTTAAAAAGAGGTTGACTAAGCTTTTTAAGGCTTCATATCCTGGTGCAAACATAGGATTTTCAACTTTTGCTTCCATTCGTTCTCCATTTTGGCTGGATCGCCTGACGCACATTCTGGGTGGGCATGTCACCACCAAAACCCCAAACTAATGCTTCACCCCTTAACTAAAGAGCTCCACCTCACTGATTACATGAAGGCAGCTGTTTTAAAGCTGACACTACAAAAATGCACGATGAATCAGTGTGAGTTATGTCCCAGTAAAGAGGGAGTGAGTGGTAGGTCTGGTAAGTGGTTTAGAGGAGTTGGATTTCTGTGATGAAATCACATATCAACAGTGGGTGACTACCGACAGATGCACTCTTTAACAGTGACTGAAAGTATTGAGGATTTCATTGACTCCCTATCTCATCTCACAAGTCATCACTACACTACTCAAAAGCAGGCCCTGTATTTAATCCACCTGAAGAAGTCATGAATCTGAATGTACAGTTGTTGGTGATTTACATGTATCTGAGAATTTCTGACCAGATGGCTATCACTCATACCATATATATCTGATATTATATTGATATGGTGAAATCATATGTGTTGAATGTCTGTGATATGTATAATTTCCGTAATCCCTTGTTTCCCCTCTTAATTGCTGTCTATAAATCCTAAATGTATTTGTTGAAATGATTTCAAATGATGCAAACAAACTACTTTTGTTTGAATGACATTCATTGTAGATCTAGCAAAATAGTACATGTGTATGTGTGTACTATATTGTATATGTGTATGTATTTCAATTCTTATTTTCACATTGCTAAGATCACAAAAGATGATTTTATGTATGAATAAGAGATAAAGATGGCTGTACATGTAGCTTGAGGAATAAAGACCATACACATGTACATGTATGTACATGTGTGTGGTGTCACTGCTATGATTGTAGTGAGTTATGTGTACATGTGTTTGGTTGAAATCATATTAACACTAGTAGTAATGAACAGCATCAAAATCAAAAGCTTTGTATGATTACATATAACCACATACAGTGTACACATGTATGTTTTTATAATCACAATCATGACATTTCAAATCCTACATACATGTACATGTACTATGTAGCTTCCAATAATAGTTTTTTTTTTTGGCAAAACACGTAGGTTAGCAGATTTAAAGTAACCTACACCTCCAAGGCATTTATCCCCTTTAGACCTTGTGACTACATACATGTACATGTATGCAATCTTCTGTTTTATTCATTCACGATATACATGTACATGTACATGTACATGTATATTTACTTTCAGTGTTACCCATTACATGTATATATTTTCAGATTGGTACAATTACAGGTCAATCCATGGGAATTTTTACCACCCTGAATACATGTGTACATTACCCTCTCATATAATGTTCTCTCCTAAGACACTTGCATACACCCTACATGTATGATGTCTCATTTAAATAATATACATGTGCACTTCCTGAATAATTAATTTTCTGTGACCTTTGGCATTTCTGGTTTGAACCTTGACTTGTATAAGTTAGGGCTGTTTGGACATGACAAAGTTGTTGCATAAGGAGTAAAATTAATTTAATTACATTGTACCAAATGTGATAATGAATTCTACATGTACATGTACATGTAGCAAAGTGGGTAGTATGTATTTGAAATATTCATTTTGTAAGCATATTTATACATGTACAATGTATACATCAAAAGCCATTAAAATCAGAATATACAACTCCATACATGTACATGTACATGTACATGTATACAGTGTGGTCTTGAATTCTATACACATGTATGTCACATAAAAGTTGGAAAAAAAACTAAATGTACATGCATCAAGCTGCTCATCAATACATACACACATGTACGTACATCTATGTATGGCAGTGTGTACTACACATTTCATTGATGGTATTGTGTGTACATGTATATGTAACCTTAATTCCCTTACATTTGCATCACTCCACAAATATAAAATATCATTACTTACATCAGATGTTGCTGTATTCACATCAGCACCTGCTCCCAACAAGCTCTGCACTACATCTTGATGACCATTAGCACTTGCTATATACAATGGAGTTGCATTGTCCTGGTAAGGAATGAAGAAGGGAGATTGGTCAGTCTACATGTACATGTATGGCAGTTCACCAGCTGGTCAATAACACCACACCATCTTATGTTCCCATGCAATCTGGTGTATGTGTTTACCATGACTGGGAAGGTACATGTAACTACATCAATTATCACCTTATTAGCTTTATCAGATTTCAAGATTTGATGTCATAATAGTTTTATTTATTTCTTGAACATCATGCCTGCTAATGATTAGCCACATAATTTAATCCAAGGTATTTTTGAGAAGTGGTAGCATCAAACAATCTAAATACATAAACACACATGTACGTAAACCAAAGCGACAGTACTGCAATCCTCCACTCCCAACGGGTGGAGTGTATTTATATTATTTTATTCATTCATGTAATATGTACATGTACAGTAAATGCAGAAACATCATGTATATTCAGTGAGGGGTTAAAAATTCCTTGTAAAGGTACATGTATATTTACTTTCAGTGTGACCCAGTACATATTTTCAGAGTGGTACAAAAAAGGGCAGGGTGCAGCGCCTTGCCCTTTTTTTCAGCACCTTGCCTTGCCTATTTGTGCATGCCTGACTGTGCAATTCCATTAAAAGCTTTGTATGATTACAACCACATATGTTTATGTTTTGATAGGCTATCAAAACACTCACATACATGTAGCTGTCATAACCACTGAGACCCAAGGGTTGCATTTCACAAACAGAGGCATACAAAGAATACAGAGCTTAACAATTAATTTGTTACACATTTGCACCTGCTACCTGCCCCATGTGTAGGTGATGGTCTGTGCACATGTGATGAGTTGTGTGAGATGTGTGTGATGGGTGCTATGATGGTGGTGACCATCACTAATATAAACGTGCCCTTCCCCAATAAATAGCACCTTGCCTTCACATAAGTCTAGGGAGAACACTGCCTAAAGCATACCTAGAATGCATAAATTTTGTCTATCAAAGATCAATGCAGCCTTGTCCAAATTTAGGAGCTTACAGCGTTCAGTTTCTAGCAGTCAAGAGATAGATACCACATATTTACCCCATCCCCCACCCCATGATGTGTGTTGCTAACAGAATTCAATTCTGCTTAGATTATCTGTGGAAATGATTACACTGTACATGCATATCATTTCCTGTAATCCAATACATAACTACTATCTGCAATAATTATTGTAGGAACATGACACCTACATTGTACATGTAGCAAAGTTGACAATGTGGGTAGTTTTTCTTTGTTTTGTTTATTTATTATTTATTTTGATAGCAGCTTCAAATTGTACACATCAATCACATGTAGGATGAGACGATACAACTCAATACAACTAAACAGTGTGATATTGAATGCTATATATACATAAGGGTTAAAATCATATTAAAACAAGTAGTAATGAACAGCATAACCAGCACAGTACATAAAGACAGTTACATGTACTTATTACATGCACATGTACATGCATCAAGCTGCACATGTACGTACATCTATGTATGGCAGTGTGTTGATGGTATTGGGCGTACATGTACATGTTATTGTATCCATAATTCCCTTACATTTGCATTGTGAACTCCACAAATATAAAATATCATTACTTACATCAGATGTTGCTGTATTCACATCAGCACCTGCTCCCAACAAGCTCTGCACTACATCTTGATGACCTTTCTGACTTGCTACATGCAATGGAGTTGCATTGTTCTGGTAAGGAATGAAAAAGAGATCATTAATATACATGTATGTACGTGTACATGTACATGTACATTAGTAGGAATTTCTAGTGATATAAGCAATAGCTATGTAATGCAGGATTTATTAGTCTGCGCTTGCGCAGTACAATGTATTGATGGAACCTTTTGTAATAGATTGTCACACGCACACCCGTGATCACACATATACAGTACCGCTCACGAGAAAGGTAACAAAACTCGCGAGACGCTCGCGCGACACACGCGAGCGTCTCGCGGGGGATTGCCTTAATGTGATCGCTCGAGAGGGCTCTCGAGCACTCGAGAGTCTAATATCGGTACTCGCGAGGCAATACAACTCGAGAGTAGTGCCCCGCGAGCTAAGCAGCTTTGCTCGCGAGGGAGCAATCTCGATATGCATGCCAGTCTCATATTACCCGGCCTGTGCCTATCCTCGCTGAAAGTTTGCATATGTATGTAGGAAAGACCAGAGATAATATACAAATTATCTCTGGAAAGACCCAGGCTGCAAGCTGAAAAATAGGCATTACTAGCGGTAAGTCGAAAGGCAATTTATGAGTGGCTTAAAAAGTTCATACTAACGGTAAGTCGAAAGGCAATTTATGAGTGGCTTAAAAAGTTCAAGGCTGCCACAACATGCACTGCATGGATCCGAAACAAGTTAACGGCAAAACGGCCATTCAAGTCGTTTGTCCAATGAACAATACATGTAAGCTTATATTGACAAGGCGAACTAACTTCTGAAATGTTCAAAGAGATGCTGGTCAGTTAAAAGAGTGGCCCGACCGTTTACGTATTTCGCTATCAATGGTGAAGCCAGCAAGAAAGCATCTCACATGGTTGCAATTGGGCGCTATCTAATTCTAAACCCATGTACTGCCAAATAATAAATTAGACGACAATGAACGGTTGAGGACGCAGAGATCGATTACCACAGTAGGCTGCAGTGCTTTTGTGAAGATTGGTCAGCTTAGAAAACTAAAACCACGACCTCAACCTCCTCATAAAGGGTTGGTATTTTAAAACGTTAGGAATTAATACATGAATGAAATAACACATTATTACCGTATACGTGTACTTAAGCATTATTTGCAACAAGACGTTATTTTTATGAACCCCTCATAGTAAGTAGCTAATAAAAAGTCCTGTACTTTGGATCTCAGTTGTAGCTAAATCCAACATACGCATGTCACGCGACGCAATTACGTTATTAATAAAATTGCTCGAAGTTCAAATTTATTATACTCGGCTTCGATCGCGAGCTAGAACCCTCCGTTTTGCGTAAGTTGTCAAATGAATGCGTATACGTTGTTTGGTTGGCTATAGGGTGCTCTGGTTGTGAAACAAAAGGCAATTTGTCGTGTTGGTGTGGCCTACATTGCGCAAGTGCGGAGGATAAAAAAGGTCTTGTAGGTGTTCTAGTTAGGCATCTTCGCGTTTTGGCGAAAACGTTCCAGGTACCACGTTGCCGCCAATACGCGAAGGTCGGGCTACGCCCAACCAGCTTTTGCAAGAGAGTGTGAGGATTTTTAGCAACTTAACCATCAAAAGAGCCCAGCAGGTGTGGGTTTTTTTTTAAAGAGCTTGATGGGTTAATCAACATAGCTGCAAAAGGAGCCCTGTGGGTGTGGTCTTTTAAGAGTGTGAAGGGTTAATCAAAAAGTGCCCTGTGGGTGTGGTCTTTGCACGAGTGTGAAGGGTTAATCAATTTAGCCGCCCTGTGGGTCTGGTCTTTGTAAAAGTGTGAAGGGTTAATCAGCAAAGTGCCCTTTGGGTGTGGTCTTTGTAAGAGTGTGAAGGGTTAATCAACTTAACCGCGTCCTGTGGTGTGGTCTATGTAAGAGAGTGAAGGGTTAATGAACTTTTCTGCAAAAAGTGTCCTCTTTGAAGGGTTAATCAACTTAGCCGCAAAAAGTGCCCTGTGGGTGTGGTCTTTGTAAGAGTGTGAAGGGTTAAACAATTAGCCGCAAAAGTGTCTTGTAGGTGTGGTCTTTGTAAGGTGTGAAGGGTTAATCACCTTAGCCGCAAAAAGTGCCCTGTGGGTGTGGTCTTTGTAAGAGTGTGAAGGGTTAAACAATTAGCCGCAAAAGTGTTTTGTAGGTGTGGTCTTTGTAAGGTGTGAAGGGTTAATCACCTTAGCCGCAAAAAGTGCCCTGTGGGTGTGGTCTTTGTAAGAGTGTGAAGGGTTAATCGGCTTAGCAGCAAATACTGCCCTCTTTGAAGGGTTAAACAATTAGCCGCAAAAATAGTCCTGTGGGTGTGGTCTATGTAAGAGTGTGAAGGGTTAATGAACATTTCTGCAAAAAGTGCCCTCTTTTAAGGGTTAATCAACTTTGCTGCGTGATCTTTGTGTGAAGGGTTAATCGACTTAGCAGCAAATAGTGCCTTCTTTGAAGGGTTAAACAATTAGCTGCAAAAATTGTCCTGTGGGTGTGGTCATTGTAAGAGTGTGAAGAGTTAATCGGCTTAGCCGCTAAAAGTGCCCTGTGGGTGTGGTCTTTGTAAGAGTGTGAAGGGTTAATCGGCTTAGCTGCAAATAGTGCCCTCTTTGAAGGGTTAAACAATTAGCTGCAAAAAATGTCCTGTGGGTGTGGTCTATGTAAGAGTGTGAAGGGTTAATGAACTTTTCTGCAAAAGTGCCCTTTGAAGTGCCCTGTGGGTGTGGTCATTGCAAGAGTGTGAAGGGTTAATCAACTTAGCCGCAAAGTGCCCTGTGGGTGTGGTCTTTGTAAGAGTGTGAAGGGTTAAGGAACTTAGCTGAGAAAAAGAGCTTGGTGTACTGTTTAGTAGTGTCAGGGGTTAAGGAACATAGAGCTCTGAGGCCTGTAGCAACTTAGGTCATGTAAAGGAAACCATATATGGCAATGACATGTCAGGTCAACATGTTCAGAAGCCTTACGAATTATCTCCCTATAACTCCACACATGTATTTGCAGGTTTGCTTTTTAAAAATGACTTGGTCATGTCTAATGTTTCAGTTTGAACTCACTCTGCGAGTGTGGTCTTAGGTTGAAAGTGTACTGGGTTATTGGAAATATGTTCTAAGGTACATGTACAAGGAGATCTTCCACTGAGAGTTCACAGGTGGTCATTTTGTACTTAATCCCTTTTATCCATCACACTTATGCACACACATGCACACACACATACACACACACATGCACACACACATGCACACACACACATCACACACACACACACTTTGAGCTGGTATCTTAACACTTGGCACACAATGTATTATTTCCCACAGTGTTAACTTTACAGTTTACAGCTATAATCCTGGGGTTGTGGCCAATGACTTAGAGAGATGGCATGTAGTAAGTAGGCTTCTAGAGATCCAGAATTAATGGACATTGTGTTAATACCATATTCATATGTGCAGCTATGTACATATGTGGTTGTGTATTAGTTTTGCAGCTGCCCTTGTACATCTTTTATCTGATTCAAAATATGGTACATCTCAACTGGGAGGTATAAATGGTGTATCATCTTGCTTTGCTAGGAGATGTAAAAGCTTACAGTAAGCTAATGTACTGACTGGCCCTGTGTGATAATACAATGATGTGGCATACTTATTATGATGTGTTGACACCCATGCCACTTTTCTCCCTACCACCCTTTTTGCACCATACACACCACCCTTCACACCACACACACATGCACACACACCCTTGGCACACAATGTATTATTTCCCAGTGACTGTACATGTATAATGTAGCCTGGGGTTTTGGCCAATGACTTAGAGGGATTAACTGCCTGTAGCCAGTACATTTAGTAAGTATGCTTGCCAGAATAAAATTGTGTTACATGCTCGGTTACATGTAATGTTTTTCCAGGATGTTGCCATATTCATATGTGTGCCTATGTACACATATGTGGTTTTTATGCAGCTGCACATGTACATTGACTTTTATCTGTGGTACAGTCTCAACTGAGAGGTATAAATGGTGTATCTGCTTTGCTAGGAGATGTAAAAGCTTACAGTGTACTGACTGGCCCATGCACTGCCCAGTGGTCCAAAATTGTATTGTATTATGGCTAGACAGTGGTATGCAGTTTAAACGTACATTTACTGTGGGATGTGTAAAATCTCTCAATCTCAAGGAGGGGGGTGGAAGCCCAACGATGTTACCCCCCCCCCCCCCAGGCCTCACTACCACTCTCACTGGCCCTGTACATCTAGGTGGGGGTGATGATTGATAATACAATGATGTGGCATATATATTATGATGTGTTGACACCCATGCCACTTTTCTCCCTACCACCCCTTTCTGCACCCCTTTCTTGCCTTCACACACACACATACACACACACACACACACACACACACACACACACACACACACACACACACACACACACACAAGGGAAAGGTTTCCTATTGTACCTGTGTGTTTTAGCTGTACCTTTATCAGATGTAAGATGCAGAGTTCTACATATAGGTTAAATAAATAGGCCTGCTGGCACATTAGGTGTGCTAAACATGTCAGCAGATAGAGTACCATGCCAACAACTGGATACGTGTGTGTCCTCCATAATTACGTCTCTTCTTCCATCTAATGTGGTCATGCAGAACCTTGACTATTATGATATGCCTGCAAAGTGTGGTGGAAGCTGGGATAATGGAGTGGCACTTATGCCACTGAAAACCTGTCCATTATTGAGAATGTACATGTTGTATTATCCTCTCTCTCCTCCCCTCCCATTCAACAGATTACAACATTTGAGAAATCCTATGCAGCTGTCATTAGAAGCAATATTCATGAGTGTTTGCATTGTGAAACTATCCTGATAATAGTAGTTGGATTCTTATGCCTTCCTGTGATGTACTTGTACTGAATCGATATTAACACACTTATTTATACAGTCAGTACGTTGTATTTGAAAAAATGAAGCACACTAAGATGTTATATGCACATCTTTAGCTACAACAACTTTATGGGGAGGTGCATATGCCAACTATTGATAACAACCACATCACTTTAAAAATTCCTATGCGAGGTGAATGGTAACTTTAAGGCGCCCAGGAGAGGCATATCCTGTACCACTTTAAAATGTATTTTATATAAAACCATTGACAGTTAAAGTCTCAATCTGGGACACAGGTTGGACAGTATCTGTCGTTTGAGCACAATGGCAATGTAGCTATGCAGCATCTCTCCCTACCCCTCTACTTACTCCATACCATCACACCCCATCATAGGTGAGGGGGTGGGTAGCTAGGGAGTGGTGTGATGGTAGGTATGTGAGGTGGAGAGGGTGAAAATGGAACGTAGGTGTGATATATGATGGTATTGATGTAAGGGAAAGATGACATCCTAGTAGGGGTGTGATAATAAGGAGGGTTAAGTTGTGTGAAAGGTGTGCCTCGGAGTGTGGGTGAGATGATGTGGAGGTGTGATGGTAGGTTATGATGTGGTATATAGTAGGGGGAGGAGTAAATGCCAAATGACTTTTACTATCATCTAACTCCAGTGGAGTGCTTCCCCTACTTGGGGACATGGCTTAGATGGCTACAACAGTGCCTATATGTATGGGTCATGGGGAGGGGGGGGGGGGGAGTAATACTTATTAAAGCAGGTATCCTATGCATGCATGGATGTCCTTGTGCAACATGCGGAGTTGTTTGATGCACCAGCATGACAATCAGTTACCGCAGCATGTATTGCATGATATCTTTATATATACAATGCAGGTCAAGGGTAGCCCCAAGGCACAGAAATGCGGTTGATTGGTCTATATATATATATATATAATATTATAATATATATATATAGTTATTTATATATAATATTATAATATATATAATTATATAGTTATATATATATATAATATTATAATATATATATATAGTTATATATATATAATATTATAATATATATATATAGTACTGATATGGCACCACCAAATTTAAAGGTATGAACCTAACCTTTTAAAAAAATCTACTTACGTTTCTTAAAAATAACAAAGAACTGAATACAATTGTTATATCATATTACATTATATACTACTGAAAGTGTTTCTCTTGTCATCTTTTCCTGATCCGTATATGTGGCACTTGGGGAAGGGAAATCGAAGCTATTAATAGTTGGCATGGCCTCCCTACTCACCCCGACGTACCATTGCCTCCTCTCTTAAGCTTCATTCTTCTTTTTTTTTTGTTGCAATGATATTGATTCGATTAGAAATACATACATTATAATACATACATGTACATACACCACAATAGAGGAACATTGGAAGGTTTTTGTTAATCATGCTACACCAAAGGTATCAGAGATTCACTGACTGTCAGTTCAATAGAGGCTGGGAGGTGTATAGCATGTCCTTGATTTGATCGCGCTCCTCTGATACATTGTATGGATGATCGTAAAAGATAGACGGCAACGAAGCCACCCCATTGTCTGACTGTATGATGTGCCCCATTTGTCAGCTAGCCGGCAGTGATGCCAAACGTTTGTAGGTGGTAGTGGCAATGCTACCCATGCCTCCTATTGAAGAGAGGACGATTGGAGTGAATGAAGCTCGCTCAATCTCCCGAATTCGAAGTTCTGAAGACACTCACTAGTACTCAATTACGGTAAGAGTATTAATACAATGAATCAGTTACAAGCTTATTTACCTAGTACCTGCAATCCATCGATCGATAATACACATTGTACATATGTTACTGAAATGCAACAATATAATTACTCGATCGTAGTTAACGTTTCCATGCATGTAGTCTAATGGCAAATGTTATTATTACGCTCCATAGTACTTTGAGCTTTGGGTATATGCTCGCTGCTCATCGGTGTTATGATGCCCCGCCTCCTTAATAAGTGAAATCACAACACCGTACCAAGGCATGCAGGACAATCCAAATACTGCTCAGCTGTGCATGCATGTGTATTCTGTGCAATCTCGTTTCAATTGTCGTGTGTGGATTTTACTTTAGTACATACATGTATGGTACCCTCAGTCGCTGATGGGATCTCTAGATCCGTTTTATTGCTGTACGCGTCTGCCTTATCGTAGCAAACATATTAAAACGCCGACTACATGTAGTAATGAGCCTGTCATTGTAACATGGGTGAGGCCAATGTCGGGATTTCACACCGCAATTGCCAAATTGGATTGTGGTTCTTTCGTTAGTCTAGACACGGAAGAGGCGGATCGGAGATCGCCGGGGGAATTTGACTGGTTATTAATCCCCAACACTGGCCCTCGCGGCCATAGAAATTCTTATTGTGGACAGTAGGCCTCCACCTCCGTAATGATATTGTAAAGCCTTAGCTACGAGCATTGACAACCACTGACGTGACTTGACCTGTGAAGCTGACAAGTTCAGTCGCCATTTTACAAGCCATGTAATGCAAAGGTACTATTGTTCTATTTATGGCCCAAATCACATGGCTTAAGGTTGCGTCTCCGTTGTGAACTGTAGGGTCGAAAGCGGCTACTAGTACCTTGGAAAGGACCGTTTAACTTCACAAGACGAGACAATTTTTGTCGGCAAACTGAAAGCAGGAAACTAACGAAGACAGAAGGTACTTACGTACTGTCGAGTAAATGTTTGCCATATTGATTGGGCAGTATGCTAGACGCACTAGAAGTGGTGTGCGAAAGTATTGTAATCGTAGTGGTACAATTACTAGGCTTAGTACAATTTTGTAAGCTTGGCCGGGGTAGGAATAGCTACACGTACCACATCACTGAGGTATGGTTAGGGGGTGGAGAGGAAAGGCCAAAGGGCTGGTATAGGGTATAGGGATTGTATTACATTTGTCAGGACTGGTGTCAGCCAACCTACTCAGAACAAGCCCCTCACCCTTTGTTGGTGAAGAGCTGCACTCTGCATGTGTGTGGTAATCTTTAGCTTTTACATCCTGTTTGCAGGCTATGCAGTGGACCATAACATCCTTCAGCAGTCAGCTGAGGTGCTGACTTAAGTTCTGCTGGCTTCAACTGTGTGCAGCAGCATGAACACTTCACCTCTACACACGTAGACACTTCACCTCTACAGATGTGGACACACTTCACTTCTACACACATGGACACTTCACCTCTACACACATGGACACTTCACCTCTACACACGTGGACACTTCACTTCTACACACGTGGACACTTCACCTCTACACACGTGGACACTTCACTTCTACACACGTGGACACTTCACCTCTACACATGTGGACATACTTCACCTCTACACACGTGGACACACTTCACCTCTACACACGTGGACACTTCACCTCTACACACATGGACACACTTCACTTCTACACACGTGGACACTTCACCTCTACACACGTGGACACACTTCCCTTCTACATACGTGGACACACTTCACCTCTACACACGTGGACACTTCCCTTGTACATACGTGGACACACTTCACCTCTACACACGTGGACAGTCACACTTCACCTCTACACACGTGGACACACTTCACCTCTACACACGTGGACACACTTCACCTCTACACACGTGGACACACTTCACCTCTACACATGTGGCCACACTTCACTTCTACACACGTGGACGCACTTCACCTCTACACACGTCCACATGAACTCCGTGAACCATTTCACTGTGCAAGTGGTACATAGAGTGCCCTGCATGGGAGCTCTAGAGGAGATTGGGCACTGCAGCTGGTCCAAGAGATGTTGGGTTATCAATTGGAACATCTGCTGGTGTGTACCTGTGGTTTTGCAATTCCTATAATCAGGTGATAATTGTAGCATTACAGCTACATGTGAGCAATTGTACATGTGGAGCCGCCTCTTGAATGTGGATCTGATTTTTAATTTCCTTTCCTCTTTAGAAGGCAGATCTATAGATATGCATGCATGTACATTTCTACAATACCTTGCATCCCTTATCTGCATGTGCTGTCTACTGAAAGATAATAGTGGGCCTCTTGCATACAAGAAGGTGATCTTGAATTTGTTTGATGAAGGGTGGGGTGCATGGTACATTATTACGTATGCACATGTAGTACTGAATACAGAAAAGAGCTGTGCTGCAAATTCAGAGCATGGGTAAAATACCGTTTTCATTTACCCTGTTAGGCTTTTATACTGAAATACGTATAGTCCTCTTCTCTGTGGTGATGCATACTGACCTTAATATAGGAAACGTAATAAACCGATTGCGTATGTACTATTAGTAACTACATGCATAGAGTTAGCGAGGGAAGTAATTCTCGTATGTTGGACTTAAAATGAGCACAATATGGCTCGCTAAAGATATATACAATATACTATAGCTATCTCTGCTTGCACGTATATTTCCTTGCGATTTACGTCTATTGTTAAACCAAATGCCTATACCGGTAACGTAGTCGCAAACAGCCATGCCCTGAGGCATATAAAGGTCAAATCCCGTCATGGCCCCACGGGTAGGGATGCGGTGTGGGTCTGGGTCTGGGTATGTAGCCACACCCTCGCGTAAGGATTGGAATTAAAAAGTATCATAAACAATACGCGAGTATGTACTCGCGAGGCAACTATAACTTCCTGCGAGTAGTAAATGCCCGCGAGTGTGCGAGTGCGAGTGACCCATTTACTGTTGCGAGTACTTTCGAGGGCACGCGAGTGTTCTCTCGCGAGGAGTGCATTTTGGCTAGCGAGCGTCTCGCGTGTGTCGCGCGAGCGTCTCGCGAGGTTTGTTACCTTTCTCGTGAGCGGTACTGTATATATACACCTTATTTTTGTATGTTTGTCAGTCTGTACCTCGTGTATACCTGCTATCAATCTTGGCCACCTACACTGGCGTAGTATATTAAATATACATGTACATGTACATGTATTTGTGAACAATAAAACAAAAGCGTTAGACTCATCTGCTACATGTACATGTACATTTTCAAGAGATAAATGACACATACATGTAAGCTCAGAGAAATCTGAGTTGCCTTTTAAATCAAACCTTTTGTTTCAAATGTCAGAGCTTTCTAAGTGCCATCAATGTAGGTATTCATAGGCTCTATCCAAAATACATTCTACAGTACATTGGCAATAGTGGTATCGGGTGTTTTTAATCATATTAACACTAGTAATAATGAACAGCAGCATCAAAATCAAAAGCTTTGTATCGTGCAAGGGGTTGTGAGGGTTTAAAAATTGTTTGAAATGTACATGTACTTGTATATTTACTTTCAGTGTTACATATTTTCAGAGTGGTACTGAACAATTACAGGTCAATCACTGGGAATTTTACCACCCTGAATACATGTGTACATTACCCTCTCATATAATGTTCTCTCCTAAGACACTTGCATACACCCTACATGTATGATGTCTCATTTAAATAATATACATGTATAATTAATTTTCTGTGACCTTTGGCATTTCTGGTTTGACCCTTGACTTGTATAGGTTAGGGCTGTTTGCACATGACAAAGACTATTGTGTAGTTGCATAAGGAGTAAAATTAATTTAATTACATTGTACCAAATGTGATAATGAATTTTTAATGACACCTACAGTGTGTACATGTATGCCTGTAGTGAGTTGCAAGCTGAAAGCTATTTAGACACAAATCTGATACACATGTACATGTACAATGTAACTGTTACAGTGTCTTGGTTGTTTTATGTACATGTGTGTGCTGCATCAATTCAGATTCTAAACTATCAGTTGAAATGATTTCACACACATTGTGTACATGTACATGTAAGACAAACAAAATAGTACAGAGTATGCAGTTCTATTATTCTGTTACATTTTTCAATGAGCTACATGTACATGTACAATAGTTGCACACACAAAATGTAAATGTACATTGTTAATTATGCATTTTAAATAAATATATGGTTGCTTAGGTGTGGTGGTCACAACTACTTTTGTGACCACCACTGTACTTTCTTATAATGTAACAACAGCAAAACTGTTTAATGTCAATATCATGAAACATGCATATCATTTACATAAACATGTACACATGTACATGTACTGTGTAGATCAGCTCAGTGATAATGCTTGTGGTGAGGAAGCATGAGGCATGTTTTGTGGACATGGCCACATGCAAATGTTATTAATACATCTACCAAAATTGATGCAATGAATGCACTAAAAACATGTGTATAAGTGTACTGTGTACAAATCACTGATGCCACACCAACCTTATTGGCCTGATTGATATTGGCTCCAGCTTCAATGAGCTTCTTTACTACATCAAGATGTCCATTATAACTGGCTATCCACAATGGACTCTGACCATCCTAAGGGACACAAAGCCATATATTACTGAACACTCCTGGCTGAGAAAAAAATTTATGCACTAAACACCATTGATGCCACACCAACCTTATAGGCCTGATTATTATTGGCTCCAGCTTCAATGAGCTTCTTTACTACATCAAGATGTCCATTCCAACTGGCTATCCACAATGGACTTCGACCATCCTAATGGATGCGAACAGTTGCATGCAATGTACATGTACACATGTACAGTATTTAACATGTACATGAACATGTGTACTCACTGTGTACATGTACCCTCATATTGACATGGTACTCACTGTGTACATGTACCCTCACATTGACATGGTACTCACTGTGTACATGTACCCTCATATTGACATGGTACTCACTGAGTGCATGTACCCTCATATTGACATGGTACTCACTTTGTACATGTACCATCATTTTGACATGGTACTCACTGTGTACATGTACCCTCATATTGACATGGTACTCTCTTTGTACATGTACCATCATTTTGACATGGTACTCACTGTGTACATGTACCCCCATATTGACATGGTACTCACTGTGTACATGTACCCTCATATTGACATGGTACTCACTGTGTGCATGTACCCTCATATTTGACATGTGTACTTGTACCCTCATATTGACATGGTACTTACTGTATACATGTACCCTCATATTGACATGGTACTCACTGTGTACATGTACCCTCATATTGACATGGTACTCACTGTGTACATGTACCCCCATATTGACATGGTACTCACTGTGTAAATGTACCCTCATATTGACATGGTACTCACTGTGTACATGTACCCCCATATTGACATGGTACTCACTGTGTACATGTACCCTCATATTGACATGGTACTCACTGTGTACATGTACCCTCATATTGGCATGGTACTCACCATGTGCATGTACCCTCATATTGACATGGTACTCACTGTGTACATGTACCCTCATATTGACATGGTACTCACTGTGTGCATGTACCCTCATATTGGCATGGTACTCACTGTGTACATGTACCCTCATATTGACACGGTTCTCACTGTGTACATGTACACCATCATTGAGACATGGTACTCACTGTGTCACGTATCATCACTCTAGGACTAAAGAGACTTGACAATGCATCTCACCTCATCAGTGGCATCTACATTGACCCCTCCATCAAGCAGCAAGATGACCTCATCAGTATTGCCATCTCTTGCTGCGTCTCTTAGCATCTCTTCTGGGTCCTGTAGTGATATCACATTGGGTATACAGAGGGACCCTCCCACATTAATGTAGGAGCATTGAAGCAATGAATGTTATTCAGACTGTACCAAAAGGGACCTTCCCTGAGCCTATGTGTACACCAACATGAAATCATCTGACCCAATGTTTCAACATATGGGTGGCGACCACACCCATATGCTTAAGAGATCATCATGACCACTACATCATGGTGTAATAACTCACTAAATTACATGGGGGTAAATTTCATAATCAAATGTACATCAACATTAATCAAATGTACATCTACGTACATGTATTTGTATCAAATTGGACATCATGCAGAGTTGTGCCATTTTAGTCTTACTATAGATAATCATACATAACATAGAGATTTATCAGCCATAACTATGCATATATAAATGTAGCCTTTTATGTAGGCGTTCCCATCCAAGAGATCATATTACAGGCGATTATATAACACATGTCCCCTCCTCCACAATGCAATTTAACATGAGTAGAATTCAAAGATGCTCCTTAATGTTTACCTTTGAGATTTCAGCAGCAGAGTGAGTGAGGGACATCTTGCATCAGAAAGCTTCACTTCTTTAGAAGTCATAGGCCTATAGAAGGTACAGGGCGACTGTAGACATACAGGGTGACTGTAGACATAGGAGGTACAGAGTGACTGTAGACATAGGAGGTACAGGGTGACTGTAGACATAGGAGGTACAGGGCGACTGTAGACATAGGAGGTACAGGGTGACTGTAGGCATAGGAGGTACAGGGTGACTGTAGACATAGGAGGTACAGGGTGACAGTAGACATAGGAGGTACAGGGTGACTGTAGACATAGGAGGTACAGGGCGACTGTAGACATAGGAGGTACAGGGTGACTGTAGACATAGGAGGTACAGGGTGACTGTAGACATAGGAGGTACAGGGTGACTGTAGACATACGAGGTACAGGGTGACTGTAGACATAGGAGGTACAGAGTGACTGTAGACATAGGAGGTACAGGGTGACTGTAGACATACAATGTAGGAGGTACAGGGTGACTGCAGACATAGGAGATACAGGGTGACTGTAGACATAGGAGGTACAGGGTGACTGTAGACATACATGTAGGAGGTACAGGGTGACTGTAGACATAGGACCGGAGGTACAGGGTGACTGTAGACATAGGAGGTACAGGGTGACTGTAGACATAGGAGGTACAGGGTGACTGTAGACATAGGAGGTACAGGGTGACTGTAGACATAGGAGGTACAGGGTGACTGTAGACATAGGAGGTACAGGGTGACTGTAGACATAGGAGGTACAGGGTGACTGTAGACATAGGAGGTACAGGGTGACTGTAGACATAGGAGGTACAGGGTGACAGTAGACGTAGGAGGTACAGGGTGACTGCAGACATTGGAGGTACAGGGTGACTGCAGACATAGGAGGTACAGGGTGACTGTAGACATAGGAGGTACAGGGTGACTGTAGACATAGGAGGTACAGGGTGACTGTAGACATAGGAGGTACAGGCTGACTGTAGACATAGGAGGTACAGGGTGACTGTAGACATAGGAGGTACAGGGTGACTGCAGACATAGGAGGTACAGGGTGACTGTAGACATAGGAGGTACTGGGTGACTGTAGACATAGGAGGTACAGGGTGACTGTAGACATAGGAGGTGGTATAGGGTGACTGTAGATATAGGAGGTACAGGGTGACTGTAGACATAGGAGGTACAGGGTGACTGTAGACATAGGAGGTACAGGGTGACTGTAGACATAGGAGGTATAGGGTGACTGTAGACATAGGAGGTACAGGGTGACTGTAGACATAGGAGGTACAGGGTGACTGTAGGCATAGGAGGTACAGGGTGACTGTAGGCATAGGAGTTACAGGGTGACTGTAGACATAGGAGGTACAGGGTGACTGTAGACATAGGAGGTACAGGGTGACAGTAGACGTAGGAGGTACAGGGTGACTGCAGACATTGGAGGTACAGGGTGACTGCAGACATAGGAGGTACAGGGTGACTGTAGACATAGGAGGTACAGGGTGACTGTAGACATAGGAGGTACAGGGTGACTGTAGACATAGGAGGTACAGGCTGACTGTAGACATAGGAGGTACAGGGTGACTGTAGACATAGGAGGTACAGGGTGACTGCAGACATAGGAGGTACAGGGTGACTGTAGACATAGGAGGTACTGGGTGACTGTAGACATAGGAGGTACAGGGCGACTGTAGACATAGGAGGTACAGGGTGACTGTAGGCATAGGAGGTACAGGGTGACTGTAGACATAGGAGGTACAGGGTGACAGTAGACATAGTAGGTACAGGGTGACTGTAGACATAGGAGGTACAGGGCGACTGTAGACATAGGAGGTACAGGGTGACTGTAGACATAGGAGGTACAGGGTGACTGTAGACATAGGAGGTACAGGGTGACTGTAGACATACGAGGTACAGGGTGACTGTAGACATAGGAGGTACAGAGTGACTGTAGACATAGGAGGTACAGGGTGACTGTAGACATACAATGTAGGAGGTACAGGGTGACTGCAGACATAGGAGATACAGGGTGACTGTAGACATAGGAGGTACAGGGTGACTGTAGACATACATGTAGGAGGTACAGGGTGACTGTAGACATAGGACCGGAGGTACAGGGTGACTGTAGACATAGGAGGTACAGGGTGACTGTAGACATAGGAGGTACAGGGTGACTGTAGACATAGGAGGTACAGGGTGACTGTAGACATAGGAGGTACAGGGTGACTGTAGACATAGGAGGTACAGGGTGACTGTAGACATAGGAGGTACAGGGTGACTGTAGACATAGGAGGTACAGGGTGACTGTAGACATAGGAGGTACAGGGTGACAGTAGACGTAGGAGGTACAGGGTGACTGCAGACATTGGAGGTACAGGGTGACTGCAGACATAGGAGGTACAGGGTGACTGTAGACATAGGAGGTACAGGGTGACTGTAGACATAGGAGGTACAGGGTGACTGTAGACATAGGAGGTACAGGCTGACTGTAGACATAGGAGGTACAGGGTGACTGTAGACATAGGAGGTACAGGGTGACTGCAGACATAGGAGGTACAGGGTGACTGTAGACATAGGAGGTACTGGGTGACTGTAGACATAGGAGGTACAGGGTGACTGTAGACATAGGAGGTGGTATAGGGTGACTGTAGATATAGGAGGTACAGGGTGACTGTAGACATAGGAGGTACAGGGTGACTGTAGACATAGGAGGTACAGGGTGACTGTAGACATAGGAGGTATAGGGTGACTGTAGACATAGGAGGTACAGGGTGACTGTAGACATAGGAGGTACAGGGTGACTGTAGGCATAGGAGGTACAGGGTGACTGTAGGCATAGGAGTTACAGGGTGACTGTAGACATAGGAGGTACAGGTTGACTGTAGACATAGGAGGTACAGGGTGACTGCAGACATTGGAGGTACAGGGTGACTGCAGACATAGGAGGTACAGGGTGACTGTCGACATAGGAGGTACAGGGTGACTGTAGACATAGGAGGTACAGGGTGACTGTAGACATAGGAGGTACAGGCTGACTGTAGACATAGGAGGTACAGGGTGACTGTAGACATAGGAGGTACAGGGTGACTGCAGACATAGGAGGTACAGGGTGACTGTAGACATAGGAGGTACTGGGTGACTGTAGACATAGGAGGTACAGGGTGACTGTAGACATAGGAGGTACAGGGTGACTGCAGACATTGGAGGTACAGGGTGACTGCAGACATAGGAGGTACAGGGTGACTGTAGACATTGGATGTACAGGGTGACTGTAGACATAGGAGGTACAGGGTGACTGTAGACATAGGAGGTACAGGGTGACTGTAGATATAGGAGGTACAGTGTGACTGTAGACATAGGAGGTACAGGGTGACTGTAGACATAGGAGGTACAGGGTGACTGTAGACATAGGAGGTATAGGGTGACTGTAGACATAGGAGGTACAGGGTGACTGTAGGCATAGGAGGTACAGGGTAGCTGTAGAATTAGGAGGTACAGGGTGGCTGTAGACATAGGAGGTACAGGGTGACAGGAGACATAGGAGGTACAGGGTGACTGTAGACATTGGAGGTACAGGGTGACTGTAGACATTGGAGGTACAGGTGACTGTAGACATAGGAGGTACAGGGTGACTGTAGGCATAGGAGGTACAGGGTGACTGTAGGCATTGGAGGTACAGGGTGACTGTAGACATAGGAGGTACAGGGTGACTGTAGACATAGGAGGTACAGGGTGACTGTAGACATAGGAGGTACAGGGTGACTGTAGACATTGGAGGTACAGGGTGACTGTAGACATAGGAGGTACAGGGTGACTGTAGATATAGGAGGTACAGGGTGACTGTAGACATAGGAGGTACAGGGTGACTGTAGACATAGGAGGTACAGGGTGACTGTAGACATAGGGGGTATAGGGTGACTGTAGACATAGGAGGTACAGGGTGACTGTAGACATAGGAGGTAAAGGGTGACTGTAGGCATAGGAGGTACAGGGTGACTGTAGGCATAGGAGGTACAGGGTGACTGTAGACATAGGAGGTACAGGTTGACTGTAGACATAGGAGGTACAGGGTGACTGCAGACATTGGAGGTACAGGGTGACTGCAGACATAGGAGGTACAGGGTGACTGTCGACATAGGAGGTACAGGGTGACTGTAGACATAGGAGGTACAGGGTGACTGTAGACATAGGAGGTACAGGGTGACTGTAGACATAGGAGGTACAGGCTGACTGTAGACATAGGAGGTACAGGGTGACTGTAGACATAGGAGGTACAGGGTGACTGCAGACATAGGAGGTACAGGGTGACTGTAGACATAGGAGGTACTGGGTGACTGTAGACATAGGAGGTACAGGGTGACTGTAGACATAGGAGGTACAGGGTGACTGCAGACATTGGAGGTACAGGGTGACTGCAGACATAGGAGGTACAGGGTGACTGTAGACATTGGATGTACAGGGTGACTGTAGACATAGGAGGTACAGGGTGACTGTAGACATAGGAGGTACAGGGTGACTGTAGATATAGGAGGTACAGGGTGACTGTAGACATAGGAGGTACAGGGTGACTGTAGACATAGGAGGTACAGGGTGACTGTAGACATAGGAGGTATAGGGTGACTGTAGACATAGGAGGTACAGGGTGACTGTAGGCATAGGAGGTACAGGGTAGCTGTAGAATTAGGAGGTACAGGGTGGCTGTAGACATAGGAGGTACAGGGTGACAGGAGACATAGGAGGTACAGGGTGACTGTAGACATTGGAGGTACAGGGTGACTGTAGACATTGGAGGTACAGGTGACTGTAGACATAGGAGGTACAGGGTGACTGTAGGCATAGGAGGTACAGGGTGACTGTAGGCATTGGAGGTACAGGGTGACTGTAGACATAGGAGGTACAGGGTGACTGTAGACATAGGAGGTACAGGGTGACTGTAGACATAGGAGGTACAGGGTGACTGTAGACATTGGAGGTACAGGGTGACTGTAGACATAGGAGGTACAGGGTGACTGTAGACATTGGAGGTACAGGTGACTGTAGACATAGGAGGTACAGGGTGACTGTAGGCATAGGAGGTACAGGGTGACTGTAGGCATAAGAGGTACAGGGTGACTGTAGACATAGGAGGTACAGGGTGACTGTAGACATAGGAGGTACAGGGTGACTGTAGACATAGGAGGTACAGGGTGACTGTAGACATACACATGTAGGAGGTACAGGGTGACTGTAGACATAGGAGGTACAGGGTGACTGTAGACATAGGAGGTACAGGGTGACTGTAGACATAGAAGGTACAGGGTGACTGTAGGCATAGGAGGTACAGGGTGACTGTAGACATAGGAGGTACAGGGTGACTGTAGACATAGGAGGTACAGGGTGACTGTAGACATAGGAGGTACAGGGTGACTGTAGACATAGGAGGTACAGGGTGACTGTAGACATAGGAGGTACAGGGTGACTGTAGACATAGGAGGTACAGGGTGACTGTAGACATAGGAGGTACAGGGTGACTGTAGACATAGGAGGTACAGGGTGACTGTAGATATAGGAGGTACAGGGTGACTGTAGACATAGGAGGTACAGGGTGACGGTCGCACCTGATTTGGTGTGTCTATTAGCGTACTATGTTCACACCAACGAATAGGGGGCCTTCACACTTTTTTATTTGCTGTGTAAGCCATGCTCATGTGATGAGGTGGGTGTCATAGTTACCTAAGCCATGTTTATACAGTCCAGGGCCAAGTTTTCATGCATTTTTTTGCGGAGTGGTTTCATAGCAATAGATAGTAGTATGAGGAAACTGGCCCCATTGCTTTGTACAGTTACAAGTATACATGTACCCACAACTTTGGGGGGATGCATCGGTTTGTACAGTTCCACCCACAACTTTGGGGAATGTGGGAATGATGCATGTGTACATGCGAGTGTACCGCTAATGTCATTCATGCGTACCACGATTTCCTCTAGCCCTTGAGCATGGTAGTGTTTACCGTACGCCCCACCACTCACTGCAGAGATCTGATCAAACATGCATATACCCGCGGCCGCCCATTAATGTCCCAGCTAGCGCATCATACATTCCCTCAGAGTCAGCTTTATACTTCAGACTAAGAACACATACTTATATCAGTACTTGGAATTGGGCAACCTTTCTACTTTCTATCTACTTATTAGGTCTTTAATCTCACGGTTCCTAAGTACACCAACCATTTATACTCACTGTACTCAGTTATGCGCACGTGCCTACTTCCAACCTACCACTCGTCAGGAATTGTGGATCTGCTATAATTCATGCATGTACCGTACGTGCATGGGCAATCTATACGAGGAACGCTTACCTGTTTTGCTCAGTGGTACTCGTTGCATACTATAAACAATGCGCCCTAGCTTTCACCAAGCTGCAAGACTTCTTATTATTGTTTACGTGCGGCCAATTACAAGCAGATAAATAGTGCTCAAAATTAAAAATTTAAACAGCATAATCTTCGTATAATACGTGCATTGCACCAAGTGTATTGCGTAATAGTCAATCGCATGCAACACTTATACTCTGCCGTGCATGAACTTCAACATGCATGCTAGCTAGCATGCATGTTAGAGCACATGCCTGGCAACCCCACCCCTTGGACTCTTAAAAAAAAAAAAAAAAAAAAACTGGTCTGTCAGATGTGCCTGCACACATATCTCTCTGTAGGTTTGCATCACTTTGTGCATGCAGTCATAAGTGCATCTCTTTCATGAACACAAATTTGATTTAAAAACTCTTCACTAATCAGTAGGGTACTTCACTAATTGGGAGGGTTCTCCCCTTCAATCTTTGCCTTCTGTTCCTCTTCAACTTTCTTCATTTTGGCCACAATCCCTATAAGGCAAGATGAGGAGGTGAGCTATGTCCCCCCACACTGCTGGGACTGACCTTTGGCGGGGTTGAACACCCCTCCAGTCTGCTGGCCACAGGCAGCACATCTTGTGGACTTCTTGAACTGATCTAGTGCACAGGCCTCACAGAAGTAGTGCTTACATCTGGGGGGAGGGGACATCAGATTAGCACATGTAGTGGCCACAAGGGGGAGGACATGCACATCACATCAAGGGCTTGCCATCATGATAGAGGAAATAAAGAATACATGTATTGCTATGGACACTGACACAACTGTTAGTTACAAATGTAAATGCTTTAAATATTGTCTCTATGCTAAAATAAAAAAAATTCTCTATGATGGAGCATAAAAGGCGTAGGAACGTATTAAAAAGTGGGCGGGGGAGGGGCTGAAGTGAATTTTAATAAAATGAATGGGCGTGGTGGCGTATTGTGGTTGTTGGGTGCTCCATTATGGGGGAGGGAGGGAGGGAGGGAGGGAGGGAGGGAGGGAGGGAGGGAGGGAGGGAGGGAGGGAGGGAGGGAGGGAGGGAGGGAGGGAGGGAGGGAGGGAGGGAGGGAGGGAGGGAGGGAGGGAGGGAGGGAGGGAGGGAGGGAGGGAGGGAGGGAGAACAGATAGGTAGCTAGGGCAATGAACAGATAGATAGCTAGGGCAATGAACAGATAGATAGCTAGGGCAATGAACAGATAGGTAGCTAGGGCAATGAACAGATAGATAGCTAGGGCAATGAACATATAGATAGCTAGGGCAATGAACAGATAGATAGCTAGGGCAATGAACAGATAGATAGCTAGGGCAATGAACAGATAGATAGCTAGGGCAATGAACAGATAGGTAGCTAGGGCAATGAACAGATAGATAGCTAGGGCAATGAACAGATAGATAGCTAGGGCAATGAACAGATAGATAGCTAGGGCAATGAACAGATAGATAGCTAGGGCAATGAACAGATAGATAGCTAGGGCAATGAACAGATAGATAGCTAGGGCAATGAACAGATAGGTAGCTAGGGCAATGAACAGATAGATAGCTAGGGCAATGAACAGATAGATAGCTAGGGCAATGAACAGATAGATAGCTAGGGCAATGAACAGATAGATAGCTAGGGCAATGAACAGATAGATAGCTAGGGCAATGAACAGATAGGTAGGGCAACAGTGGAGAGTACAAAACCCTCTGCACACCTCTGCACCTAACCCCTGCATCCTTGGCATGGTTGCTGTTGTGCACATAGGGAGGGTTGCTGTTGTGCACATAGGGAGGGTTGCTGTTGTGCACATAGGGAGGGTTGCTGTTGTGCACATAGGGAGGGTTGCTGTTGTGCACATAGGGAGGGTTGCTGTTGTGCACATAGGGAGGGTTGCTGTTGTGCATATAGGGAGGGTTGCTGTTGTGCACATAGGGAGGGTTGCTGTTGTGCACATAGGGAGGGTTGCTGTTGTGCACATAGGGAGGGTTGCTGTTGTGCACATTCGGAGGGTTGCTGTTGTGCACATAGGGAGGGTTGCTGTTGTGCACATAGGGAGGGTTGCTGTTGTGCACATAGGGAGGGTTGCTGTTGTGCACATAGGGAGGGTTGCTGTTGTGCACATAGGGAGGGTTGCTGTTCCCCCTTAACCTTCCCCCCCCCCCCCCCATGCAGTGGTCAAGAAAAGTGAGTGAGGAAGAATGGATGTGTGATGCCCTCAAAATGGCTGCACTTACACACACAGCGAACACCGGCCACAGTGTTACTGTTGCAGAGGGCAAAGGGAATGGTGTCACTAGTCACACCAGAACAGTTAGCAAACTGTGCCTCATTGCCAGTGCAGTAGACACGCCCAACGATGATGGGAAGGGGACCAGAGCCAAAGGGGGAACGAGTGAGCGCCTGTGATGCACCTGTGATTGGGGAGGAGAGGGTAGGAGAGGAGGAAGGGGTAGAGGAGGAGGGGGCAGGGAGGAGGAGGGGGTGGAGGAGGGGAGGGGAGGGAGGAGGTAATATCAACATACATGCACACGTACACATGTGCATGTACACTACAAATGCATATGTAAACACATGGCACATGTACGTACATACACAATACACAGAAGACTTATACAGGGTCTGTCCACATACATACGCAAACACACACACACACATTACACACAAACACACATTAAACACACACATTAAACGCACACATCAAACACACACACACACACACACACATCTATGCACATACATGTACCTCGGAAGCCAAGTTGCCTGCAAACAACTGTTGCATCTGGTAGGTTCCAATTAACGCCACACAGTTCCCCAGCCACCACTGAGGTAAGCTTCCACTCTCCCATCACTAGATGAACTTCCATTGGTCAGCCGCAGGGGAACAGCAAATGTCACAGCTATAGAGAGGGGAGGGGGAGGGGAGGGGTCTAGTTCACGATTACCTTACCATCCATCAACGTACACCATGACACCTCAGCTTACAGCTTAATCCCTGCACTATTATTAAATATCCTAATTATCAGTTATCTGCTATCCTCAAGTGAATTATTAACTGCACCACATTTAAGGACTATAAAAAACATCACCAAAAAATTCTGGCTACATACCAAATGCCTTGCCCCTCCTCCCCTCCTAATCCCTCATCCCCACTATTTCCACCCCTCCCCTCTTCCCCATACCTCCCCCTCCTCTTCCTCTAAATACCTCTCCTACTCCACTCCCCCTACCTCTGCAGACCACACCCCTACCTCTGCAGACCACACTCCCTACCTCTGCAGACCACACTCCCTACCTCTGCAGACCACTCTGATCCTGCAGTATAGGGGGGCAGTAGAGGGGGGCAGTAGAGGGGGCAGTAGAGGGGGGCAGTAGAGGGGGCAGTAGAGGGGGGCAGTAGAGGGGGCAGTAGAGGGGGGCAGTAGAGGGGAGCAGTAGAGGGGGGCAGTAGAGGGGGCAGTAGAGGGGGGCAGTAGAGGGGGCAGTAGAGGGGGGCAGTAGAGGGGGCAGTAGAGGGGGGCAGTAGAGGGGGGCAGTAGAGGGAGGCAGTAGAGGGGGGCAGTAGAGGGAGGCAGGAGAGGGGGCAGTAGAGGGGGGCAGTAGAGGGGGCAGTAGAGGGGGGCAGTAGAGGGGGGCAGTAGAGGGAGGCAGTAGAGGGGGGCAGTAGAGGGAGGCAGGAGAGGGGGGCAGTAGAGGGGGGCAGTATTCGACAACCAGACTGGTCCGGTACCCAGACCATAGACACCATTGGTCACAGCCCTCGAGGCAGAGGGGAAGCCAAGCATGCGACACACGACTAGAGTGTCTTCGATGCTCCAGCCCAGACTGCATATGGTTCCCCACTGCCCTCCCACGTACACCTCCACACGGCCAAGGTACTGCTCGCTGCAGTCTCACAGCAAAGTCTCTCCGAGCTGGAGAGGATGATATCATTCTCAATTTACACGTACATGTTACAATTGTAATTCAATCCGATTAGGGCTTTGTCGAGTCACGTGATGCAAATAGTTTTCTTTTCTTTTTTTCCACATGGGTATACAACACGTCGACGTTCGCGCAACGCAGTTGAAGTACCGGATCGCGGGCACGTGCGACCTTACTAAAATCGAATACATCAGATCGACTGCGCGTTCAGTGCTTCGCTACATAGTCCGCAGCCAACATACCTATGGAGGTCGTTGCGAACCAAGCGGCCAACAACAGCGGTATAAATACAAATACTCTGATTCCAGCCACCATGCTCCGCACACAAATGGATGTATATTATTATACGAATGACTTTGGGCTCCAAAATTTATACTATCATAGATATTAAAGTTAGTAATTACTTTAATATCTATGATACTATTTTAACGTCCGGAAGCTTTGTGTACACCGCGAATAAACAGAATGAGCTTTCACCCGCTTTTAGCTACATGTACATGTAGCATTTTGTTTTTAATGCCTTGATATGGCCTCCAGTCCAAGTCGTCTGCTGTACTTAGTAATAGATTTAAATTGTTATTCAAGATGTACATGTAGCCTAGTTGGGCGTGGCCCGCCCAATACGCGAAGGGCGGGCCACGCCCAACTACATGTAGCCATTGTAGGGCACAAAAATAACAATGACAATACAATTGTTGACAACAAGCACCCAAGAACAAACACACACAACTGAGTACTGTTCATTTTCTGGGGGGTGTTTGGTGATAGGAGTGGCCCAGGAGTGATTGGCATTAGCTCTAACCAATAACAAGCTGATGTGGACATATAGCTCTGCTGCTACCATGGACGTGTGGGTGTTATCACAAAATGGCACTCAATGCCTCTGGTCCCCAGGCTCCACTCTTCTCCACTGCCAAGTGATATCTATCGCCTATCCAACTCAGCACACTTGGTGCTTTCTGTTCTCTGCTGTCTGTCATCCTCCATGAGTGCATTTTGAAATTCAAGATAAAAAAGCCCAAGGGACAGTACCTCTTTTGCATACTCTTGGACATGATCCAAGATCTTCCTGTGCTTATATTCTTTTTGGTCTGTATTCTATGCCCACAAACGCATGCACAATGATGTCAACAGCTGCTTTGAGAACAGTCCACTTATCTGAAAGATCTAAAGGTCTATCTGGATCATAATCAAGAGTCTCCGTTCCATATACATGTATCGCATCACTACGCATTCCTCCCGACGTATTATTTATATAATGACAGAAATGCGGCATGCTTTTCACGTTGCAACTTAAGGCTTTGTTGCAAGGTTAACGTTATTTGCATTGTTAACAAAATGAATCAGCCTGTATCCTTAATGTCTAATGTCCCTGGGTGTCATCGCATACAGTTGCGTCAGGATTCAAAACAGCTTGACATGGTGATTATTTTACTTTAATGCCATCACCACTTCCTCCTACAAAGGTAAGGTACTCACGGAAATGTACAGGGTGGTGGCTAGGGTCTTACTGGCAAGGTGTGCACCCTCCCTTGGCCTCATGGACATCCTTTGAACATTCCTATGTATTGTATATGTACAGTAATACTACTGTCTCTAAATACATTACAGTCTGAGGACTATCCAGGGGAATGTGCTCGACTGCATCACTGTGGTGGCACCATTAACTATCTTTCTCTTCAAAGCTAAGCAATGTCAGTGGACTCAGACACATTTCTGTTATACACAAAAAGAACTCATATAGATGTTATTATCACATATCTAGAGAGACAGACATATACATGTACCAATAATTGCCCACTCTATAAGTATACATGTAGATCTACGTGTGATTTCATACTTCTAGCAATAATTTAAATGTTCATAACTTTGGAAAGAATTTTTCATTGAAATATACATGTACATATTTGTACCAATCACTTATCGCAATGGTATCTATTTCATTATTACTGAATTTCATAAATATGTCAGTCAACCCTTTTGACTGTGCAGCCATACACATTAATTTACATGTCTCATTGCAATATTACTTCCCTTTAGAAAAATGCATTGCATTCAATTACTTCACATGTAGGATGAGAAAACTTACCAATAGTGCAAAACACTGTTATGCTACGTGGTCTTCTGGCTCCAGATAATTTAATTTCTTGGTTGTAAGGTTTAAGCTGATTGGGTAAATCATTCCAAAATATTTTAAAGCTGCACTGAGGTGGCATCTTATCTCTGTCAAAATTATCAACTGTCTTTTTTGTTATCTGCCAGGGAAAGTGAAAATACAATGATAAACTGGACATTATTTGATATCGTACTAATATACGATCTTTAAGATACTCACTTCAAGAGGAGTCACAGAAGGCACAAACTCCCATCCATTGACAGCTATTGCATTGGGAAGCTGCAAACATATTTGCGGTTCATCAAATTCTACAGTGGTATGGAAATCGATGCCCATTTTCATTGTCTTTTCAATGATCTAGAAATAAAATTAGGGGCCTTAATTTAAACATTTTTCACCTGTTACCTAATTACACATTACACAGAATATCTATTTCATTACACGTTGAATCCTGTGTATTTGATGTTTTCCTTTTACAGAACTCTACAAACAGTACCCTGGTAGCATTATTTTTAAACCTTCAAATATTAACAGTGTTTAATACAAATTAACTTTCAACTATTCTATAATTTTAAATGAACCACTATATAGTCAACTGATGTATGTTTAAAAATAAAATAAAATGAACTATAACAATGGGAATGGAATGTTGTTTTTAGAGCAAGGCAGTGAAAACATTGAAATTGAGTACAGTCAAATGTGTAGTTAATGGCTAATGCGGGCGTTCTGCTCAGTTTCCATATACCTACATGCAGGAAACTATGCGAAATCTGTTTTCATCAATTCACAATAGTATAGTCATGCATATTTTGCACCAAATCGTACACAACAAAACCAAAAAAAAAAAAAAAAAAAAAAAAAAAAACCGCCCCTACTTACGTATGCATTAGCCGGACCACTTTTTCTTTCGTTCCTACGGCCCGGCCTGAACCCGTTTTCATTTTATGTCACAGTAGAATGGCCTTTCTGCCCAGCCATGTTGATGGATTCTAGCTGAATGTCTGGTGCAGTATCTGCTGCTGCAGAGGCTTGCAAGGCCAATGGTCCCAAATGTCAGGAGTTGTCAGTTGAGGTGGACACATTCCACTGGCTGTTGAGACCTGAAATCTATTGCCAGAGCCATCTTGGCTAGGAAGGTTCACCGGCTCATGCCTTCATGACTCTAATGTTGCATCGTTCAGCCATTTTTGTGATATGCAGCCAAACTGGGCTGGGGCTTTTTTTTTCCTTCCCATTTACTGCACATCTTTACTAAACACGAAAAATTATTTATTTCATTCCTCCACAAAATGATATTATTAAAATTTCATAAACAAAACATTAATGCACAGGAGTGAAGCTTGAAAAAAAAAAGTTGGGGAAAAAGAAGTTCAGTTTTTAGATGCAAAAATAATCAATCCATGAGTACAAATCATTAAGTAGCTACTTGTCTAAAGAGTATCGGTATGAAAAGAAATTACTATTATAATTGCATTGCTTTCAACGGCTCAGAGAAGCTTCAATCTCATCTGCTAAACTATTCATTTCAATTTCTCTAAGCACATCAACCAATGTCTGCCATGTTACTGGTTTCCTTCCAGTACCAGAGATCCACATCTTGTAGACAGCTGTAACAATCTCCACAGTAACATTGTTATGCGTCTCCTTAAGACTATATACTATATCACAGTTGTCATCATCCAGGAGGTACATCCCCAGTTGCTTATAGCTAGTACTGGTCATCTGTATGATGTTAAGTTTCTTCCTCTTACCATCGAAACTAGTCAGCAGTCTGATAGTAGGCTTCCCTGTGTGTGGTGTGTGTTTAAATGTGTCGATGAGTAGTACAATGCATGTATGTGCATGCATTTAGATATCGCATATCACATGTCATGTGTAAGTACAATTTATGTGAATAAGTATACTTACATGTATGTGTATATGTACATATCAGTGCCCTAACTGGCCCCCTGATACATCTCAGTCTGATTATTTAACTATCCTATCACACCTAAATGATATACATTAACAAATGTACAACACATGACTAAGCATCAAGCTGCATGCACAGTAACATCTCAGTGTTGTTATCGACTTGTTAGCTGCTATAATTTCACTTATTGGGAAGCCATCTACAGGAGACCACATGCACAAATTATTAAATAGCTGGAAGTTCCCAGTGACAGTTGTACATTTCATGGCACACATTTTACCTTCATCAAGTCTACATTTAGGTTTCTTAGCAGCAGGAGAATCTGGGTGATGAAATGACATTACAAAATCACATTCCACCCTTGATGTTTGGATGAAAACTTAATGATTTTACCTTCTTCAAGTCTAGGTTTCTTGGCAGCAGGTGAATCTGGGTGATGAAATGACATTTTAATTACATTCCACTCAAAATGTAATGCAATTGGATTGTCTGGGGTGTCAACCTCAAGTAAGATAATTTCTGTTCCATTTCCATGATATATATATGTATTAAAGGTTACTTATTACTTTATACTGGTCAAGTATAGTAATATCGCTATTACTAATTAGTTGAAACCAAAGGCAGTTGAAGGTCATTGCCACATATGAAAAATAGTTAGTGGTGGTTGTAAAGTGTGGAGGAGGTGTGTGATATAAGTACTGTTAGGTGTATCCACACCAGGGCCTACACCTTGACACAAATAGTTCAGAATAATACAATATTTATAGTCTACAACTGCCGCATAGCAACATCTTGTCATTGGGTTGCCTGAGACCAGACGATGTGAGGTGTAGGCTATCAGTGTGTGTGAGGCTGTATGCCCAACAATATATATGCATTTCAGTTGTGTTGTATTGGATCTCTACATACAGACTAAAGCACCACTTGTACATGGATGCCATCATATATATGTGCACTGTTTATCTTCACCACCGCATGTAAGCTCAGGTGTAACAATAAGTTCACTTACTAAAAAATGGAACAACAAAAATACACTAAAATAGAAACACAACAGTTCTTTAGGTGTTGGGCCTAGAGAGTAAAGTCTCCAGACCTTTAAAGTGGAGGTAATTATCAATTACAAACCATTCAAGGTTTAGTTCAATGGTAGTAGGCCAGATTTGTTCAAATCAGAACACTGATCTAACCAACACAGTCAATAAGTCTATAAACACCAGTTGATTACATTTTAGAATGCAATAATATATTTAAGTTGAGACCACAATGGTTTTTTTAACCACGCATGACGTGTTTGTTTAAGTGTGAAGAATGACAGAATGACAGAAAAGTAACCTTTCACCAGTTAAAGCACCATACATTGCACTACTGCTGCCAGGCTAGATAAATCATTTATTTAATAAAATAATCAATATCTATACATGTAGCTTCTTACTTTGAACGACTGAAATACTGCTGGAGTTAGACAGTTCACTCAAAGGAGGACCTGGAGTAGATGAAAAAGCAGTTACTTCAATATTCTATGATTCAATTATGGATAATGGCAAAAAACATATGAATTGTACCACATAATAAATATGAAAACTTTTTTAAAAGCATGACTCCAGTTATGAATAAAAAGTAATGAAACTAATAAATACAACATTATCCATAAGAAAGGATAGTGGTATATACATGGACAATAGAGGTTTAAAACTGAAGCAGGGAAACCAGGGTCTAGTATAAGGAAAAACAAAATGAGTGTGGAAAGCTAAGTGCCTTAAAGGCTGATATGGTAGTGGCTCCTAATTCAATGTGTTTGGGAAAGAGGATTCATCATTGGCAAAAAGGTCAGCAGTGAAATCACAGACAGAGTCTAAAGTCATGGTACAGTTGCAAGACTCTTCACAGTGAGAAAGTGAGATTTGTTCCCAAAAGCTTCTCTGTGAGTAGTAAGATCATGCAGGAATTTGGGGAATCAAACTGTATGGCTAGGCAGGCAAACAAGCTTGTGGGCATTCTATTCACCCCAAATCCAAGATTCTTTCTCCAACAATAGAGGAATTGTGGCTGAATACCTAAGTGATGATGTTAGCAGAGTGATGCATGGATGCTATAAAATCATTATCATAACAATGTACATTGTGTGTAGTCTTTATATCCATTATTATTATTAAGATGTATTTTGTATTAACTATAGGCTATATGTTTAAGATTGTACCCATGTGTATATGTATTGTATAATGTAATAGCCGCAGAGTCCCGCAAACATGTTGCTAACGACCCTAAGTGCTTCGAGCTGGGGTGGACCTGTGTTCCATTGGCTGTAGAAACCTATGGGAATTGGGGGGGTGGAGGCCCAAAGTAACATTTTCCCGCCTAGCCTCTCTACTTGCTGCAAGCCACAGTGTGTCAAAATCAAAGGCAACAGTAGCCTCGTCCCCAGGCCCTGTTTTTTATAAGTTGCGGGGGCGAAAAACAGGGCCTGGTATACACTGGCAGGGTCCTAGCGCGCATGCGCTGGCCATTACCAATACGCTTGGTAATCGCATACTGTCGTAATTTTTGTTTGTAAACCTTTTTGTACACCATCTCGTTCTCAGCGTAAACTCTTCCTCGTCCCAGACTGTCGTATGTGTATAGAGTTTCGTACTAGTACGTGGAATTACTACCCTTGCTCCTTGGACCACCTCTACGATTGGTACGTGTAGGCTGGCCACCTCACGCTACTTGCCATCTTTAGCCGAAGCCACAATGCTGAAAACCTACTTGTACTCTTGTGGTGCGCACTCATTGGAAATACCCTCGGCCTATACTTGGCACAAAGGGCTTGTCCATCGATACCTCGTCACCAAAAGTTTTCCAAATGTACATGTAGGGTAGTTCCAAGGGTTAGTGAGTGCGCACCACTAGTCGAGAATACAAGTAGGTTGTCAGTATTGTGGCTTCGGCTAAAGATGGCAAGTAGCGTGAGGTGGCCAGCCTACGCGTACCAATCGTAGAGGTGGTCCAAGGAGCAAGGGTAGTAAGTCCACGTACGAAACTCTATACACATACGACAGTCTGGGACGAGGAAGAGTTTACGCTGAGAACGAGATGGTGTACGGAAAGTTTACAAACAAAAATTACAACAGTATGCGATTACCAAGCGTATTGGTAATGGCTAGCGCATGCGCGCTAGGACCCTGCCAGTGTATACCAGGCCCTGTTTTTCGCCCCCGCAACTTATAAAAACAGGGCCTGGGGACGAGGCTAAGGCAACAGCTGATATTTATGGTCGCTTAAACCTGACCCTGACCAGGTCTGTGGCCAGGGCTATCCTGGTCAGGGGTCTAAGGCCAAAATAGATGTTACGGTGCTCATATTGAACTCTTTAGTGTAAGTTTTCTGTATGTCATATGAATTATGTACTATTATTATAATGTGAACACATAAATAATTGATGCAGGTGATTATATCATTCTATGATTTTGAGACCACCATGTTGCCATCAATTCTCACTATAACACCATGTTTATTGGTAATATTATACTTGGCAAATACAAATATTTGATGTTCATCACTGTTGTTACCTTTGTTTTCGCAAATCCCATAGATCTACATGTATTATAGTTGCTACTAATCCAAAACAAATCAATGACTAAAACAAGAATATATATGAAAAAGCAGTAACTCAACATACCTGGTTTGTTCCAAATTTGATATTTTTGATGTATGGGCCCCCTTCTAAAATTATCCTTCTTGCACTCATAATACTCCTCATCAGGTGTATGATGCCATACTGCCACATGATTATGTTGCCCTGGATGTTCTGGACATTCAATAGCATTATCATACTTAATGTGACTAAAAGAGAGACATTTCCTCACAGCAGCAATAGAATTTTGAACCATGTCATTGATAATGTATGGAGCAGTATGAGGTGGAGACTGTATATATATCCGTAAGTGGGAGAATAAATCCACCAGGGTGACAATGGTTTGTTTGTCACAGATAAATGCAACACAGTTTCGATAGCACCAAGCAGGTTTGTTATCGCTCATGCATAGTTCCCAATCCTTTGAATGTAGCAGATGGGTCACAAGTGAACAGAACAATCCACTAGGTGCACAGCCTTCAAAATTGATGCACAATGGAGGAACAAATTTGTCATTGTAAATATCTTTTGCGATCTCAATAGGATTTTGTGTATTTGATAATAATGCTGGCATCAAATAAAATATTTGTTTTTCTCTTGTGCGTATTTCTGAAATTACATTAAGCTTAGTAAGAAGTTTAAAAAGCTCTTCTGTTTTTAGTATGTACTTTTCATCATTATATTGAGGCAAAATATGCCTAAGAATATTATCAGAGATGTAGGCATGCTTTTCAAACATTAGTAATGCTCCAATTCTGCCGTCTTTAGAATGTACTAATTTGTAATGTTGCCGCACTATTTCAGTCACAGAATTAAGAAGACTTTGTGGATCACAAAACACCATATGATCAAGTATTTCTTGATAGTAAAGAAATATATTGTTTTTCACAAGGTGTTTCAAAGCTGTCTCAAATCGATCAGGTCTACCTTTGAAATATGAAAACCTTTCAGCCTCTTCTTTACAATTATGTACAAGAAGAATACCTTTAGGCATTGAACTTTGGCTTGCCTTCTTTAGTGCCAGTTCTAGACCAAACCATGCAAGTGGGGTCGGTTCATACACAACATCTCTAGCTGCACTCATTATTCCATTTTTGATATCGTCCAGTATTTTTTTAATATCATCGTTACTCTCTAAGCAGTTTATGAGGGCAATTGGATCATCTCCAAATTGAAATACATTTTCGTAAAACTGATCTAAGCATTTTCTTAGCTCTTCAATGTTAAATTTTTGTGGATGACAGTCCTTGTGTGTTCCAACCACTAAGATTATTGGACAATTATCTTTTTGAGCTTTCAAAACTTTGAGGGAATGTTTCAGAATCTCTTTGTGTGTTAAATATGATTCGCGACTGTCTCCAATGGGGCGTCCATCAGGGCCAAAATATTCAACTATTGGCTTTTGGTCTAGCCCTTCAGATAACTTGAAGACAAATATCACAACAGATGTATTTGGCAGAAAAAGTGGAAGTAGATCATGAAACTCAGGTTGGCCACCACTGTCTATGAAATGGATCCAGGTACTTGTAGGAATCTTTTTTCCACCTTCAAATACATATATGTAAGGCATGAAATACACAATAAACCATATTGTAATATTTACAGAATTAGATCCCATATGAGATGCCCCAATTATATAATTAATTCGCCTTTATACAGACAGCTATGCATGTATAAGTATTTTAGAGTACATACCTTTCGCTTTATCAATGGCATCAATAAATTTTTCATGAATAGAGACATCAGATGAGTGTGATGCATATGCATTCTCAAGGGGTCTAGCTGCTCCAGTCTTCAGTATATGTTGCTGTGGAGGATGTGCTGATTTATTAAGAATTCTAGTATCATCATTTGGTTTTGACCTATTAGTTTGATTTTCAGGTATCTCAACTTCAGCAAAATTGGGTTCGATTGACTCCATGGGGGACAAAAGTGGATTATTATTATCATGAGACGTTTTGGGATCATTTTGTTTCAATGTGTTATCATCATGATCCAGCTTCTCTTTAGATTGAATATTGCTATCTCTTGGGTTGTCATTGTCTACATGGAAGTTCAGTGTGTCATGTGATCTTTGATTTCCCGTTGACTTAATTTCATTATCAGGATTTGTTTCTTCCTGTAACGTTTTCAAATGCTCAGCAATTATCTTCATTAATTCTTCATCATTGTTTATAATAGACCACACATCATTTCCCATTGCCCTTGAGAAAGTGACTGCACGAACAGGGTTTTCAATTACTCCAGTGCTTTCACGCTTTTTGGGGGGAACCTTACTTAACAGTAGGTGTTTGATAGCGGTTTTTCCAACTCCTCCTGCTCCAATTATGAGACATTTAATGACATTACGTTCAACACTCCCTTTTTCCATAGCTTCTGCATATATTTTTGCAGCTGAATTCGATTGGAAGTAGACTTTATTATATCAAATGCATTGTACAGAACCTAAAAGCATTGTATTTTAACTACAAAGTTTAACTATGTTCATATTCATATTTGTGCTTGTAAAAATGAAAAATACTCTATAGGATACACAATGCATTCATACGTACAGGGTCTTCACGAAAGAATGCAACACTTTTGAATGAACATGTGTAATGTCTCCCAATAATAATCAATCAACCCCCGTCACGTGCCCACATTATTACCCATAACCCGATATATACAATACTGTTCAAGTGCTACTACTACACCTCCCTTTCTAATATCGATCGGGAGGTCTTGATATTCGTCCACTTCGAGTGCGTACTACTCCAGATTCTTGATCAACATTTCTTTCGCTCAGAGTGTCACTGACTTCCTGTTCAACATCTCTCTCCATCAAAGTATCTTCACTTTCGTGTTCCTCATGAACTGGAGCTTCTGGCTGTATTGTGACATCCAGTTTTTCGGGTGTGTCATGAGATACCTCACTCTGTAATGCTCCATTGTCAGAAGGTCCCTCAGGTTGTGGTGTAAGGTCCTGTACATCATTGCCAGGATACCGAACTAAGTGTCGTCTGTTACGTCTCATTGTTCCACCTTGAACGGCAATTTCATATGATCGTGGCGCTACCTCCTTCACTACCACGCCAGTCGACCTATGGTCCGTAACCTACACAGTATCTTCTGTACGAATCTTCTAACCCATTTAGGCCATTCATCTGGCCGGCAAAAATTGAACTGTTCGGGTGGCGTAACTTGAAAACTAGCCATCCCGCTTTACCGCTGCCACCATGTGTAATGTCTCCCAATAATAATCAATCAACCCCCGTCACGTGCCCACATTATTACACATAACCCGATATATACAATACTGTTCAAGTGCTACTACTACAGAACATAATTTCAATCTAAATTAATTTATGAATACACAATAACCATGCTTAGGCAAATACCAAACGCATTATTAAATTCAATTATCCTTTACAGTAATGCTCAATCAATCTTGGTCCGCTCCTACCCCCAACAGGACAGATTTGTGTGTCTTGTGTACGTGTTTTGTGTGTTATTATAATTATTATGTGTCTACATGTATATATACTATGTACTTTGTTGTTACTCTTTTATACATGTATATACGTGGGGACGAGATCAGATGCAGTTTACATGTACTGGCAGTAATTCAAACAAGCCAAAAGATCTCCATCTTCACGAGTCATGATGACGGACAGCTCCAGCTACAAATCAAAGTTAGTTCGTTTAGTGCATTTTGAACTAGCTGTTTTCTTGCATCTGTAAAGAGTACGCGCTTGCGCAGTGAACCCATGGTATCAGGTGACAGACTGCTTGTGCATATATAGTCTATATTCCTACAGTGTTAGTCAGTTCTATACTTGTAAACCTGCTGCTATTTAGTTGCTGCCACGCTATCTTGTCACATTGGCGTAGTCGGCTAGACAACATGGCTGCCTGAACCGTACGATGGTGTGACAGGGAGCTGGCCAGAGTGGGCGGCACACTTCGAAAACGCAGCTATCGTCAACAAATGGGAGAGTGATGACGACAAATTGAAATGGCTGCACGTGCAACTGACGGGGAAGGCCCAAACCGCCTTCATGAGGTTCAGGGAGAAATTTAGTGAGTCTATGGCAGCCCTTAACAAGCGTTTCAACCCTGAAAGCAAGCGTGAGCTGTACGTAGCAGAACTTCATTGGAGGAAGAGGCGAAAAGACGAGGACTGGGCATCGTTTGGTGATGCCTTGTAGGTGCTTGCGGACAAGGTGTACGGAGACTTAGAAGACAAAGCAAGGGAGTGCCTCGCCTTGAACCAGTTTCTGACAGAAATAGGAAACCCTCAAGTCGCATTTGGGGTAAAGCAAAAGGGCCCAAAGATAGTCGAGGATGCTGTCATTGCGACGATAGAGCTGGAGTCATATCTCACAACTGCTGATGTCCTACGAGTTAGCGCTACAGTTCCCCTACCAGACAGCGTGCAGGAATTTAACGCTGTCTGTGGTTACACCTCGTGCCGGCAGATACTTCCCGTGGAGGAGACGACTCACTGACTGAAACCTTGAAGGCACTGAATGAAAGGCTGTACCATTTGGAGCTGCGCATGGACAGCGAGAAGGGAAGCCCGAGACAGAACGTGGACACAGAACAGAGGAAGAAGCGGGCTACCGCAATGACATGCTGGATCTGTGGTAGAAAGGGACACATAGCACGTTTTTGCCGGAGTCGTGGAGTCGAACAGCAGTCGGGAAACTCCAGCCCCTCGGTGGTAAAGGCCAACCACTCGAGGGACAACGCCTAAAGGCCAAAGAATGTCCTGTCATTGTACTTACCCTGTCTGTGTCATGTGGAAGTAGCTATTGTATTAAGGGTGTAGTTTTGTCTGTTCCTGTTGAATTTGTTTTAGATACTGGAGCCGCCGTGTCGCTGATACGTGAAGATGTCTGGAACCAGATCTCCAAAGAATCACCAGGGGGACCGCGGCTCCAAGAGTGGAAGGGCAAGAGACTGGTTGGTGTCAACGGTTCCCCATTGTTTGTGAAGGGCTGCGGGAAATTTCAGGTGTTTCTGGAAGGCTGGAAGGTGCCATTGGATGTGATGCTCATTGTTACCAGTGACCTCACCGTTCATGAAGCCATCCTTGGGCTGGATTTCGTAGAAGAGCATAAATGTCTGATCGACTGCAGTAGAAAGCTCCTGGCTTTTCCACGTGACGGTCCATCTGTGCATATCCAGTGCCGCCCTAGCTCTCATACTGCAGCTGCCCTCAGGGAGCCTGTTGGACTGTTGACTGCGGAGAAAATTGTGGTGCCGCCAGGCAGTGAAATGGAACTGATGGTGAAGCAGACAAGTGGAGCTACCGGGGGTACATGGTTCGTTGAGAGTGATGTTTCCAGTCGGCTCGGAGTGATTGTTGCTAGAGGGTTGGTATGCCCCAACAGAAATAGTCTGGTTCCCGTACGTGTACTTAACCCTCGCGATGAAGAGGTCGTTCTTATTAAAGGAGTGCATTTGGCAAAGATGGAGCTTATCAACAACGACTGTACTGTCAATGTCTCAGCAATTAGTAAGAAGTCTAATTTATCACAGGAAGACCAGTCAACCTTGTGGAAGATGCGGGTGTGTGAATCTGGGAACTACACCAGTGACGCTGAAAAGGAGCAGCTGTATGCACTTTTGATGGAATATTCTGATGTGTTCTCTCCCAGCAGCGGTGAACTGGGTCGAACCGCAGTGACGAAGCATCATATCAGCACTGGTGATGCTCAGCCAGTCTACCTCTTTCCTTGCCGCATTCCACAGGCTCGCAGGGATGAAGTGAAATGACTCATTCAAGAAATGCTAGACCAAGGAGCCATTCAGCATTTGGACAGCCCGTGGTCCTCACCTGTGGTCCTCGCAAAAAAGGATGGGTCAACCAGATTTTGTATCGACAGCAGGAAGGTGAATGAAGTCACGCGGAAGGACGCGTACTCGCTAACACGAGTGGACGATACACTTGACACTCTTGTCGGGTCGAAATACTTCTCGACGCTGGATCTTGCTAGTGGCTACTGGCAGGTGGAAGTTGCTGAGAACGACCAACCCAAGACGGCGTTCACCACACCGGAAGGATTATTCCAATTTCATGTCATGCCTTTCGAGCTATGCAACGCACCCGCCACTTTCCAGCGGCTAATGGATCGAGTTCTGAGTGGTCTGAAATGGTCTACCTGCCTTGTGCACTTCGACGATATTATGATAGTAGGGACATCCTTTGCAGACCACCTGTCCAATATTGGGGGCGTTCTTGCAAGGCTCTGGGGGGCGGGGCTGAAGCTGAAACCAGGAAAGTGCCATCTCTGCCAGAAACATGTTGCCTTTCTTGGGCATATTGTGTCAGCCGATCTGTAGTAGTTCGCGAGTCCTAGAAATTGCTGCACTTCTCGTCTGGACTGTGGGGTGGGCCATTTTGCAACTGCCTCCGTTTTGCTCGGGTCGGTGGTGATTTCCCGATTCGTGAAGAATTTTGCAGCCATTGCTGGACCACTTCAGCGTCTCACTGAGAAGAATAGCAATTTTGAATGGACCATAGAGTGTCAGCATGCATTTGATAAATTGGGTGCATGTTTGGTCTCTTCCCCAGTCCTTTCCTACCCAGACTATAGTAGGAGATTCGTGCTGGACATGGACGCCAGTGATACTGGTATTGGAGCTGTTCTATCGCAGATGAAGGATGATGGCTCTGAAGTGGTTAATGCGTATACCAGTCGCTCAATGAGCCGACCTGAGAGGCGATATTGCGTGACTTGGAAGGAGTTATTGGCAGTCGTGGGATTTGTTCACCACTTTCGACACTACTTGCTGGGAAGGGAGTTTACTCTCAGAACTGACCACAATTCGCTGGTCTGGGTGTGGAATTTTAAAAAGCCTGAAGGTCAGCTGGCCTGCTGGCTGCAGAAACTAGAAGAGTACAACTTCACTATAGTTCATCACCGGGGTGCTTTGATACCATAATAAGGACGAGGAGCCTTTGGATAATGAGCAAACTGTAAGGGTTCTCGTTCCCCTACCTGTGTCACAAGATCCTGGAAACATGGGGGCATCATCAGCTTGATGACGACCAGATCCAGCCAGTGTACCTTGTGGTGCAGAATGGGCACCAACCCCCTCCGGATGTAACGAAGTCTTGGAGTCGAGAGAGTCGCCTGCTACTACAACAATGGGAATCTCTTTGCATTAAAAATGGTATTCTGTGGAGAAGGAGATGTGGCGGAAAAGAAACCAACCTTCAGCTTGTGCTGCCGACTGAATTTCAGGTAGACGTCTTGCTGAGTCTTCATGAGGGGGCTATGCTGCAACATTTAGAGATGCTGCAACAGTTAAAGGACCGCTTCTATTGGCCGGGGTGTGGATTATTGTGCAACGTGCGCTATATGTTGCACACGGAAATCAGCTGCCCCAAAGCGGAGGGCAGGTCTATAAACAATCCATGCTGGATACCCATTACAAGTAGTTTGTGTGGACATAATGGGTCCTCTTCCAGAAACAGATCAAGGAAGTAAGTACGTCTTGGTGGCAGTAGATTACTTCACCAGATGGGTGGAAGCCTATGGTATACCCAACCAAGAAGCAATGACTGTAGCCAGGAAGCTCGTGGATGAGATGTTTTGCCGATTTTCACCACCAGAGCAGTTGCATAGCGATCAAGGCCAGCAATTTGAATCTGCACTGGTGAAGGAGATATGCAATATTCTTGAGGTAAAGAAGACCCACACTACGCCGTACAACCCACTGGGCAATGGGATGGTGGGACGATTTAATCGAACTCTGCTGGATATGTTATCAACAACAGTGGGAAAGCATCCTTCTAATTGGGAGCAGAATATACGCAGGGTTTGCCTGGCGTATAATTCAAGCGTTCACGCATCGACAGGGCTTAGTCCTTTCTTTCTGATGTTTGGTCGACAGGTGAAGCTTCCAGTTGATCTGATGTATATGGTAGCAGTAAAATTGAGGAAGTTCCAGTCCAAGAGTATGTGCAGAGGTTGAAAGAAGACCTACAAAGGTCGTATCAACTAGTAAGAGACAGATGTATGACCGAACACAAACGACAGAAGGCAATATACGATGAAAAGGGTCATGGGGGGCACCCTTCAATCAAGGCGATCTTGTCTGGTTGCATTCTCCTGCTGTACCTCGAGGGTTGTCTCGGAAGTTACATTGTCCCTGCATGGAAGGGGCCATTCAAGGTGGTAGAGCAGATCGTTTACAGCACCTATAAGATCAAGGGAATATGGGGCACAAAAACGCAAATAGTGCATTTTGATAGGCTTAAACTTTGCCCAGCGAAGATCAGGCTGGACAATAGGCAATAGCACGGTACAGCGTGACAACAATGATGGTGGGGAGGCAGCCCATCAAGTGAAGGAACAACATACAAGCAGAAGATTGCAGCTTCTGGATGAGGACGATGATTTGGCGGCCCCGCCTCCAGAAATTGACCTACCCAAACCTGATCCGGGGATAAGGCACACAGAAATTCCCGAGCCTGCACTGGTTGTGCTATTATTAGGAAAGAGCTGACTACGAAGGGAGCAAAGTTTAACTAGCATTAGATATACAACCCTAGTTTTACAAGGCAAATCATAATATAGAAAAAAGTTTGAGCGAGTGCTTTATTTGTTCAGACTGGGCTTGGCCTGATTAAGTAAGAGCATTTGAGGGGATTATACAGTGGCATGTTCTTGAAATATTTTGGAATTGACCTTTGTACACGATAAATGAAATTACCTTTACATATACATGTACATGTATACCCCTTTATATAACCTTTCCTTGATACCTAGAGGCAGTTTAAGCCTAAACTGCAACTATCTCTTATATACATGTACGTATAAAGCAGCACTGATTGAATATGGTCCATGTAATATACATGTAATTGCAACTAAATTTATATGGTACTGGTATAAAGTACAATTGACTATTGCTTTAACTTTAAGACAGAAACTATTACACATGTACATGTAGAGACACATTCACTCACCATCTTCATGTGTGGTGACAGTTATTGTTGTACTGTACACCCCAAAATCCACTGTCTTGGCCCTCACACGTATGGTGTACTTAGTGAGTGGTTTAAGAAATGTCAGCTCAGTACTGGTAGTATCCCCAACAACATTATGAAGACATTCACTTTCATCATGTGGAGTGTAGCTGACTTCGTAGCTTCTGATGACACCATTTCGATCATGTGGTGGTTGCCATGATATGGTCACGGATGTGGATTTCATACTTTCAGCCTTCACTCCAATTGGAGGAGAAGGGACTAAAAGGGAGGTAAATAATGCATATTTCAATACTTAATAAAACTACTTAGCTAATTGGACTCACATCAAATTCACTACAAAAACCTCTTCCATTTGTAATGGAGTTTTTAAGAGATATTGTGATGGGCATATGGGTTATGTACATGTGTATATTATTGTTTCATGATACTTTTTTTGGAATCTGTGTGCCCTCAGAGGACAATATCAGGCGGGAGCGTCAGTTCAATAAGCTGTATGACATTGTTTCCCAACTGTCAAATTCCCAACTGACAAAGCATGCCTGCTATTTGTTTCATCCACCCATGCCGCTGCCTATTTATCAGTTATATGACTCATCATATTCCTTAAACCATATTAATAACACATGGCCATTAAGTGGTGGCTTGGAATTCCTGTCAGTAGTAATCACAGCTGTCCATACTGCCCATTACATGCCATGGACCCAACTGATTGAGAGACATCCTATATCATTGAAGTCATGTCATCGTGCATGCATAAGTCCCAAGTTGTAAGCTGACTGTAAGGACATCGTACATGCCCCGCTGATATATTTGGTCCCCATGTAACTGGGAGTTGAGTCAATCTGGTGATCTTGATGTCACCATCACATCTCCACTAAACTAAACTGTTTCTTTTCGAAGCAAGTGTGAGGTCAGGATTAGCTGCACAGGCAGCTAAAAGGCCTAAGCATCAAGCAAGTGATGAAAAATGCCAAGAAATTGGATGGGCATGCATCCCATTGGCAATTAAAACATATGGATGCTGGGAAGCAGAGGTTAGACACTGTTTGTCTCTGATAAAAATTGCCTTGCAGTGAGAATGGGCTGATCCATTTCCAAAGCTATCAGTGGCGGATCTAGGAATGGGGGCGCTTGGTTGGAGGGGCGGCCGGTGGCGGGGGTCCACCCCCTCGCCAGCAAGGGGGTATGGGGGAGCGCTGTAAGCTCCCCCAGGCCCCTGAAGCTTTTACATTTTTCGCTTCAAACCACGCTAAAAATCAGCGTATTCGCAGTGCAGTAAATTTTTTAAAAAGAATTTACATACGTGCGAAAGACAACGAAGTTTATTGCGACAACACGCCTCGTAACGGCGCCTGAAATATTGGATATGCTCAGTGTTGCCGCGATATATCGCGAAAGGCGATATATCGCGATTAAATATTTATATCGCGAAAGGCGATATATTGCGATTAATCGTTAGTCATATCGCGAAATAAACGTGTACGGACGTAAACAAAGGTATACAGAAATAAAATTTAGAAACTAGCAGAGAGTGAGCATACATTTAGGTATACATCAATGAAAATAGTTTACTGTTACAGTTAAGCTAGTTCAGTTTGAATTTTGCCTTAGTAATATATATTTGCTAATGCAGCCTTTCATGCAAGATGCCACGCCCCACGGGCGTCTTAAGGAAAATACCTAAGCAAAAATGCACAAGTACTTGCTTGGTGGTTTAGCTATGGTAGGGATGTATGGCTGATGATTCCTCCACCACAACAATGGATCATATTTTCCGAAATTGATTTCTGCTGACAGGCTGCTTGGGAATATTGCGCAAGAGCTAATAAACAATTGATTTTTTTGTGCCATCCAAAGCCTCCCATACGACAGTTTTGATGGCTTTGTGATAAGAAATCGCCTGTGGTAGCAAGTACATTTAGCGTAGGTACACGTATAACTGTTCCATATCCTTCGTTGTAACCATAACTATTCACCCCAACATTTAATAACCCAAGCGATAATTGATCATGAATAATTTAATATATCGCGATATTTATATCGTGATTAAATGCTCATATCGCGATATATCGTGATATAGACGATTAAGGATGAAGGTTATTTCGCGGCAACACTGGTTATGTAGCAATTGACGCAGCAGCAGCTGTGAAAATGTTTTGCCATTTGCACCTTTTACGAAACGGTGAACCTAATTAAACCTTTAGTGACAATCGGTAGACCATGCACAAATATAAAGGCTGAAACTTTGTTCAGTATTGTTCAGGAATTCAGTTAAGTTAGCGTGCGCCTATGCATAGGCGGCGGAGACGGGGGGGGGGGGGGGGGGGGGGGGGGGGGGGGGGGGCGGCGGAAGTAATATTCAGCTCCTCCCCCTCCCCCCCAGATTTTTGGTAGTACCGCTATTAAAGCATGCATGACTTCCGCGAGTTATATTCTAATTAATGGTACATAGATCCAGAGATAATATATAAATTATCTCTGATAGATCTGATGCTCGTGCGTTATAGATCTAAGTAACGCATGCGCTTCAATATAATGTAGCATAAACCATAAACCGGTCATAAACCGCTTCGCTACATCGGAGCGTGGATCGGGCTTTGTTGTAGCAATGTATATATATGTATGGCGCGCGTATTCTTTTTAAAATACATGCGTGAAAAATTATATTTATATTGCCCACCACGATATATCCCCCCTCCGCCCCCACCGAAAAAATGGCCCGTGTTTAAACAAGCGTATCGACGTAATTGTGAACTCAGCTGCGTGCTATCCTGTTGGAGTACCAGTTCTTTCCTGAAATGTTTAAACAGGTACATGGAAGCGTTAACGAGTACGAAGAAGATATACGCTCGGGCCATTTTTTTTCGGTGGGGGTACATGTTCCATGTATTCGCACGGCAGCCAACTAATTTTTAGCGGGATTTGAAGTGTAAAGTGTCTGTGAAAGCTTCTGGGGGTCTGGGGACTTACAGCATCCCCCATACCCCCTTGCTGGCGAGAGTGAGGTGCCTCGGCCGCTAGACGAGAGTGCCGGGTGGAAACGCCGTATTATAGAAGAGCCATCCAGTAGTGAATGTGGGGACCCCATGTACCCCCCCCCCCCCCCCCCCCCCCCCGTTCGTATTTGGCCAATCGCAAGGGAAATGTCCCACCCCCCCACCCCCCCCCCCCCCCCCCCCCCCCCCCCCAAGATTATTTACGTTCCGCCGCCTTATGCTATGCACCCACGCGCGCACATCGCGCACATCGAAGGAACGAATAGATTAATAAAACGTTACCGGTTATTGTATAAAATTTCCTCGGTATTAGATAAAATTTCATATCTACAGTGCCGGCTCGGAACTGTAGAAAGTAACACCTCGGAACTGTAGATTTTTAGATTCATTGTTTATTTAGGCGTCCCAAATTCGATAAAGTGGTCAGAGTGGCAATTGATTATGCTTACCTAAGTCAACAGTCCAGCCCAGCTTTTACATAATATTATGTAACTTTTCTAGCAGTCACGCGGCTTTCCTATGTAATTTACTTCTGCTTGTGAGTAGTCAGTATTCGTGTTGTAAACTCAGAAGCATCAGCCTGACTACGCACAAGCACAAGTAAATTACGTAGGGAAGCGCGCGTGACTGCTGGAAAAGTTACACTACCCATGGAACCACCTGCCTATGAACATATCAGACCCTATTGTACATCAGGGATGACGTCCGGTACATTAGACATTAAACATTAAACATATCAATTGAAACTAACATTACATGATACTGGTGAGTCCTGAAAAGTACAACTTATAAATACTTTTAGATGCAGAAGTAATCAACAGCTATACATGTACATGAAGCATGTACGTACATGTAGCAGCAGGAGCAGGATTGGACATAGCCATAGGCATAGGAATGGGTGGGGGGGATTTGAAACACGTTGAAAATGGATATCCATTGTCAACCACTTAAGGTATTTCACTCACCATCTTCATGTGTGCTGACATTGACTGGTGTGCTGTAATACCCAAAATCCACTGTCTTGGCCCTCACACGTATGGAGTACTCAGTGTGTGGCTTAAGAGATGTCAGCTCAGTACTGGTAGTGTCCCCAACAACATCATGAAGACATTCCTCTTTACCATGTGGAGTGTAGCTGACTTGATAGCCTCTGATGATACCATTTAGATCATTTGGTTGCTGCCATGATATGCTAATGGATGTCGTGTTGATATTGAGGATCTTCACCTCAAGTGGTGGTGAGGTGGCCAATGATGCTAGAATGAGAGGCACCATAATATAATGGCATCATAATACATGAAGTGTTCACTGTTATTTTACATGTATCACTATAAGAATTGCAAATGGGGTTTGGAATAGTTTGATATAAAGGAGCATCACTTGGGCACATGACATAGGAATGTTAGAGATTGGGGATGTACTTGAGAAAAAGTACATTATTAAAAATCAACAGGGACATCAATGCCAGCCAAGTGGGTCAGTTATGGGTCAGTTGAGCTGTCTTAATGTTAAATCTCCAGCAATCCCCCCCCCCCCCCCCCCCCCATCCACCATTCTACATGCCAGGAAATATACTCAATGATAGGACTAGAAAACTGACACACTGTTCGATGGAGCGGTGACAGAACAACAATATGCAGTGCATGTGGTCTCAGAAGGTTAGCGAAGAAAGCATTTACATCACTACTTGTCATTCACAAAAGCACAAAAGCTTGATACTAATTTTGAAGTGAATTGGTGTAAATATGCATAACTTAATTAAATTTTGAAGTGTATTGATGTAAATATGCATAACTTAATTAAGTTATGTCTTCGATGAATCGGGTTGTGAGAAAAGCTGGAACAACTGACCATTGCGAGAAATTTCGGACGCTCATTAGCAATTCCTGGCCAATTTTGCAAACGTCCGTCACATTTCCCGCGCACGCGTCCATAGGAATGTATGGGATAAAGTTAATTTTTGAATGCCATATATCAGAGAAAGCTGGTAGTAAAAGTTTACAGGACTCAAATGATGGATAGCATAAAAACCTTTCACTCTTCTGGGTTGGTGTAATTTTTAGCCCCTTCTGCTGGGTTCCTCAGAAGAATTAGTACATTCCCATAGAGATGTATGGAAAATGGCTATTTTAATAATGATTTTTCATCACTATTCTTCATTTTGCTCTGAACTGATGATAGGAAGGTAAGTTATACAGATTTCAGAAGATACTAAAATGATCCAGGCATCTTTCTAGCAGGTATATATGCCCATAGGCTTCTTTCCCTGGGTTCCTGGGGCACTTTTGGTCATCAGGGTACATGTTTGGTTGTAAAATAATTAAAAACCGCCCGCGGATGACAATTAAACTATGGCGTTCAGTTCTGGCCCAGTTGGAAGTAACAAACTCCACTGCGCGCAAATTTGGTATGTTCTTTGTTTGGGTTTTCGTTGGCTTGGGATACTAATATAGAGCTTCTAAGTCCTAGCTAGGCCGTTTCAAGCCTGGTTTCAAGATTATGGTCTGTCAAACGCGGAGTGGTCTATGTCTATCCGATGGACATTAAACGTTACTACCGTACGTGCATGTCTATTTCAGGAAAACCAAGGCATCACAGACACTTATGGCGAAGTAAGGCCCTATAACTTTCTATATTCGACCACGTGATATGGCTCTATGAGTATGACAGCTGGGAAACGTGCGTTTTCTGTTGCTACTTTTTCAAAAGGGTGCGTGCATATCCACATTTGTAAATGCTATCGTTCTATATAGAATTTGAAGCGGACAAGCGAAACACTGATACGGGACAAAGACGAGCCATATAAGGATATGTGCCCAATAATATTATCATGTGCAAGGCAATGATTTTACTACGTAACTATTCTTTTTAGGCCAGTGGCGGATGTAGTCAGCGCGCGATCTTCTCGTACTGAGTGGTTTCCTGTATGATCTGACAACGACCCTCCAGATATGGCAACACCTTCTCATTAAAAGGTCTTCCGTGATCCACCACTAACTGGCTGTAACTGCCCTCATATCCCAGGTGTGTGGATTTCCCTATACTACCTCATAAAGCACATGAACATGTGATTCCATATAGGTGTCATGTGATACATATATAAACACACACACACACACACACACACACACACACACACACACACACACACACACACACACACACACACACACACACACACACACACACACACACACACACACACACACACACAACACACTGCTCTGGGTGGAGGGAGGTAGTCTTGTGAGATAGCCTTGTGGAGGTAGAGGAGAGAGCCTTGTGAAGGTGCATGGATGGGAGATATCCTTGTGGAACAAGGTAAGCTTTGGTTGGGACAGTTTTAAGGAAAGATAATACAGGCCCTTCTCCCTAGAGATAAGGAATTTGATAGTGCATCCCAGATGCAGCCACTGGGATATGAATCAAATTAAGTTAAGATGTAAAGGGTCTATAAAACTTAGAAGGAAATACGTGTTACATGCATGTAGATGTAGGACCAATTTAAAGTGGCTACAATTGTCCACCTTTACCTTTTGAGGCTGAGGGTTTGGTTGTACACACAGGACAGTCACCAGTTGTCTGCCAGGAGAGGAGGCTTGCCTACATGACCACCTGGTATGGACCTGGGAGGACTGGACTCAAAGTTTTGCATCTCATGGACTGTGCCAGCCACCCTTCCAACATGCACCTGGTGAAAGCACTTCAGCACCCAACTCAAATGGAAGGCTTTGTGTGGTCTAGCTATATGTACATGGCTCTGCAGATGTATGTAATACATGTAGGTGATTGATGTAACAGTTATGGTGTATTTATTTGGTTATCTATTGGTTGTGTATGTGTGTGTGTGGATCTTGGAAGGTTCAAGAAGGGCTGGTATTAACAGAGTACATTGTAGCTGTCAACATTTTGTGGTCACCTATTTAATTAGGGTGGTGGCATGTGGTGATTTGTGTAAACGTTTCACATGCATGGTAGTACATACATACATGTAGTTCTACCTAGCTGTGCCTTCATGCCATCGATCTGTTCATTGATGACATATCAGAGCTGCATCATGGCATCCTTTTCTGTGCCATTGCTTAGTATTTGTAGGGGCAAATTACACAGACAGGTGCATGTATGTGATCTACTTATAAGTTATAACCACTCTCCGAGTACGTTTACGGCTGTTCATCCTTGTTGTATACCTTGGCCGACATTCCGACGGAGTTGGAAAGAAATACTACAGGACAGACTTCACCTCGTATACGTAGCAGAGCAGCTGCGTATATTGGGTCTGGAAACGAGACTGCTATGGAAGTGAGCGCGAGCGACCTTGGCTAGCCATTAATCAACGATATACATATACATAACAGGACAGAGTGGAAAGTCCAGCTGGGAATATCCGCCGCCGATGCATATGTGAATTCTAGTGGAAGGCAATGTCCTAAATTAACACACCTCCATGAGAACTTCTAGTATGTTATCAAAAACAAGCCAGTCGTGGTGGTAAACGTCAGAGCGATGCAAATGCAGGGACGGAATCGCCCGTGCATCTTAACCGCTAAACGAGCGGGGTACTCTCGACTCTCGACAGCAGCCGTTCTATCAGCTCGACCTTCGCGTTTTGGGGGTTTCAAGCCTACATGTATAATATAGTAATACTAAGTCTTACTTCCAACATGCGTCCCTCGTTCACAGTCCAATTGAAGTTCAATGTTGTACATGTACGTATACCAAGAATTATTGATAGCAATCGAGTGTAGTGCTATTATATCCACAATACTAATCAGACGGGTACAAATATAGGCTTGATACTCAACCCTCCGCCAAAAGGCTAGCCATGCCTAGTCTCGTTCCCAGACCCTATTTATTGACAAACAAGGTGTTCTCAATAAATAGGGTCTGGGAACGAGTAAATAACATATCACGTGACCTCCAGAATGTATCCAGTAGCAGGGGCACGAGTAAAACTAAGATGCGCATGCGTATGCTTAGATCACTAAAATCGACGATAGCTTTAGTTCGGAAGGATTTTATGTATCAGCGATTGCTATTCCTAACTTTCCTGCCATGCAGACATACAATTAACGTATTACAAGACAATAATAATAATATAATTTAATAAATTAATTAGCTGTTTTAATAACTTGATAAATCTCTAAAGTACCTAGTGAGTTTAATGGTGCAATCAGATTTTTAAAATCACAATTGTAAGCCGAGTTATACATTGATGTCCACAATTTCTTGACATGCTATCAGAGAAAACTGATTAAGAGTTGTAAAACCATTAGGGTTTTTATGGTCAATAATCTCTACCCATATATTCGGATGGTGTCAATCCTTAAATAAGGATGTGCCACTTCCTCCCAGTTTTACCACATGGACATTGATCATAAATTGACATCATTTACAGTTTGTTATGGAGACTAATCAGTATACAATTGACCAATAGCATTTAATTATTATCTTACTTGCTTGGTTAGCAAAAACATGCAGTGTAAAACTTAATTTTAAAAGGATAATGACATCCTTAAATAAGGACTTTTCCCGTGGCCTGGAGATTAAACATTAACTGAGCTAAAGTTACATGCATATGCTAGCATGAGTACATGTAGGTCAAGGTCTTCTTGTCTCTTGTCCCGTTGCCAAGCATTGTCAAATTATTGATCAAAGTAAATTCGTACATTAATGCATGGACCAATGAGAGCAAATATAATTGATTGGCAAGTATTATAACATGATTCACAAAGTCATTGTCTATTTTAAAAAATAAAAACAGAATGCCATTTAGATTGCTGCATTTTAACTGCAATCGTAGAAACTGAAATATTAGCATTGTGTAGAAATTTTGGGAGCACAAACAGTAATAATAAAATTTCACTCTTGATCATCAATTTAATAAAAATCCTTATTTAAGACAAAAGGTTAGTCATTATACTTAATGTTAATACATGTTAGCATAATTCAAGTATGATTCTTCGTAGAGCTAAAAAAAAGTGGGTGGCTCAACTAACCCACTCCTCCCCTAACACCAAACCACATAAACCAGTCCTCACTCAGGTATCTATACTGGTCTTTTAAAAATGTTAGATTTAAATTTTGAAATCAATGCACATGCACAGGTCACTCACAACATACATCAACAACCTGGTGTACTTGACACCCACCTGTTGTACTGGGCTTTTGGTCCTCCAAAACTGTTTGTACAAATCCACCCAACCACATCAGCTGGTCCTCACTCAGGTCTCCTTTCTGGTCTTCTAAAATGGTACACTTCCACTTGTATGCTGACCTTGAACACACCACTACAGCTACATGAGGAGGGTCTGAGGTACAACGGGCTCCTGCACACATGAAGGCATCTTCAAACTGGATATTATAGTACTTGAGCACACTACAGGCACTCTTGATACCACTGTGGACAAGACCTCTTATCTCCCTACACACCTCACTTGAAGCCTCATCAACATTCACTAAAATACAGGAGAACATGTCTACAAGTGTCACAATTTCTGAGGAGTCCTTATGTACTAGTCTGATGCAGTTCCGATACAGACACAACGGCTTTCCCCTACTCATGCACACAATCCAAGAAGATGAAAGTAGAAGGGCCACAAGACAGCAAAACAGACCACTAGGAATATAGCCATGGGGGAACCTAATCATCAGGGAGGCACCTCTTTCAAGGTACTTGGACACTTGGGTTGAATCCAGGTGGGGCAGCAGAGCAGGCATCAAGTACTCACCATCTCTGATCATAGCTATGGCACCACGACTCACCAGCAACTTCACTAGATCTTGTGGAGTGAACAGACCCTCTTTGTAGTACTTTGGAAACTTCCTCAGTAGCTCCACTGACAACAGGCCATGGTCCCTGAACATGACCAGGTAACTTCTAATAACTGCCACGCCCACATCTGGATTATCTTGCAACTTGTGGTGGTACTGCACTAGTTCAGTCACCTTGGTGAGGACTACCTGGGGGTCACAGAACACTATCTGGGGAAGAACCTCTGGGTTATATAAGAACACATTGTGGTGGACAAGATGGTGCAAGGCAGCAGAGAATGCATCTCCTTCAATGTGAAACTTTTTAGCAGACACCTGACATTCTACAAGACTCAAGACGCCATCATGGGAAGACCTTTGGAGAAACACCTCCAGCCCAAACCATGCTATAGGCATTTTTATTAACTGCTGGGGTGACATGGATATGATTTGCTTCTTAAGTACCTGGGCAACATGTCTGTCCACATTTTCAGGTGAAAGGCCATTCACAGCAATTATCAGTTCATCCATTCCTTCACCACAATGCAGCACATCAAAGTGGGCAGAATCCAGTAATGCCTGGAGCTGTTGGTTTTTCTCTTGAATGGTTTCTGCACAGCTATCTTTGGCATCTCGATGTGTTCCCACAATAATGATCAGGGGATGAGCATCCTGTGAGTGAATTGCCCCAAGACAGTGTTGAAGGATCTGTTTATGAGAGAGAGATGATCGATATGGTTTACCAATAGGCTTGCCATCTGCTCCATAATACTCAATGGTGGGGTGATGTGATAGCTCTTCTGACAGCTTCAGAACAAATATTGCTACCATGGGATTTTGAATGAACAATGGAAGGATGTCATGGTATTGCAGCTGACCACCACTGTCAATGAACTGGATCCACTTTAATCCAAACAACTTCCTGTTGTCTATGGTGGGGGGTTTAGGGTGAATACAAGCAAATAACAAGCCCTGCTGTTCTTACCTGAGGATTGGTTGATGTGATGAACCAGCTCATCCTCTATATCTGCAGTCCTGCTCTGTTCAGCTCTATCACCAGGTACATCAGAAAGGTCTATGGCCATCTTTGGGAGAGTGCTCACCACATCAGCCAATGATGGTGCCATGGATACACCACCTTTGATGGTTCCTCCAATAACACTCATCAGTGCCTGGTCATCTTCAACCACAAACCAGTCATCCTCCTCTTGTCCACCCACACCAGCCAGTGTGAAGGAGATGGCTCTAACAGGGTTGTCAGCCAGTCCTGTACTGACACGTTGCTTTGGATGGTCCTTCTTCAGAAGGAGGTGTTTGAGGTGAGACTTGCCAACACCAGCAGCTCCAAGGATGAGACACTTGGTCACTGAAGTTTCCACATATCCCTTAGTCATGGCCTCCTCATAGAGCCTTCTGAATGAAGGTATCAAATCAGATATGTAAAAGGTACATGTACATGTAGGTTACCATCCCCACAATATACTAAATAAAAGATGCTCCAATGTGCTTATATGCAATATGGCAGTACACTGAATGTAGTACATGTACTACATGTAGACCTACATGTACAGTAAATAGATATGTATGTTTTCATGTTGTGGTAACTCAACAATAACCTTGTACAAACGTACATGTAAACAAACATGACTTCACATCATCAGTATGACAGGATGTGCGGGCATGTTGGGTTACTATTTTACTTGCCTCCATAGAATGCTCCCCAAAACAAAGGCATGTATTAGTAACTACAGATAGATATTCTACAATGGATGAGGAGAGGGCACTACCAATATGATCAGGCACCTCTATGTAAGGTGACCTGAGTGAGGGAAATGATGTGGGAACCCACACCCAAGTGGTGCATTTGATGTGTACTAAGGGCACCTCCCTTCATCCTAATGACACACCTCCACGCATTAGGAAATAGAGGAAGTGCTCCTACATGTACACGTACCACTACATTGTACAAAGTAGTAACGGCTAGAAGGCAAGGGAGGCGAGGGGGGAGGTAATTACCCAATTGTGTACTTTAGTACCCTCTAACTACTCACACACCTGTCATCTGTCTTCACTGTGTTCATAGGACTAGGGAAGACCATAGCCAGACCTGAAAATAGTCTGGTTAGTAGTACTGACCATAACACTTGCATGGCTTACCTTCCACAGTGACCCTCAAGACCCTCTGACTGTCCCCCTCAACCACCAACAGCCTTCCTCCTGACAGCAGTAGAGTGTCTACATAGGAACACTCAAATGGCATGTCTCCAACATGCTGCCACTTCTGATCAACAGGGTTGAGGGCATAGATGGCAGAGGTCTTATTTGATCCCCTCATGTCCTCTGTTCCTCCAATGGCAAGGAGCACACCATCAACCACACACACAGCTGAACAGTAGTATGGTACATCTGGTAGCTCTCTCCAGGTAGATTGCTGTGTGTCTTCTTGTGACTGCACAGCAATCTGTGTGTGTGTGGTTGTGTGTGTGTGTGTGTGTGTGTGTGTGTGTGTGTGTGTGTGTGTGTATGCATGCATGTACATGTACATGTATATGTATATGTATATGTGTGTGTTGTATGTGTATACATAAGTATATGTGTGTGGGTGGTGTGTAGTATAGCCCAGTAAGGTTGTAAACAGAAGATTTTACACACTCAAAACACTCAATCCATATTGGAGTACTTTGTATTCATCAAATAAATTATTTGACCCCCAAGGCCCCAAAGCAGATTGATATAGTGTAAGTGCTTATGGGGGACTCATGGACTAGCCTTGTGCCCTCACCCAATGCATCGCAGATTCAGATGAATTAAATTACCACTGCACTTGCATAGGGACTCGCATACAATGTTTTTCCCATGCATGGTCAAGTTAATGTAAGTTTATAAACATACTGTCATGTGACACATGAAAGAATAAAGGTGACTGCTGTACCTTATGGTGTGCTCTAAACAGAGTAGAGAAAGGTAAATGGAGCTCTGTTTATTCATTGAAGCGTTTCAGGGCCGGGAGGTTAGAAGGTGTTTATTACTATAAGGTCTAAAGACGGCTACGTGGCTTAGCCTCTCAAGCATAACAACAGCACCAATCTTCAGCCATGCCAACAAGCTTTCTTTCTTTGCTTCGCGAGTTATGGCATTATCGATTATAATGACATCATTCTTATTGGCAGCAAAACACTTTTTAATCATATTCATCATAAACATGAAATGTGATTGGTTGCATTACAAATCCTTAGCCCTGGGCATGGGACAAACATCATCCACACCTGCAATGCATTGGGTCTGGGCACGAGACTACTCATGGACATCATGCATGCAAGTGTAATGTATCCACTAAACAATAATAATATACAACTTTATATATGTCCCACAGGACAGCTACACACACTATACAGAGAGTCTGCTTAATGGCTCACCAGGTCATTGATGTTGGCACACCACACTGCTCTGGCCATGCCATCTCCTCCCATCACAAAGACCAGGTCCCCATGTACCACTGCTGATATGTCTGCACATGGCTTCGGAAGAGATGGTCCAAAGTGCCAGGTCTGTGTCTTACCATTGAATACCTGAATATCGGCCAAATGTCTTTGCCCACCACCACGCCCACCACCACCACACCCTCCCATCACCACCAGACCACCTTTACCAACACTAACTACACAGGACCTCATACACCCTACTAACATGTCTGACATGAGGGACCACCTCCCTCCTCTCCACATCATCACCTCCTTACTACACACACCATTTTTATAGCCACCTACAGCAACCATTCTCCCTCCACATACACCTAGTCTGGCCCCATTCTCAATATCATCACTCCACCTCTTCCACCTATCCTTCTCCTCAAGCTTATACACTCTTCCTCCTTGTCCATACACAACCCTACCCTCCACCTCCACCAGACCATATCTAACATCATAACGAGATCTTTGCTCGGGTACGTTTTCACAAGTTTCAAAATGAAACATTGTGCAGTCCTAATGAAGATAGAAGCAATAGTGTGCTGAGTGAGTACACCAAACATTATGAGGGCAGCAGCAAAATGGGGTGGAGCTGCATCCCATTGGTTGTGGAAGTGTGTGTGGATGGGGGAGGTTAGCCTTCATCCTGATCATTATCAGTGCTAATGTCAATTCATGTTTGATGGGACAAAATACTGGTCAGTACAGTCCACACAGCTTTGATGTACATGTGCATGTAATATTTTTGTTTCTGCATTAATTTGTGGTGATGGTTTTCATCTCAAAATAAACCTACATGCAGTTCATTACACTTGTATCTCCTTTTTTTTCTTACATGTAGTTCTTTGGGATTAAAATCACTACCACAATAGCATGATACACTGCATATGTCCAAATTCAACAACTAACAGGTCACAGCATACAACTAACAAAAGCACTTCATACCACATGGTTAGCTTTATATGTTATAGGCAGTACAAAATAAGTTGATCTGATCAATTTTGGATACATAACCAAATGTGGTGTTGGTGTGGCAAGCAACTTATGATTATAATCAGCAAACACATACTGGTATGGTTGGGTATCTACTAGCTCATGCAATGAAGCTGCTGTGTAGGCACTCATACAATGAAGCTGCTGTGTAGGTACTCATGCAATGAAGCTGCTGTGTAGGTACTCAACCTTTACTGATAAGTAAAGTGAACACGATGGCAAAAATGGCAATGTTGCCTTTATTTCTGAATCTAGTTCAGTATTACATGTAACTTTTATTCCCAAGTGAGATCTTCAGAGGTGTTGTATTGTCAAACTTTTGTGCATGTTATTTAAAGATTTGAGGTAGCCAGTGTCTACCAATCCACAATAAAGAAGTTACAATTTGTTTTCTTACAAGTCGAGTTACAAGTTGCTGTTTTTTTTTTTGGCAGAGTTGTATTCATAGCAATAGATGGTAATCAGAGGAAACTTAGTACATGTACATGTACATGTACAGTTCCACCCACATCTTTAGGGAATGTGTACCGCTAATATAATTCATGCATGTGATGATTTCTAGGCCTTAGCCCTGGTAGTGTTTACCGTACGCCCCACTACACTGCACATATGTTCTCTGATCTAAAATACAGACACCCGCCCATTAATGTCCTAGCTCGCATCATACATTCCCCAGAGTTAGCTACACTTATATTATATACTTATACTTATATATTACAACTCGCCGTACTACTTATTATTGGGCAATTTTCTACATTCTATCTAGTTGGGTGTAGCCCGACCTTCGCGGAAGGTCGGGCTACGCCCAACTACATCTATCCACTCATAGTTTATATCTTTAATCTCACGGTTCCTAAGTGCACCATACTGTACTCATGCGCGTGTGCCTATTTCCAATCCGCCGATTCCACCACCCGTCATCAGCAGCTATTGCGGCTCTGCTATAATTCATGCACCAAAGGCAATCCAGGACCGCTTACCTGTTTTGCTCAGTGTCACTCGTTGCATACCACAGTGGCGGATCCAGGAATTGGGAGGGGGGGGGGCACCGGCGAGGGTGTGGCGAGGGGTGGGGCGAAGTAGTAGGCGGGGCCGCCCCGGGGAGGGTGCCGGAGGGGGGCACCCCTCCCGCCCAGCTAGGGGGTGTGGGGGAGCGCTGTAAGCTCCCCCACCGGGGTCTGGGACGGAGCCCAAGAAGCCAACGCTTTTTGCGTAGAAAACCCCCCAAAAAGTACGTAAAAACTGCACTAAAAATGTAATTACTGATCGAGGCTGGGGAGCGACAGATCAAGAGCTCAGCCGCTATATGTTCAATGCGCCGATGCATCGCCGTTGATAGCACATGTCCTGAAGTTGAACTCACCGTTTATTCGTTTAGAAAATATTGAAATGCTACATGTACCTTTTTCATATGGTCACATGACGCGTGGGCGTTAATTGCTTTGTTTGACTCCACGGAAATATATGGGCTATAGCTAATTTTGGGGTTATGCTCGGTTTTTGGTACTTTTCGATATGCTCTCTAGAGGGAAAATTGATTAACATACGCTAAACGGTCGGCTAATGATCTCTGCCTGTACTTGTATTGATCATATTCATACTTGGCCCTGACCCATGTATCATTATGTACGTAGGCGTACGTATAGGCCAGTTCTGCCGTAGCTATATCTTATATCTCTGCGCTGCGTTTGCATACGTTCGCGTACACATAGTCGTACATGTACGTGTATACGCAGGGGCGGGACCCTCGGGGGGGGGGGGGGGGGGGGGGGGGGGCACATGCCCGTTGTGCCCCCCCCCCCCCCCCCCCCCGGATCCGCTACTGTACTACAAACAATGTGCCCTAGCTGCTTATTATTGTTCACGTGCGACCGACCAATCACAAGCAGATAAATAAATAAAAAATCGTACATTAGTTCGGCGCGCCATTTTAATTTTGTTGCTGTAATACTACATGCATGCTACAAATGTTCATGATCATGGTGATTTTAAATTCCTTATGGTTAAAATTGAAACAGCATAATCTTCATACAATCTTAGATCTTGCATTGCGCCTAGTGTATTGCGTAATAGCCAATTGCATGCAACACTCTGCCCAGCATTAACATCAACATGTAAATACATGTACTGCGTTCAAGTCCTTAGTGGTGGGGTCACTGGGGTGGATATTAGGTCAATAAACACTAGCTTGTATCCTACACAACAGAAGCTTGTCCTCGGGGTGGGCAAATAGAAACGTGTACATGTATATATGTTAGAGCACATGCCTGGCGACCCCGCCCCTTGGACACTAAAATAAAAAAATAAAAAATAAAAACCAACTGCCCTGTCAGATGTGCCTGCACACATATCTCTCTGTACGTTTGTATCACTTTGTGCATGCAGTCATAAGTGCATCTCTTTCAAGAACACAAATTTGATTTAAAAATAAAAAATTAATCAGTAGGGTACTTCACTAATCGGGAGGGTTCTCCCCTTCAATCTTTGCCTTCTGTTTCTCTTCAATTTTGTTCATTTTGGCCACAATTCCTATAAGGCAAGATGAGGAGGTGAGCTATGTCCCCCCACACTGCTGGGACTGACCTTTGGCAGGGTTGAACACCCCTCCAGTCTGCTGGCCACAGGCAGCACATCTTGTGGACTTCTTGAACTGATCTAGTGCACAGGCCTCACAGAAGTAGTGCTTACATCTCGGGGGAGGGGACATCAGATTAGCACATGTAGTGGCCACAAGGGGGAGGACATGCACATCACATCAAGGGCTTGCCATCATGAATATAATTACCTGGGGTGGGTAGGGGAAATAAAGTGTATTGCTACTTGTATGGACAACACATAGAGTACCACAAGATATCCCCCTCTGCCCACACAGAACCACAAAAGGCCCTTGTTTACACCAGCATTTTGACATAATCATGAACACAGCTGTGTGCCATTCTTCAAAATCCATACATATGCGATACAGTGTCCCCACCATGCATGCATACATTAATATGGGTATTGTACAGGTCTATATTTGCTAACTAGCAATTCATTCCCCGAGCGTTCATTATTGGCTGATCTTGCAAATGTTGCCATATTTATGATTGTCCTGTGAAGCAGCACAAAGGTATGAGTATGCAGTGGGACAGCAGTGATTGGATTTGATTTAATTTTTCAATGTCATCGTTTTTGGTATCTCACACCTCCAATACATGCGGTCATCACCATATGTTGCCATACAATGTATGAAGTAGCACAAGCCCAATGTCACTGTATTCCATGAACACAGAAATGAACCCTCCACTAAGCATATAAGGACATCACATGTGTGTACATGTTAGCACAACTATAGGTCAAGTCCCTCATCCCCCACACTGTACCTTGTAACAACAGGGTTCTTGAAATGTTCTCTACAAATGTAGCAGGCAAAAGGAAGGTCCTCTTCATCACTGCTACTCACCTCATACTGCTTCATGTCTGGTCAGGTGATCACATCATGGCTATCACCTGACAGTCACCTGACATATAGCAATACCTTCTTTGCCATACTTGTTCTGTTCATACTCCCAATCCAGCTGCCAGCCACTCTTGTAGTCACCTCTGTCATGAAGGAACTTGCAGCTGTCTGCAAGAGATGGAGACCTTATTGGACCACACATCATCACATGACTGTACACATCATCACATGACTGTACACATCATCACATGACTGTACACATCATCACATGACTGTACACATCATCACATGACTGTACACATTATCACATGACTGTACACATTATCACATGACTGTACACATAATCGCATACATGTACATGTATATAATATTCTTTCAAGAGCCAAGTTAATGCTATGAACACATGTGTACAACTTGCAAACAATATAGCACACACGTGTATAATCCTTTAACTAGGCGCGAACTATGTATAAACTATTACACATGTAAGCATATACAAATGACAATAAACATGTCTAACACACTACACTACACACGCTCACCTCCATCCTACACACACCCACCACTACATACAATGTACATATGCATCCTCCAACTTACTGTGCATGCTGTCACAGGATCTTTACTGAACAAGTTGTCGGAATCTCCAGCCTCTGGATCCATGCACACACTATGCCTCTCCTCCTCCTCCTCCTACCCACTTGGTGGGGTCACAGAAACTCCTCCCACGTTGAGCTCATTAGCATAAATCTCTTCCAACTTGCTAACCTTTCTCACACTTGTGATGGGCATTAGAAAGTTCACCATCTTTTCAGGATCTGCATCACAAAAAGTATCGGTCAAGCAACTGACAATCATTTTTTTAAGTGGTACTTTTGTCATATTGTATTGAAGGCTGCCCTTCCAAGACACTGGGAAAGCCCTTATGACCTAACTGAACTCCCTTTTCCCTTATCAAGACTTCGAAGTGTTTCACTCCTGTATACGACCTGTGTGTGTGTGTGTGTGTGTGTGTGTGTGTGTGTGTGCCTGCTCCATCTCTTCCCTCCCCTCTCCCTCCTTCCTCCTTCTCCTCCTCTCCCTCTCCCATTCTCTCCCTATCCCTCCTTCCCTCCCTCCTTCTCTTCCCTTCCTACCATTCCTCCTACTCCCTCCCACCCACACCCACACACCTACCAGGGTTGCATTGGGGCACAGAACCACTCCACTGTCCTCCTCTCAGACAGGTCATGGAGGTAGAAGGGCACACCCCCAGTCACAGGTGAAGATGACCACACTGCTCACCACATAGTCAAAGACAGCAGAGGGGAGCTGTCCATTGGAAGGGACACTCAAGGAGCTAGGGACAGGTGCTGTGTGTGTGTGAGAGTGTGATAACATTAGATTGGGAAGTAGGATACACAAATCGTGTACATGTACATGTATGGAACCATATATGTAGCTACAATGGTGTGCTCATATTATCACTCCCACCCCCACCCCCTTCATGACATCCATACTTGCAATGTTGCAAGGCTTACCGGCACACCCTGGTGCATTGGGAGACCACTGGCCATCACTGTTGCATGTGACAGTCTGCTGGTTGCCTAGAGACGAATAACCTGATGAACAGGATATCGTCACCATGGTGCCCGAGGTGTAGCGGCCATTTTGCCTGCCTGTCACGTCCATTAGCCTTGTTGAAGGCAGGACAGACAGAGAGATCTGTGTTTGCGTGAGAATGAGATGATAGTGGCATATAAGCATGTAATGTGGGTTAACTTGAAATTATTCAATGAATTCCCCCCTCCCTCCCCTTCTCTCTACGCTCCTGCCCCCTTCACCCCACTAAAATGTAAATTCCCCCCTTAATTCTAATATAATCTGAGGAGGAGGGGCTACATTAACTATAATAATCTAAGGAGGGGGAGGAGCAAAAATAATCTAAGGAGAGGGAGGGGCTTACTTCAACATATGACCCCAGCATCTCTTCGCTGTGCCTGCAGTCATGGGTGCCTATCTCGGAGTAGGAACATTCCAGGAGGGTCCTCTCCCCTCCGGAGCAGAGCACCTCGTCCAGCCCCACCAGCCCCACCCCCTGCCCAAAGTAGGCCTGTGTGGGGGCACTGGAGGCTGACCTGTACCCCAGCATCCTGCACACCACGTCTGCATTCTCCAGGATCCAACCATCGTCGCAGGCGGTGCCCCACCCCTGGCCGTTGTAGTTCACCTCTACACGCCCCCGCATGGGGGAACCCCCTCCTGCCAGTCTCACTGTCAAAACGTTCGCTAAGGAAGAAACAGCAAAAATAGTGATTTAAAAAATGAACATGTGATTAATGCCTCACCCACATATACCTACACCCACACGTACACACACCTACACACATGAAAACACCACCCCATTTTCACCCCCACCCTCACCCTCCCCCCTCCATAGGAAAGTCCCCCTGGTGATAGTCCCAGGGGGACTGGGGATGTCATACGGGAGCACTCCCTCGGCCCCAGCCCCACATACGGGAGCACTCCCTCGGCCACAGCCCCACATACGGGAGCACTCCCTCAGCCCCAGCCCCACATACGGGAGCACTCCCTTGGCCCCAGCCCCACATACGGGAGCACTCCCTCAGCCCCAGCCCCACATACGGGAGCACTCCCTCAGCCCCAGCCCCACATACAGGAGCACTCTCTCAGCCCCAGCCCCACATACGGGAGCACTCCCTCAGCCCCAGCCCCACATACAGGAGCACTCCCTCAGCCCCAGCCCCACATACAGGAGCACTCTCTCAGCCCCAGCCCCACATACGGGAGCACTCCCTCGGCCCCAGTCCCACATACAGGAGCACTCCCTCAGCCCCAGCCCCACATACAAGAGCACTCTCTCAGCCCCAGCCCCACATACGGGAGCACTCACATACGGGAGCACTCTCTCAGCCCCAGCCCCACATACGGGAGCACTCCCTCGGCCCCAGCCCCACATACGGAGCACTCTCTCAGCCCCAGCCCCACATACGGGAGCACTCCCTCAGCCCCAGCCCCACATACAGGAGCACTCCCTCAGCCCCAGCCCCACATACAGGAGCACTCTCTCAGCCCCAGCCCCACATACGGGAGCACTCCCTCGGCCCCAGCCCCACATACGGGAGCACTCCCTCGGCCACAGCCCCACATACGGGCGCACTCCCTCGGCCCCAGTCCCACATACAGGAGCACTCCCTCAGCCCCAGCCCCACATACAAGAGCACTCTCTCAGCCCCAGCCCCACATACGGGAGCACTCCCTCGGCCCCAGCCCCACATACGGGAGCACTCCCTCAGCCCCAGCCTCACATACGGGAGCACTCCCTCGGCCCCAGCCCCACATACGGGAGCACTCACATATGGGAGCACTCTCTCAGCCCCAGCCCCACATACGGGAGCACTCCCTCGGCCCCAGCCCCACATACGGAGCACTCTCTCAGCCCCAGCCCCACATACGGGAGCACTCCCTCAGACCCAGCCCCACATACAGGAGCACTCCCCCAGCCCCAGCCCCACATATGGGAGCACTCCCTCGGCCCCAGCCCCACATACGGAAGCACTCCCTCAGCCCCAGCCCCACATACAGGAGCACTCCCTCAGCCCCAGCCCCACATACGGGAGCACTCCCTCGGCCACAGCCCCACATACGGGAGCACTCCCTCAGCCCCAGCCCCACATACGGGAGCACTCCCTTGGCCCCAGCCCCACATACGGGAGCACTCCCTCAGCCCCAGCTCACATACGGGAGCACTCCCTCAGCCCCAGCCCCACATACAGGAGCACTCCCTCAGCCCCAGCCCCACATACGGGAGCACTCCCTCGGCCCCAGCCCCACATACGGGAGCACTCCCTCGGCCCCAGCCCCACATACGGGAGCACTCTCTCAGCCCCAGCCCCACATACGGGCGCACTCCCTCGGCCCCAGTCCCACATACAGGAGCACTCCCTCAGTCCCAGCCCCACATACAGGAGCACTCTCTCAGCCCCAGCCCCACATACGGGAGCACTCCCTCGGCCCCAGCCCCACATATGGAGCACTCTCTCAGCCCCAGTCCCACATACAGGAGCACTCCACCCCCCACATCCTCCAGATGGTTGCAGTCGTTGGCTCTGAAGCCATTGTGTGCACACTCCTGCACAAAATACTCCCTGCCCTCACAGAACACATCATCCAACCAGATGGGTCCGGAACCAATGTAGGCCGAAGAGAACACTGTTCTGGTTCCAGGGAAGCCCAGCAACCGACAGGCCACGCCCACCTCCACGAGGGTCCAGTGGTCATCACAGATGGTACCCCAGGCACCATTGTAGTACATCTCCAGGCGGCCATCTCTGATGGAGGGGGAGGGGCCATGCTGGGTGCTGTTGGCCAGACACAGAGGGTAGGGATTGATGGGGACATCTGGTCACAAGAGAAGGTAATAGTAAATGATGGTAAACTGCAGTAAATCACAACTAATTAACAATAATATTAACAAATATACCCTACCCACCATGAATGCTGCTGCATCAGAACATGACCAGCAACCACACCTAGCAAGCTTGTACAATGGAAGTGATGCCTTCACTCATAACACATGCAGTACCTGAAACTGACAAAGATCGTTAGTTGTTTTATTCCCCCTCAAAACACAGATCCAAATAAGCCAACATCAAAATAATGCCATATTCTGTACACTTTTCCCTAACCCACCCAACTACTTTTAATTGATGGTGGGTCCAGTCTATGCAGCTGTTGGTGCCTTACACATATCCATGTGCACGTTCAAAGGGATGATTGTGGTGTGTACTGAAATGCACCTGCACCTTCTCTAGCTTTACATTTGTCATCTTTTTTATTTATTTATTTATTTTTACCAGAGCAGGTCGCACAACTATTTAATTAATGCTCACCAACCCACCTGTGCAGATGACCGATGCATCTTCCTCGTGAATACAGTTGTGCACACCCCACCCATTGTGGCTGCATTCAGATATGGAGCTCTCCTTCCCAGTGCAGCGAAGGTCATCAAGCCAAATCTTGAAGGAGAAGACATAGATGGGCACCAATACCACACCCAAGGCATCCACTGTCTAACAAAACTCTGATTTCAGTTAATTAACTATGTACTTACAATAACCACTTGTTATTAACAATAATCATTAAATATACAACTAGACTACACACAGTGTACATGTAAGAGAAGGACTATTTGTTTATTTGCCTAGTTAAGGTACTCAGGGGTGTTAAGGCAGCCTACGCGTGTCTCGTACCCAGTCCGTACATATTTAAAGTGTAAAAGCCATAGGGTCAATTTTAAAAGTAGTGTTCGCCACCCGCGAGTACCGATATCGGTATTCTTACATATTAAAAAAAAAAGGACGGGTAGTGCTTCAAACATACTTGGTTTCAAGAGATCCTCAGTCCTTATTCTACACTATTATCGCTTCATTTCTCCAAAAAAGTGTTCCAAACAAAATAAAACAGTGGTTTTATCCAATTAAGCGTATTTCAGGTATAGTCGCCACCCCTGTTGGGCTTTCGCCACGTCGATTTTGGAGTGTTCGCCACCCCCTGTATTTCGTTATTGCGAAGTGTAACAAAAGTGGTTTTTACATAGGACGTTGCTAAAACAAGTAAGCTTGTTCACTGTAGCCCTTTAAACGCCCTGGGAGTCTTTCTTTGCGATGCTAGTATTTTTTGGATAGAACGGCTTCCATTTGTACATCCGTGGCTTGCAGTTAGTTAAAACATACAGATCCAAGGGCTCGAGTTGGCTCAAGCAACTGAACTGAGTTTAATTAGAAGGCCAGATACAAAAAGAAACCATTTGAAGCATGAAGTGTCAGGGGAAAAAAATATTTATGCATAGGCTTAGGCACTATCGGATGCCGCGGCACGGCAGCCTAATGGAGGGTCCGTATCCGAATGATCCGAATAGGATATTAATTGCAGGCAATTATGGTTTCACGTGGTAGATCTATAGAAGCATGTGGTATACATGTATGGTTTAGACTGATTATTGCTGATAAGCAACAATAACAGTTGAATAACCAGCTGTTAACCCTCAAAAGTAAACAAAAATCATAGCTGCTAAACCTACATGTAATCCCTCAATTCCCCAATGAGCACTTTCAGGGCTACAAGCTCTGTGTACATGTGTTCTATATGTGTTGTCCTAGCAAGTTGTCCTAGCAAGTTAATTAACCACAAAAAGGACCAGGTTACAGCCTACAAAACATCACAAAATGATTTGTGACGTGATTGTGATTGAATAAAATTGTTAAAAAAACTGTATTAAGTATCCGAATTTTGATCCGAATAGCTATCAAAAATTATCCTCCGCGGATATCCGAATGGTGGGGCAAAAATAGCCTTTAGCGCTCAACCCTAACATCCCATTCTGTGTGTATGGGAAAGAAGGCCACGCCCCCATGGCGAACACTCCTTCCCAACATGAACAGCTTACAGTACTTATATATAATTGGTAGCAAACATTTATAGGCCTAATGGTAGCTATTTTGACTATTCTCACTTCGTCATTTCAGAAAGTTTGAGTAGTCGCCAGGGGTGGCGACTACTGCTTAATAGCGTAATTTACGATTGGAGTCTCCGCCACCCACCCTAATTCCGAAGCTACTAAGTTTCATAACAAATAGAACTACATATATTGTACAGAAATCACCACTCTTCTCTAATAAGAAGATTTTAAACAGATCATGACTACGTATTTTACGGACAGCGACTTGCACCAGGTAAACTCACTTCCAATTGCGCGTTGTTTACCGCACCACTTTTGCCAAAAATTGAGGTAGCTTAGTTTTTGATTTTTTTTTTGTAAGAACCGAAATAACTAATAGAACTTCAATTGTGGGCCGTAAACACAGACTCCCTGCACTAATATTTCCATATTTTGCTGCGATATTAAAACGTCAGGTAAGCCCTAGCGCCGCGTTTGAAGTTAAGGGTGGCGAACACTCCCCCCTGGCGAAATTACCTTAATTTACCCTATAACATGTTGCATGGCTTAAGAATGCTATATATATATATGTCCACCTAATAGTGTTGTTCGATTGTTCAGGTTTACTTGCAAGCGTACGTATTGGTAACAATTAGCCATCGAGCGATAGTGGCGGTGATAAAGCAATGCACGGATGAAGCAATAAATGCCATATGTTAGAACCCTACACGCTGGACAAAGTTACGCTTAGGTTGTGTAAGATGTACTTCAGCCTTCGTAGCAATCCTGCTTAGTATTTTTTCAAAATGGCGGCGTATTTACATAAACACGACTATATTTAGCGAACCAAGTACGTTCCAATCACATCCTAAGCGTATATGAGCAGTAGAAACATCGTGTAACATACCAGGCACAAAAGTCCTCTTATCCGCCTTCGTCTTCATCAGCGCCGTTTTGCTTTTCATAAACGACCCTCTTAAGGCGATAAATTATGACGTAACTGAACTTTCCCGCTCGACAGCTGCAACTTTTATATTGTCAAGCCAAAACTTCTACGCGTCATATACGAAATCTAAGCGCTAGAATACCCTAGCATGACAATAAGTATGAATGCTTTACAAAAATATCTTCCGTACAATCGCAATGCTTGAATAAACAGTGATTTGCACTATGTCATAATGATGTAATCATGAACATACTTGTCGACATATTGTCAACATCATGTAAATATGTTTTCTTGTGTAGGCTGCCTTAACATCCCTGAGTAAATGCACAAAAACATCAGAAAACTTGATCTTTTTATACGGACATCAGCAGCCACTGGCGCAAACACCCTACCATCTTACAGAAGCCACACCCACATGCCTGCCTATACAGCCACGCCCACCCAGCACTCACAGTTCCGCATACATGGAGGCACTCAGGGCCCTGGGGTAGCCAAGCTGAGGGCACACCACGTTGGCATCCTCCATGCTCCAGAGGTCATTGCACATGGTACCCCACGTCCCGTTGTAGAACACCTCCACACGGCCCTGCTTCTGGTCGTACCCATTGACCAATCGGATAGCAGGGGAGGAGACTATGGAGCAAGTATAAATTTTATAAAAACTTTACATGCAGTTGATTGCATACATGTATGATGCGTACATGTATACATACACACAAATGTACACAATACACGTATGCATGCATCCACACATGCACATGTACACATGTATACATTATGCACACGTGTAATATATACACGTGTACACATGTAATATATACATGTGTACACATGTAATATATACACGTGTACACATGTAACATATACACATGTACACATGTAATATATACACATGTACACATGTAATATATACACGTGTACACATGTAATATATACACGTGTACACATGTAATATATACACGTGTACACACATACGTACATGCACATATAACTGTGCTCACATGGCTATTTGTACACACCTGTATATGAGGCCAAGACACACACCTCTTATTTTTAAATTACCAGAGCAGGTCGCACAACTATTTAATTAATGCTCACCAACCCACCTGTGCAGGTGACTGATGCGTCTTCCTCGTGAATACAGTTGTGCACACCCCACCCATTGTGGCTGCATTCAAATATGGAGCTCCCCTTCCCAGTGCAGCGAAGGTCATCAAGCCAAATCTTGAAGGAGAAGACATAGATGGGCACCAATACCACACCCAAGACATCGACTGTCTAACAAAACTCTGATTTCAGTCAATTAACTATCTACTTACAATCACCACTTTTTATTAACAATGATCATTAAATATACAACTAGACTACACACAGTGTACATGTAAGAGAAGGACTATTTGTTTATTTGCCTAGTTAAGGTAAACTAGTTAAGGTAAATGCACAAAAACATCAGAAAACTTGATCTTTTCATACGGACATCTGCAGCCACTCGCGCAAACACCCTACCATCTTACAGAAGCCACACCCACATGCCTGCCTATACAGCCACGCCCACCCAGCACTCACAGTTCCGCTGCCGGGACCAAAGGCGGCATACATGGAGGCACTCAGGGAGGGCCCTGGGGTAGCCAAGCTGAGGGCACACCACGTTGGCATACATGGAGGCACTCAGGGCCCTGGGGTAGCCAAGCTGAGGGCACACCACGTTGGCATACATGGAGGCACTCAGGGCCCTGGGGTAGCCAAGCTGAGGGCACACCACGTTGGCATACATGGAGGCACTCAGGGTCCTGGGGTAGCCAAGCTGAGGGCACACCACGTTGGCATCCTCCATGCTGCAGAGGTCATCGCACATGGTACCCCACGTCCCGTTGTAGAACACCTCCACCACCTGCACCTGGTCGTACCCATTGCCCAATCGGATAGCAGGGGAGGAGACTACGGAGCAAGTATAAAATTTTATAAAAACTTTACATGCAGTTGATTGCATACATGTATGATGCGTACATGTATGCATACACACAAATGTACACATACACGTATGCATGCATCCACACATGCACACATGTATACATTATGCACAAATGTAATATATACACGTGCACACATGTAATATATACACGTGTACACATATATGTACATGCACATATCACTGTGCTCACATGGCTACCTGTACACACCTGTATATGAGGCCAAGACACACACCTCTTAAGGCACCACACATGTGTACCATCCCACCATAACATTACCACCACCCTTATCACAGCACCTCATCATAATACCAGCACTTTCCCACCATCCCACCATAACATTACCACCACCCTTATCACAGCACCTCATCATAACACCAGCACTTTCCCACCATCCCACCATAACATTACCACCACCCTTATCACAGCACCTCATCATAACACCAGCACTTTCCCACCATCCCACCATAACATTACCACCACCCTTATCACAGCACCTCATCATAATACCAGCACTTTCCCACCATCACACCCACCACCTCTTACCATAACACCACACTCCAGCATCTTCCCCATGGCGGCAGTTGTGAACTCCATAACCGTTATGGTTGCACTGGGAGAGGGACAGTTTGTTGCCATAGCAGCGCACTTCATCCATGTGGATGGGCTGGTCGTTGGGGGCCAGAGGGGTGAAGAAGGCATTAATTGGATATGGCGTCCGTGGCCCCATTAAACCCCAGCTGCCTGCACACCACCCTGGCGTTGCTAAAGCAACAGTAGTCATCACACACTGTGCCCCACGTCCCATTGTAGTAGACCTCAACACGACCTTCATAGTTGTACCGCCCTCCTATCAGTCTCACAGGGATGGGTGCGGCTAAAAGTGGATTGGCTGTTGCCATGGCAAAAAAAAAAATTATTCCCATTATGCATGAACAAGTACATCACTTTTAAAATGATTCAAACAACTTAGCCAATTTTTCCTATTTGTTGGAAAATAGTACATTTGATAGTTAAATTATTATACACATATTTAAAAAAAGTTAAAAGTTATTAACTAAGTTGCTAAACTAATGGTTAGGGACAACAGTACATGTAAATATAGGGTAATTCAACACCTTGAAATATTGGGACAAACATTCAACCTGGAAGGTCATCCCAGTTTAGTCTTTGCCTTGGTCTAGTGCTAGAATCACAACCACACACTATCCACAAGCATATCGTACAACTACACATCACCACAAAGGAATGGACTTCAGGGTTAACTGGGGTTTGGGGGGGGGGGGGGGGGGTGTTCACATGGCTACATGGTTGTTCAGTTTTAACTTAAACCACTCATACACAGTATTGTGCTGTATCTGTTATTAATGGGTATATTCAGCATCCAGTTGCATCAATATCTAATAATGACCACACCCACCTGAACACATGACTGAAACATCTTCGGAGTGGTCACAGTCGTGTACTCCAAACCCAGGATAGGAGCAGTCCATCAGAGAGCCCTCTGATCCCAGGCATGCCACGTTGTCCAGCCAGATAGGACCTGCAAGGGGAGTGGTTCAAACCCCGTGGACTTTATTTAGGACCACATGGCAGAACAGGGCAGAAGCTGTCCTGTATATAGGCACAAAGGGGTTAACAACACGACCAAAATGTAGTACCTCCTAACACGTGATGGTCATGAGCTCCTATCACATGATGGTCATGAGCTCCTATCACATGATGGTCATGAGCTCCTATCACATGATGGTCATGAGCTCCTATCACATGATGGTCATGAGCTCCTATCACATGATGGTCATGAGCTCCTATCACATGATGGTCATGAGCTCCTATCACATGATGGTCATGAGCTCCTATCACATGATGGTCACGAGCTCCTATCACATGATGGTCATGAGCTCCTATCACATGATGGTCATGAGCTCCTATCACATGATGGTCATGAGCTCCTATCACATGATGGTCATGAGCTCCTATCACATGATGGTCATGAGCTCCTATCACATGATGGTCATGAGCTCCTATCACATGAGCTCCTATCACATGATGGTCATGAGCTCCTATCACATGATGGTCATGAGCTCCTATCACATGATGGTCATGAGCAAAGCACCACTACTCATGCCCCAATAGTACCTCCCATCACATGCATCACCACCACTAACATACCACAACTGTACGCAATTTGATTTGTCGACTATATATACACATGCAACGCAAATAGTGGCAAGGAAGATATTGTTGAAAAGTTATTACATGAAAACATATCCCACACGTATAATTGTAACAATCATTTATTCCTTTCCCTCCCTCCTCCTCTCTCCTCTCTCCCCTCCCCTTCCCTCTCCTTTCTCCCCTCCACTCTTCTCTCTCCCCTCCCCTTCCCTCTCCTCTCTCCCCTCCCCTCTCCTCTCTCCTTTCCCCTCACCTCATCTCCCACATGCTTACCTTGACACACCGCCCCTGCATCTTCGCTGTGTGAACATTCGTGGTCCCCCCAGCCGTTGAAGGGACACAGGTCTATGCTACGCTCGGACCCTATGCACTCCACATTGTCCATCCAGATGGGCCTGGTCCCCTGACCAAATTCTGCATTAGTTGATGGTCGTGATGCACAAGCATATCCTAACTATGGAGGGAGGGAGGGAGGGAGGGAGGGAGGGAGGGAGGGAGGGAGGGAGGGAGGGAGGGAGGGAGGGAGGGAGGGAGGGAGGGAGGGAGGGAGGGAGGGAGGGAGGGAGGGAGGGAGGGAGGGAGGGAGGGAGGGAGGGAGGGAGGGAGGGAGGGAGGGAGGGAGGGAGGGAGGAGGGAGGGAGGGAGGGACAGTCATGTAGCGATCACATTATATCATAAGTCCCTCACATTGGCATCATTGATACCCCAGAGGTCATTGCAGACTGTACCCCACTGCCCCTGGAACAGAACCTCGATACACCCCTCATTGGGGGTCTGTCCACCAACCAGCCTGACATCAATAGCAAGGAAAGTGGCATCTGGTATAGAGTGGGAGGGATGGGAAGGAGAGGAGGGGGGAGGAGGAGAGGATGGGGAGGAGGAGTAGAGGAGGGGGAGGAGAGGATGGGGAGGAGGAGAGGAGAGGATGGGGAGGAGGAGAGGAGAGGATGGGGAGGAGAGGGTGGAGGAGAGGATGGGGAGTAGAGAGAGAGAAAGAAAGCGACTGAAATCTTACAGTATTGATGGACAGATACAGATCACACACACACACACACACACCACACATGTACACACACTTACTGGTACAGGCCACGCCTGCATCTTTGCTGTGGACACAATCATGCTGTCCCATGGAGAATGGGGAAAGTCCCCTAGTTCTGTCTCCTGCCCTGTGCACTGCACATCGTCCAGGTGGATGGGCCCGGGAACGGACCCAAACTGAGCCCGGGGATATGCCTGGATGGCATTGGAGAAGCCCAACATACGGCACACCACCTGGGCATCCCTGTACCCCCAGATGTCATCACAGACAGTTCCCCATGTACCACTGTACAAGATCTGGATGGTACCCTGGTTGAGGGTGTGGTTTGTGGCCACACCGTAGATCACCAGACGCACAGGATTGTCATAGGCAACCAGAAGGACAACATAACCAAAGAGCAAGGAATTAATAAAGGAATTTGTGGAGCAAATGAAGGGTGGGTGGAGCCTTAGGTTATGGGTGGAGCCTTAGGTTATAGGGTGGATCATCAGAATGAATGTCAATACATGGAGCTTTGAAGGGTGCTAGGGCAATGAATAGATAGATAGCTAGGGCAATGAACAGATAAATAGCTAGGGCAATGAACAGATAGGTAGCTAGGGCAATGAACAGATAGATAGCTAGGGCAATGAACAGATATATAGCTAGGGCAATGAACATATAGATAGCTAGGGTAATGAACAGATAGATAGCTAGGGCAATGAATAGATAGGTAGCTATGGCAATGAACAGATAGGTAGCTAGGGTAATGAACAGATAGATAGCTAGGGCAATGAACAGATAGGTAGCTAGGGCAATGAACAGATAGATTAAGCTAGGGCAATGAACAGATAGATAGCTAGGGTAATGAATAGATAGGTAGCTAGGGCAATGAACAGATAGGTAGCTAGGGCAATGAACAGATAGGTAGCTAGGGCAATGAACAGATAGATAGCTAGGGCAATGAACAGATAGGTAGCTAGGGCAATGAACAGATAGGTAGCTAGGGCAATGAACAGATAGATAGCTAGGGCAATGAACAGATAGATAGCTAGGGTAATGAATAGATAGGTAGCTAGGGCAATGAACAGATAGGTAGCTAGGGCAATGAACAGATAGATAGCTAGGGCAATGAACAGATAGGTAGCTAGGGCAATGAACAGATAGGTAGCTAGGGCAATAAACGGATAGATAGCTAGGGCAATGAACAGATAGATAGCTAGGGCAATGAACAGATAGATAGCTAGGGCAATGAACAGATAGATAGCTAGGGCAATGAACAGATAGGTAGCTAGGGCAATGAACAGATAGGTAGCTAGGGCAATGAACAGATAGGTAGCTAGGGCAATGAACAGATAGATAGCTAGGGCAATGAACAGATAGATAGCTAGGGTAATGAATAGATAGGTAGCTAGGGCAATGAACAGATAGGTAGCTAGGGCAATGAACAGATAGATAGCTAGGGCAATGAACAGATAGGTAGCTAGGGCAATGAATAGATAGGTAGCTAGGGCAATGAACAGATAAATAGCTAGGGCAATGAACAGATAGGTAGCTAGGGTAATGAACAGATAGATAGCTAGGGCAATGAACAGATAGGTAGCTAGGGCAATGAACATTTAGGTAGCTAGGGCAATGAACAGATAGATAGCTAGGGTGATGAACAGATAGATAGCTAGGGCAATGAACAGATAGATAGCTAGGGCAATGAACAGATAGGTAGCTAGGGCAATGAACAGATAGATAGCTAGGGCAATGAACAGTTAGATATCTAGGGCAATGAACAGATAGATAGCTAGGGTAATGAACAGATAGGTAGCTAGGGCAATGAACAGATAGATAACTAGGGCAATGAACAGATAGATAGCTAGGGCAATGAACAGATAGATAGCTAGGGCAATGAACAGATAGGTAGCTAGGGCAATGAACAGATAGATAGCTAGGGTAATGAACAGATATGTAGCTAGGGCAATGAACAGATAGATAGCTAGGGCAATGAACAGATAGATAGCTAGGGCAATGAACAGATAGGTAGCTAGGGCAATGAACAGATAGATAGCTAGGGCAATGAACAGATAGATAGCTAGGGCAATGAACAGATAGATAGCTAGGGCAATGAACAGATAGGTAGCTAGGGCAATGAACAGATAGGTAGGGCAACAGTGGAAAGTACAAAACCCTCTGCACACTCCAATTAAAGGTTTAAAAAAAAAATTGGATTAATGCCAGGGCACTGCTATCAACCTGCAAATGGTAACTTAAATAGGTAGTACTTGTGTATGCAGGCATTTGTAGTGTGTGCTCTTACCTATGTAATAGTAAGTAACGTACAGAGATGATGTAATCATTATTACATATGCTAAAGAGAAGACATTAAACAGCCTTCCCTGGAATAACTACTAATAATGGGCCCTGCTCCACCCATTAAAACAACAATGGTTACAACAAAGGAAACCAAGGACACCACACAACACCCTAACTTTAAAAAAACCCACCTCCTCACCTGGAGCACACCTCACACCAGCATCCTCCCAATGTTGGCAGTTGTGTGTGCCAAATGGCCTGTGCTGGCAAGCAGAAAGGCTCGGCTCATTCCCCATACACAACACGCCATCCAGCCAGATAGGTCCAGTCCCCTGTCCATACCGTGTTGCCCTGGAAACGGGCAGCTCAAATACATAGACAAGCAAGTACTAGCACACTACGTAACTACTAGCTGCATTTGCCTCCCCCCCCCCCCCCCCCCCCCCATGTTGTAAGGACTGGATCCATGCTGAGCATTGATTACTACAAGATCACACTCACCACAAGCTCATTCCCACACTTATACCTGTACATGTATCCTCAAACTTCTAACCAGGGTGCCCAGGGGCAGAATAAATGTTTAAAATCTCTGGCACCACTACAAGGCAGCACGTGTGCACTAATTAGAGGGCAGCATGTTGCCAGGAATGCAAAATTACTAATCACTAAGTAAAGTTGAAGACCATACAACCCTCAGTCATCAAAAGACTAATAAGATGACATTCCACATCACATGGCCCTTACAGCAGTACAGCCTCCAGAGCAGTGGGGTAGCCTAGCTAGTTGCCTGCACACCACCAGGACCTCCAGAGCAGTGGGGTAGCCTAGCTGCCTGCACACCACCAGGGCCTCCAGAGCAGTGGGGTAGCCTAGCTGCTTGCACACCACCAGGACCTCCAGAGCAGTGGGGTAGCCTAGCTGCCTGCACACCACCAGGACCTCCAGAGCAGTGGGGTAGCCTAGCTGCCTGCACATCACCAGGACCTCCAGAGCAGTGGGGTAGCCTAGCTGCCTGCACACCACCAGGGCCTCCAGAGCAGTGGGGTAGCCTAGCTGCCTGCACACCACCAGGGCATTGGAGGAGGACCAGAGGTCACTGCACACGGTGCCCCACTGGTTGCTATGGTAGACCTCCACACCTCCATTGTCAGGACTGGACCCATTCACTAGCCTGACTGCAAGATCTGGAAAAAGAGAGTGAGAGAGTGGGAGGGAGATGGAGTAGGGGAGACTGGGACCGGTTGTCACAATTTTTGTACCTCATATTACCCCACGATTTTGAAAGTGCCAATTAAATTAACAGTCATTATATAATAAAAGGACATCATCAACGCACACTTTGGCTATTTCAGTTTATTTTTAAAAGCAATCACATTTATAAAATTCCAGGTTACAAATATTGGGTACCGTTGTGACAACCTGCCCCATGCCCGGGTTGGTTGTCACACTATTGAATTTTATTTATTATCAAGCTCAGCAGAAAGCCCTATCATTTTTTCTCTCCTACCGTTAACATATCAGTTCCAAAACATCATGATATAGTCAATTACATGTTATACATCTAAGTGAAAAGTTCCTGTGGTATTCTCAGATCCCTTTCCTCTTCCTCTTGTCTGTGTGGTGGTGTCCTGAGTTCCCTTTCCTCTTCCTCTTGTCTGTATGGTAGTTTCCTCAGTTCCCTTTCCTATTCCTCTTGTCTGTGTGGTTGTTTGCTTGATAGCTCTAACCTTTCCTCTTCCTCTTGTATCTATGGAGCCCTTCCCTTTTTTTGTTTGCTAAAGCTGCCATTACAGGAGAATCTGTTAAAATCAATGATCTCCTTGTTCTGTTGCTTGCAGCTTTTTTGTGTGGTGCTGCTTTTGAAAAAGATAGCACATTTTCAGGGGGATATGTGCCGGGAAGCATAGCTGGTAGAGCAGAGACCAAGAGGTACAGGTAAGCCAGGAGGAGCAAAAATGCATGGAAGTTCATTAACTAGGTCAGGTCTTTCAGAATTATTATCCTTTGTGGTGTAGATACACAATAATTAGACCCACTGCTTATACCAATGGACACTTCTGGATTAGTATCAGATTGATTTGTTGGAGAGACAGAAAGCCATTGGACAGTCTGTGGTGAAAGCTGCAGCCTCCTGGAATGTCTCTGTCATAAGGTGATATTCCAGCCACTTTGAATCCAGCCATAATGTTGCTTGCTGCACGAGGAAGCGCAAGTGACAAAATTCCTGGAATGTCATAAATTGCTTGTGGTTTGCGTATTGACAATGAAGGATGACGTTTCAGAAATCTCTCTAACCATGTCTTGTGCATTGGCAAGTTATTAGCTAATGCTAGCTGGTAAGCAAGCTTCCGTACTCCTTTCTGTGAAACGCCTTGATATATTTCAGAAGTAGGCCTACTCAAAATGTACCGGACAAGCACTTCCTCCAGTAAAGGAATAATTTATTGCAGTATCGAAGCAAAGTTTGATAGTTAAAGTCGAAGTCTGTAGCTGTACCTCGGACAGATTTGTTGTCAAATCTCACCTGGCGAACAGCACGCAGCATCACATCTGACTTTACAGAGCTTCTTTGTGTCTTTCTCAGGAAGTTTCGAGGCATTTTAGAGAAGTGAAATTATTACTATTCTTCATTAAAAGACATCCGGCACTTGGTTGATTGTAACAACTACAGTGCCGGCTCGGAACTGTAGAAAGTAACACCTAGGAACTGTAGACTTTTACAGAGTTCATTGTTTATTTAGGCGTCCCATAATTCGATAACGTGGTCAGAGGGGCAATTGATTATGCTTGCCTAAGTCAACAGTCCAGCCCATTCAATTGTACTCTTTTTTCTTTTGCTGCCTTTCTGAGGTCATTCGATTTTGCAATGAGGGTTAAGTCACCACTGCTTTCAGCTCTTTCAGCATAATTATCTGCCGATTGAATAAGAGCATCAATGTCTTCCTTTAGTCGTTTCTTCTGGCCTTCTACTTCAGTAACTTCTCTTGTGAGTGTTCGTTTCCGTTCATTTACCTTTACAGATTCCCTTTCCTTTTTCATATCATCAAGGTGTGCTTGGTACCTCTGTCTTGCACTGGTAGCAGAAATCAATAGTTCTTTTGAACATGTAACATTGGCTATGCCACCAACACTCTTCACATGATCACAGATTATGCGCTGATCTACAAGTGATTGTTCTGCAAGGTTCTGGACCATAACTTCTTTGTTAACCAGAGAATCCACGTTCTACAGAAGCTTGCCCATGAGAAAGAAGTAGTAAATTCTTGAAGACACCCCACAGGTCTTCATACTCTGGCTTATTTGCTAGCTTATTGTAATAAAATGTATCAATTCTGTCATTGTCACTGTGCGGATTGAAAGTACTGAAAGTAATTGATTCATTTGAAACAGTAGCTGCATCATGGAAGTTGTCAAGCTGTTTTAGTACATTATCACACTTGTCTTCCAGTAGACGACCAGCTTGAGTCATATGACGCAAAACTATTGTCAGCTTTTTACCAACTGACTGTTTTCCTAATGACAGAAATACTCTTGGGTCCAAAACAATCATGTTTCTAACAAGCGGAGAGCAAATGGGGGATTTGTCTATCAATTTTTGAACCATTTTGATTAGCAGTTCATCTTGAACTCAAACATCAACCGTTCTCTGTTGCTTGCACCTATACCACGCAGAATTCTATCGGTAACAAAACCAACCTTTATACTGGATACTTCGGTGTGATTGTTTGTATCTGAAGTATCAATTTTTAACAATGTTACCATTGAAGTAACTGTTTTCATCAAATCAGTTTTAATAAACCTTTCCATGAAACCCTTAATTAAGGTGAATATATCCTGTGCAAAAAAAGGTAGCAATGGTCGATCAGCTTGATAATATTTCAACAAAGGTTGAATCTCCTTTGCAATGATTAGAAAAAATTTTTACTTTGCCACAAACATGGTATCTTCAACGACCAATTCAACATTTTCATATGATTTGTTCCTTGGTTCCTTAATTGTACCGGCTTTTGCAGCTTTAACATATGCTACCATTTGAGGGAAAATTTCAAGTACCCTTTCAGCTACTTGAACATTCTCAACCCAGCGATGTGAACAAAATTTCAGTGGAAAAATACTTGACCTAGTTACTTCTGTAAAATCTTCACGACGAGCTGGGGAGTCTTTAAAAAGCCACCAAAAACTGCTTGTTCTATGTTCCAATTTGTAGCACCAGCACCATCTCGGAAAGAATTATGTAATACATGCAACCCACAGCTACCCACATTTAAAAGCTCCTTAGATGTCTGAGTCTGAACACTAGCTTGAACCATTTCAAAAACTCTCCAGTTTACATTTGGTCCATCCATAGATAATTGCAGTAGACCAGAATAGCCAAGTTCACTGCCAACAGACTCAAATATTTCAAACACTGTATCAGCTGTTGCATGGCCAAGGAAGTGGGAGGTAAGATATCGAGTTACAACTTCATTATGATTCCAATACCTTACATGAATGTCCAATTGTTTTTTTTGGAGATTCGTGTTCAAAGATTCATCAAAAAGAAGAACATAGGTTGTTTCAGATTTAATCTTAGTCTTCAAAAGGGACACAAAATATGGCGCTATACCAAACCGGCGTAGCTAAATATGCACACTTCTTCTCACCACAACTGAACTGTTTAGCTACTCCACTGTCCGGAAACATAAGCTGAAATACACCTTTGATGCTTTCACTGGATTTGAATGAATAATGACTGGAAACCACTTTTAAAACCCAGTAGATTTCCGCTGTGAGTGTGATATTACGATCCACTACAAAAGGTTCAATTGAGTTTAGCATAACAGGCTGAACAGAAGAGTCCTGTGTTAGAACAGCTGGAATACATGTATCTTGTGAAGTTATAGCCCTATCAGTATTAGCATCTGAGCCCCATGAAGAGAAAAATGTGCTAATGGTTGAAACGTTTGTACAACTCTTTTCAGCATCTTTGTGCTTCAAACCACTCGCATGGCTTTTTAGTGCAGATTCCCCCATTGCAGCAATATCAATTTGCTTCATGCATAAAACACAGTACGCTTTGTGTGGATTTTCCGTTACCTTTTGAAGCCATGATCGATATTCCACCAAATGGAGCCATTTGTCATTAAAATTGCACTTGCCTGGCATTTTCCAAAACTTAAACTTCAGGCTTAAAGCAGCGCTTGACGAGCAAGCAACGACGATGAACGAAACTAATGCAACAATGATTGAGCAAAGACGCGACGTAGCAACTACGAGCAAGCAACGACGATGAACGAAACAAAAGCAACAATGATTGAGCAAAGACGCGACGTAGCAACTAACATGTACGCTAATAAACGGGTGGTACATGGATACGCATGAAAAACCAAATAAATAAATTCATAAATTAAACTGCGGTGTTATCTACACTTACAAGGCTTCAAGTGCGCCGTATAAGGAAGTGCACACTCGCATTTCAAGGACTTCGATGGAATACTACCAAATATCTAGTCTCATACCCAGACCCTGATTCCCACAGCTGCGGATGGATTGCATCACCGCTACGTGGAAAGAGGGTCTGGTGAACTGCTGTACTCAATTTTGTCCCGCGATTACATAATATTATTAATCTAACGTCGGGAGGAATGCAGTGACGTATTATGAATATGTTTAGCGTCAACACGAATGCAATTAGTTAATTCATAGATATTAAAGTAAGGGGATTGGAAACGCATCACGTGAGCGCATGATTGTACACGTACACTCCTTGACACGGTTATTATTACCCTTAAACCAATGAAGACTTGAAAACTGCTGCTACTGTGTGATTTGTTTTCGTCCTAAAACGTCATATTACATCTTCCTACGTGTCTGTAAGCCATTCTTTAACTGGCACGGCTCTTTGCTCTTATTGTTTGCTTGCTGAACGCGATTTTCTAGTACCTTACGCGACTCGGTTACGGACTGTACCTTTTATTTTTGACCAGTTCATCTCAGCGCGATTCTGTTACTACTATGTCGTTGGTAGGTCATATCTGTATGCCTTTCCTTAATTTTGTGTACGGCGGACTGTTCTTTACTTCGCAACCTCCATTCTAGTACGTAAGAAGCGTAAATGGAGTTACTTTGGCACTGTACCTTTTTCTACGATTCTACAGGTGCTGGCGCGCTAAACGTTGCATATTATAGATGTGCACAGTGTGCTACGTGCCTATTGGCTGTCATTTTCCCTTTAACCGTATCGCCTTAGGAGAGATAACGAAGCTAAGGAGAGAAGCATTTATCGATTTTTGATTATTTTTTAAGCAATGGGTATAAGACATTACGAGTGTGTAGAAGAAAGTATGACTGGAAAACAAAGGCTTTGGGTACCAGGCTTTGCTAGTCCCTATACCACTCGCAAAGTTGTGAACCTGTGATCCTGAGGTCTCGGTCCCTATAGTCCATAAAACAGCTGCTGCGTACGATATGAATTTTTAATTGTAGGCGTAACATGGACTGTGCGTGACTAATTAGATTCATTGATCCGTTTCCAATCCCCTTACTTAAATATCTATGGTTAATTGAATAATTAATGACAGAGGAGAAAGGACAAAACGTTTCCGAACAACGCTTCGCTCGTTGTCCTTCCTCCCACCGCGCATCAAATGCCCAAGGCAGAAACGGCTTAACAAAGTGACTCCCATGCCAGTTGCAAGACATACGACGACATCCCGATCCAGTAGTACGTCTACGATGATTGGGAAGTGTTTGTCGTATGTGTAAAACAACCCTTACGTTCACCCGCTCACTTGATCGTTCGCCGTACATCCTCCAACACCATCGCAATTACCAATAACTCCCAACAATAACTAAGGTATGCAATTACTCCATACCTCGAATCTGATTGGTTCCCCAACATTCTGGTGACCGTGGACAGAATTGAGTACGGCAGTTCTTTCCACGTAGCGGTGATGTAATCCATCCGCAGCTGTGGGAATCAGGGTCTGGGTACGAGACTACCAAATATCAAGGACCTTTAAGGCCTTGATAAAGGTATGCCGAAATTCCAGGGTTTTCAAGGTTTTTCAAGGTTTGTACGAACCCTGCCCTCATTAGCCCCCTAAGGTCCCCCTCATTAGCCCCCTGAGGTCAGCACTCACCATCAGAGCACACCAAGCCAGCATCCTGAGAATGCAGGCACCCCGTGTTGTTCAGCCCTGTGTACGTACAGTTGGCTAGAGACGACTCGTTTTCACGGCAATTGACATTCGACAACCACACTGGTCCGGTGCCCAGACCGTAGACACCATTGGTCACAGCCCTCAAGGCAGAGGGGAAGCCAAGCATGCAACACACCACTAGAGCGTCTTCGATGCTCCAGCCCAGACTGCATATGGTGCCCCACTGCCCTCCCACGTACACCTCCACACGGCCAAGATACTGCTCGCTGCCTGTTGAGTTTCCTCCATTAACCAATCTCACAGCAAAGTCTCTCTGAGCTGATATCATTCTCAATTTACACCTACATGTTAATATACATATACTATACTACTAGGGCTTTATAGAGTCACGTGATGCAAAATTATTTTCTTTCCTCCCTCCTCCCCCCCCCCCCCCCCCCCCCCCCCCCCCCAAGCACATGGGATGGTATACAACACGTCGACGTACGGAGTCGCAACGCAGTTTAAGTAACGGATCGCGGGCACGTGCGACCTCACTAATATCGAATACATCAGATCGACTGCGCGTTCAGTGCTTCGCTTCATGATATCAGAGATAGTCCAGAGATAGTACCTATGGAGGTAGTTGCGAACCAAGCGGCCAACAACAGCGGATTCCAGCCACCATGCTCCGCACACAAAATGGATGTATATTATTAAAAGATTATTGTACAAATGGCTTTGCAATTTGGGCTCCAAAATTTATACTATTAACGTCCGGAAGCTAGCACGTGCTAATTTACGTTTGTGGTTCGTTGCTTTGTGTACACCGCGAATAAACAGAATGAGATTTCACGCAATTTTTAGCTACATGTACATGTAGCATTTTGTTTTTAATGCCTTGATATGGCCTCCAGTCCAAGTCGTCTGCTGTACTTAGTAATAGATTGTTATTCAAGATGTGGGCACAATTAATTATAATGGAATAATACAATACAATTATTGACAACAAGCACCCAAGCACAAACACACACAACTGAGTACTGTTCATTTTCTGGGGAGTGTTTGGTGATAGGAGTGGCCCAGGATTGATTGGCATTAGCTCTAACCAATAACAAGCTGATGTGGACATATAGCTGGTGTTATCACAAAATGGCACTCAATGCCTCTGGTCCCCAGGCTCCAATGTTCTCCACTGCCAAGTGATATCCATCGCCTATCCAACTCAGCACACTTGGGTGCTTTCTGTTCTCTGCTGTATAACGGATGCAGCAGTAATGTCGAAGGCAGTGGAGGTGTGTACTGTTCTGGAATCAAATTTTCCCCATCCACAGCCAACTTCTAGGTGTCCAGACAAACCAGCTTGCTGACAGGTGGAGTGTTGTGCCTGATTGATACTCCTCCCACAGTGGTAAGTCAGAGGGTTAAGCCATTGGTGTTTCAAAGCAGAGAGGGATTGACTCCCAACTACCATTCAGGTCAAGGTGCAGTCCAAATCCATGCTGATGCATGAGGTACTGATACAGACAGCTGCAGTCTGGCCTTATCAGCAAGAGAACGGCTATTAAGGAGAGAGTGAACTGCCTCCACGTCAAACAGCGGGAGTACGGCATCAAGCTCCTTATCAACAGGAAATCTGAAAGCTAAACACAAGATGTTGAAGTAATTTTGAAAAACAATCACAATAACAGAAAATGACACTTCGAAATGGCACAAATTAAAACCCATACAATAACACCACTCAATTCAACTTACTTTTTTGCTGGTGTTAGATGAAGCAAACACTGCAAGTTGGCACAGAAATTAAAACCCATACAATTACAATAATAGTGAATTCTTCTTGGATGTTAAGACAGATTACACTGTAGATAAAAACATGGCATAGAAATTAAAACCCATACAAAAACACTCAATTCCACTTACGTTTTTGCTGGTGTTGAGTGTATATCAGCCTCGTCCCCAGGCCCTTAGTTACGGGGGGAAAAACAGGGCCTGGTAGACACTGCCAGGGTCGAAGCGCGCATGCGCTAGTTTGTCCCAGAATACCTGGGGTAACCGTAATTTCCTTTTGGAAACCATTCCGTATACTCGTCTGATTTCGCGATGGCGTATGCTGCTCGCCTGATTTCGTTCGTTAAGACACGATAAAGAATAAGCCACCGCTTCTCGGAACTCAACAGAATACGCCTTCGCGAAATCAGACGAGTATACGGAATGGTTTCCAAAAGGAAATTACGGTTACCCCAGGTAACTAGCGCATGCGCGCTTCGACCCTGGCAGTGTCTACCAGGCCCTGTTTTTCCCCCCGTAACTTTAATAAAACAGGGCCTGGGGACGAGGCTAAGTGTATGTATGTACATGTATATCCCTTCTAGAACCAGCAACTGAAATCCTGATTACAAACTGAAACCACCAGCTTTATATATATCCCGTGTGTGTGTGACATAACTATCATACAGCTTTTTACAACCAAACTCACGTTCTGCCAGCATTTGAACGGTAATAGTAGGAGGAGACATGATTTACTTTTTTTACCGCCATGACCAATGACGTATTGGAAAACGCATGTAAACAACTGCCTCTCATGCAGCTCCTACGCATTTTTGCTCTGGGCTCATGCACATTTTTCGGATCGATATCGTACCCATTTTTTTGCTGTTGGCTCGTACTCATTTTTGCTCTCGGATCGTACCCAATTTTGCTGTCGGCTCGTACTCATTTTTGCTCTGGGAGTCAGTGTATACATCTTTTGCTGTCGGCTCGTACTCAATTTTGCTCTCGGATCGTACCCATTTTTGCTCTTGACTCGTACGCAATTTTGTTCTCCGTTGCTCGTACGCGCGACCTAGAGGGGCCACCGTACTTATTTGAAATCAGGTGCTATGTCAGCCTCATCCCTCAACTGAAATGCATTGTATTGGGACATTTCATAAGCAGCATATATACATGTTGTGAACTTGTGATGCAACACGACGACCGCATGCGCAACGGAGGTGTTTGCGGTTAACTGATTGATCGAGCTAGAAGTATCGAGAGAGAGAACGTTCGAGACTCATCCAAACATATTCTACGAACATATATAAACCCATATTTCTGTATGTGAATTACGATGTGTTCGTGTGTACACTTCAGCGGCGGCGGAGGGTGTCTATATTTGGGGGGGCAGTGGTGGTCAAAGAGATAATTATATTCATACACGCGTACACAACATGGGATATGCAATTAAGCTTAAGACGGTGGAAATGTGCCAAAGTAGCGAATTCGCTGATCATTTCGTGATATAAATTCCTTGGCTACGTCCTCCAGATTAATGGATTCTGCTAGCTCTTTATGTACATGCAAGATGAAGCAGTTATTAAACCTACTTTCTGTCATGGAGGATCTCAAATAGGTTAACAGCCGTCTCATCGTCGAAAAGCTTCTTTCTGACGTACTCGATGTTACTGGAATGGTTAAAAATAGCCGCAAAAGTTTGTGTATTTCAGAAAGCATACGTCGGTTTGCATGAGCTTCCATTGCTGTGCATATTGTGCGAATGTTCGTGACCCGTTTTACGTCTGGTAGCTCCACACGAATCACATCGACGAGTATATAGAAAGTTGCTTTTCCAGTTGTGGAATAGAAAAATCGGCCTGAAAGACTGATTCTGAAAATGATTTTAACTCAGAAGTACATGTTTCTCCGCAAGCTGACTTAAGTAATATAGATTCCATGCAAAGAACAGGCTTCATCACATCCTCTTGTTCAAAACGGTCACTAAGTTCTCCAATCAATATGTCGCAGGCTTCAAAATACTTTTGTCGAAAATACTCACGAGGCTGCATAAACTCATGCTGAGTATCCCCACCAAATCTCTGTGGAGGCTTTCGATATCTTGGCAGAACTGGCAAGCCAATGTTCAATGAACGCGAATCTTGCTCAACACGATCAAAAAAGGTATTAAATGCTTCATCTTGCCTCTGGCGTTTATAAAATGATTGTGTTACAGAAATTGCTTTCACAGCCTCTTGCATTGTGATGTCTTTAGCCTGAAGTACTTTAGAAGTATTTTCGGAGCATCCAAAAAGAAGGCATCCCAATTTCAGGCTAAAAAAGGTCTCAAACTTTTCAAGGGCTGCAAGTAGTCCACCGGCCTTTAGCCCATATTCGTCCCGGGTATTGTGATGAACATCTTCCAGAGTTTCCATAATCACGCTGTACTGCATGATGACAGCTTCCATGGCGGCTGCTCTCACGGTCCATCGTGTTGGGCACAGTGGTTTAAGTCCACCAGACGGTTTATCACTCTCGGCCAGAAGATACTCTGTGAAAAGATGCCTTCGCTTCGGAGAGCAATTTATTAGTTGCACGATTTCTCTGACAAGTTGAATGGCATCTCGCAGAAGATTAATCTGTTTTCCTGCATCCTGAAGGCAAAGATTTAGGCAGTGAGCAAGACAATGCACTGGCAGAGCCTGCGGAACATCATTTCTTATCCTTGTTGACACTCCACTTCTTATGCCCTTCATGACGGCCGCTCCATCATACGCTTGCCCGCGGCAAAGAGAAAGAGGTATAGAACATCGCAAAAGTATGTCCTTAATTACTGAGCAGATAGTCTCGGCATACGTATCTGGTAAACTAAACATGCCAATAGGATCTTCGTTGATGGTGTAGTCATCATCCACGTATCTGATTGAAACGTTGAATTGTTCACAATATTGTACATCTGTTGCTTCATCACCAATTACTGCATACCATCCAGGTACAAGGCCCCTAATTTTTGTAAGAATTTCACGCAATACAGTATTCCCCATTATTGTAATCAACTCGTTTATTATATCGTGAGACATATATTTCCCTGCTTCAGTCCAATGTTTTAAGCCGGCGCTATCAGTAACTTCACTCCATGCGGAAAGCAGCTTAGGCAAGTTACCTTCTTTTTCAATGTGACCACGCAACGAAAGGCCTTGACATAAAAGAAACTTCATTGCAAACAGCTGCCTCAGAAGCCCCATTCGTCTTTGAGTCTGAGCTTTAGCAGATTCCACACTCAATTGTTGCACTAAAGTTGGCCTGAATTTTAATTCCCATTTCATCCTTGCCTCGTTATGGGGTGCTGAACTTTCATGAGCAAGAAACCTTTCAATAGCCTTTTTAATATTTTCAAAACCCCTTGTCGTAAATGCTGCATCGGGTTTAACTCCACACGGCGAAAACATATTATGCTTCAGCACGTATCGGCAGTATAAGCAAAATATTTTCTTTTTTGATACACACAATGTTATCCAAACGTGTTTTTTATACCAGGATAGCACAAAATGCCTACCTTTTCTATAAAAATTGTTCTAATATATCCCTCTGTTTCGGTTGATAGGCCTCCATTTCATTGCTACAGCAAATGCAAGTACAGTCCAATTGACCTTCATCTGTTGCAGTACAGTCAACTGGCATTATGTCTACTTGCCTGCTTTCTCCATCTTTGTCCGAATAACTAGCCGTGTTTGCAACGATTACAGATTCGTTTGACGTTGATGTCAACTCTCTCTGGTTGTATTCAAGTGTACTGCTACGACAACATACAGAACTACTCTCTTCGAATTCGTCAGTCCCACAATTCGAAACCGCACTTCGTGACGTTTGCCCCACAGCTCCGGCGGTACCTGAATCACCCGTTGGAACTCTCTTATCTTTCTTCGCAATCGGAACGGACCACGATTCGTGCAATAAAACTTGCCTCCTTTTCATCCGTATACGCGCACCCAAACAAGTCACTCACCGGCAGACACAGTAAAGAATATCAAACAAAGCTCAACACGTGCAGTTGGGCGTAGCCCGACCTTCGCGTTTTGGCGAAAGGTCTATTATCACATATGTAGGCTATTATCACCTATAGCCCACATACGCTATCCCTTCCGCCAGAACGCCGCGAAGGTCGGGGCTACGCCGAACGAGAATTATACATGTAGCAGGTTAAATTTATTCATAATCTGATATAGCGCAAGGGGGGGCTCAGCCCCCCCACCTCCATATTTGGGGGGGCAATTGCCCCCCCAGCCCCCCCTGCTCCGCCGCCCCTGCACTTATAATTTCCCTGTCCCTTACGGGTTGTCGTGAAGGTCGCGGTGGTAGATATCTTCACACATGTGTATGTACGCTGCGCAGCATTCCATGCAGGCCAAGGAGTGTAACGGTACAATATATATGTTGTTATGGTATTGTGCATATTGGAAGGTGAGTGAACATTGCGTATGCATGGAAAGGGACAAGTATACATGTACATGTTGTCTATACTAGAGCTCTACACATTACGGAAGGTTTATATACATGTACACGATCTACGCAAAATCCAGCAAATGCAGTCCTCGTACATGTATAATTAATTTGCGATCACATCACATGCATATGTATGCAACCTGCTTCCACCCTTGTTTTTACCGGCCAGAACCTTTACAACTAGTGACGACAATATTGTATGCGTAGTTCAGCCACTGTTGGGGGAAGTAGTCATATGAAAACATTAATTATCAATAGTGACATACAGTACATAGGTGTGCCTAAAGAGTGTTAGGGCAAAAATAAATATGCTAAATTGTGCTACATGTACTTTCAATGCCTCAGAGTAGCTTCAATATCATCTGCTAAACAATTCAGCTCAATGTCTCTAAGCACATCAACCAATGTCTGCCATGTTACTGGTTTCCTTCCAGTACCAGAGATCCACTTCTTGTAGACAGCTCTAACAATCTCCACAGGGTCATTGTTATATGCTTCTCCTTAAAACCATCTACTATATCACAGTTGTCATCATTCAGGAGGTACATCCCCAGTTTGATATAACTAGTACTGGTCATCTGTATGATGTCAAGTTTCTTCTTTACACTCTGAAAGCAAGTCAACAGTTTGATTGTAGGCTCTGTGTGTTTATGATGTGAAGTACATGCATACATGCAATTTAATACAAATGTAAGAACACTTGCATGTATACATATATGTTATCCTGTCGTACCTAACAAATTACAATCACATGCATTGTAGTGTCAATACATGACTAAGAATCCAGCTGCACATGCATGCATAGTGACTTGTCAACTACTGCTCTTCCCAGTTTGGTAACTAGCAAGTTGTGTCTGAAGTATGCTTTGTACCACATTTGAGTGAAAATGCTTCATTTACAGGTTCAATAGGTCAGCTACATGTATGTCTACTGTACAGGGGTCCAATAGAGGTCTACTGTACAGGGGTCCAATAGAGGTGTACTGTACAGGGTTCCAATAGAGGTCTACTGTACAGAGGTCCAATAGAGGTCTACTGTACAGGGGTCCAATTATTCAGAGCAGTACAAAAGCTAGCTGCAGTGTAGACTCAACAAGTAACTGTACTTGTGGCAGCATGTCTATTCAAACTACACATTGCAATCCCCAAAATGACTCTCGTATTGAGTAATGTTCCATGCTATTATCATTGGTGAAATACAGAATCTAACTAAAACTTATAGACATTAAAAGGGGGGAGGGGGATGTTTGCTAATATTAAATTTGTAACACCACGTATTGCATTTGTGTTATAATGGATCTATCTGCACATTACCTACGTACAAATTAAAGCATGACTTGTATATGGGTACCAATGTTCCTCACCTCATGTATATTTTTGCTTATCAAAAAACTGCATACAACAGTAAATGGTTAGCAAAGTTTTCTCATGAGGAGCTGTACATATAAAGCGTTAGGAAAAAGCATTGCAAGGGTGCATGGGGAGGGCAGTTTGTGGTAATAGCAATGTGTGTAAATTGTTTTGCTGAAGATTTTTGTGGTCAATTTGAACAAAATGAATATGTTGCAGTTGTGTTGCTATGGCCTGTATGGATCTGTGACTGCAATACCCACATCTAGACTAATTGAAATGTTATGCTTCTTGGAACTACACCAACCGCCCTAACTGCAGAGAGTACTGTACAGGGGTCCAATAGAGGTCTACTGTACAGGGGTCCATTAGAGGTCTACTGTACAGGGGTACAATAATGGTATACTGTACCCCCAGGGGTCCAATAGAGATGAAAATGGAGAAAGGGAGTGCAGGGAACGACAGACTGTTACCAGCCTAGCATGGGCATGGTTACTAAAATTAATAGTGCTTGTAATACATGTAGCTATAGCTAGTGCAAAGCAAGGATGTTTACTAGCTGATAAGACAAAGTGATTAGAAGGCATAGACAAGCTATACAATCATATGTGACATGTGATTGTGCATTAGTGGCTTTAAATATGGATAGTTAAGAAGCTGGGTCATTGGATAAGCATGTAAAGGTGAGTCTGGTAGTATATGTATACAGAGTTACTTAGGACATACTGCATGTTAGTCTATTAGAATATATGTGCATCAGTTCAGAGTTCAGACATTGGTAATTTGTTCCTACCATGTATCTGTTCTTTTTGTTGCACCTGAATTGAAATAAACCATTGTGTCATGCATGCATCACTGATACATTACAAACAGTATGACATTACAAATCATATGCCATGGATTATTATATTCTAGGTACAACGCTGTTATTAGCTAAATGCAATCATTGGAAATAACAGCAATATACACAATCACAATGTCACTGATTTAAATAGTACTAAATGTAATTGTATCTGCATATAATTCTAACTGCTATTTTGCTTAATGCTACAAGCCTACAACCAACTGCATGCAATTTATAAAAAGGCATTACCTGCTGAAACCATGACTTATGCTCCTCTGTCAGATTAGTTGGTTCATCAGTATAATAGCATTTCATTACCTTGAGCTCATCATTTTTACACTTGGCTGGATGCTCATTCGGTGGATAAGCAACACCATCAAGGGATGTGCAGGCAATGGGACAATAGAACCCATATGTAGGAGATGGATAGCTCATATCTTTACAAACTTTTGTGAATACTTTATCAACTGCTTTATAAATTGCATATCTGATGCTTGAATTAGCTTTATCGTCCACATGTATTTCATAATAATTGAAAAAAACCGAAAATGTTATGTGATATCTTTCACTACCATCATAGAAGCTTATTTTATCCCTATACTGGGAAGTATTCTTATTGACCTTCCACTGGCATATAGCAATAAGGCTGGTGGTTACTGCGCAGAATAGCCCAATAGGACAACAGCCATGCCCAAACATCACTAGAAAGGAACATGAATCACTGGATTTGTTACAAGATGGTTTTGCTTTTGGCAGCACTGAAGGCATAAAGAACACGTCTCCATCCATTTTAGATATAATATGACGATGCTGCATTAGAGCAAGAAGCTCATTTACTTTCAGACATCCTTCAACATCTTTCAAAATTGAAGTGTTCAGCTGTCCTTTCCCGTGTAGAGAATCCTTGTCACTAAGATGAGGGCCATGTACAGAGTTGTCATCAAAATAGCCAACAATTATATTTGAGATGGAATCAAATATCAACTGGAAGTCAGTAATAACACAATTATCTAGCTCTGGGATATCAGAATAGTATAGCAATGTGCCTGCCTTATAATGCAGATAATGTAGGACCATCTCAAACTCATCATCTTTTACACCACATATTTTAGATATTTCTTCACATTTTATTTTTCCAACTTTACGTAACTGATGTGACTTGGAATATGTGTGGAGTACAAAGTCAAATACCAGCCAGGGAGCCGGGATATCTTTAGAGGGTGTTTGCTTTACTAATTCTTCAACTTGTTTCTTTACTTCCAATATATCTTGTTGTTTGAAATTATCAATACCGACGACGAAGTTTTCAATATTCTTAACTTGTATACATTTAAATGTTTTTAACTCACGCAGCCAGCCATGCAGTGATGTATTTATCTCCATAATTTTAGCTTTCCTTTGTTCCTCAGAGCCCTTCAGTTCATCCTTATGAGTACCAACTAGCAATATTTTACAACCAGATGGATTATTTGTATTATCTGTAAACGAAACTGTACTAGAGATGGCATGAAAAATGAAATCTCTGACCACATATGTATCTTGCCATGTGTGTTCTGCTCCAATGTTTGGCTGGTATTGAACTGCATAAGACATTCTCAAATCATCTGTCAGTTTGAACATGAGAAGTGTTACTGATGGACCACTTATTAGAAGAGGAAATATTTCTTGGAAGCTGGGCTGTCCGCCTCCATCAATAACATGTAGAAGCATTGCTTCATCAATATTCAGAGCCTTCACTACCTCTGCCCATTGCCCAGATTTAACAGCTTCGAAAAAAAGTTGCTTTATGTCTACATCTGTACTCGAGTTATTAACTTCATCTTTCTTAACAATAGGTACAATCATGGAAGCAGTATCCTTTTCCTCCTCTGTTGTAATCTGTAATTGTAGCTTATGCACATCCGATGTATTAGCCATCTGTTCAATCTGTGCATGCTTATGATTCATAGTAGTGAGAGGTGCAGGTGTGGTACTTTCTGCTGCACTCACATTTGGTTTTTCTTCACAACTAACGATTTGGTTTTCTAAATGTGATACATTTTGTTCACTGTTTAAGCATTGCAGCAGTGTTTTTGCTATGTCATCTAATTTTTGGACTGACCATTTCCATTCATTGCTTTCTTCGTTAGTCATGACTATTCTCTCAACAAAAACAGGGTCACATATTTCTGCAAAATTAGTACTAGTTTCAGGGATGCCACTAGGCTGCTGAAGAAAATCCTCAGCACTAGTAAGAAGTTGTTTACGTAGTGTGGTTTTCCCCGTTCTTGGAGTTCCACAGAAAATCAATTTGATAATTCTTAATTGCTTAAATTTTACATCTTTGTAATTATCCAAAATTGATGAGATCTTTTCCCGAAATGACTCTAAGGAGAAATGCCATATATGTATGAATAAACATAGGGGTAAAAAGGTAGGGATCTATTTTTGTTGTCCTAAATTATGTAGAAGAAGACCTGTAATGTATGTATACACACGTAGTTTACGAGATTATTTTATCATTCTAATTACCACTTTATGCATACATGTGAAATATGAACAGCAGGATTTATTCTTTGGCTCTAGAAACAGGAAGTCCTGAGCATATCTACTGATATGTATCAGTTATTCTCAGAGTCTCAATTCAATAGGAGTATAAAGTAATACAATATGTATTTAAATGCATAATACTGATTTAAAAGATTATGGTGATATAACATGGCAGGATACAAAGATTGAAAAAAAAACTCCATGCCCTTGATACATGTTATATAAGAATATGAAGTTTCAACGTGGCAACATCATTGTCCTATGTATACAAGTAAATCAAAAACTTCTCTATCGAGAAAGTGATTGGTGGGATGTAGGATTGGTGGTGCAAAAAGCAAGGAAACAAGGCACAGTGTGTTAAAGTGAGGTTTGGTAGGATCCTACAACTTACAGTCCTGAATTTGCAAATGAAGAAGTCTATTTGCAAATGTAGGACTGTAGGATCCTACCAAACCTCACTTTAACACACTGTGCCTTGTTTCCTTGCTTTTTGCAACACCAATCCTACATCCCACCAATCACTTTCTCGATAGAGAAGTTTTTGATTTACTTGTTCCCCTAATTTTTTTTTCTCTGCCAGGAGTGATCATAGCTAGTGTATTCGTTGCAATGTATAGGACGCTTAGATTCCTCTTATGTGTAATCTGGGTAATGGGTATATAGAAGGCTTTTTTATTTTATGCAATTAACAGAGTGCGCGCGTACGTTGCTTGGTTTCAAATTACTAATGGCAGCTGCTGCGTATCAGTGAACAATACATGTACATGCACACGTAGTTAGCTGTAGATAAGCGTGTGGAAAATAGCAATCTTTATATGGGACTAGTTCAGTTTTAGGTGTTGTTTAAAGGAACAACTATTGCTTCTTTTGTTGTTTGGCAGCGTATCACCACCGCGATTTGTCGGAATCGAGTGACACGTGCAGCTGTTGAGGTGGCCGTGTAGGACCTTAAGGTAAACATATATAGGCTTTGCCGGAGGGTATGCCAAAGAGTTTCTGGGTATTGTATTAGTCCGATCCACTCACTGAACTGCGTAGAATCCGTTTTGGGGTTGGGGTTGGAAGGAATAACTACTTGAAGCATACTGGCAAATTAGAACCGGGCCCAAAGTACCGGGTCCAATGTTTCCGGCTTCTAGGCCTATATTAACCGCGTTAGTCGATTCACTAAACCCCAATAGGCAAAAACATATATAGTAGATAGTAGTTGTAGCTTTAATTTGAACCAAAAGATACAGGTAGAGGGGCACTTATGCAGTTCCCCCCCCCCCCCCCCCCCTTAGCGTTTTCGTAATTATTTATTGCTAGTGGGACTTAATTTGACTGTTTATGTAAGAGGGAGGGGTCCCTCACCCTCCTCACTTACTTTTTTACTAAATAACGGATGTAACCAACACTCCATGAAATGGGGGAGGGTAAGGGAGGGGGAACCCCTCCCTCCTTAATTAAAGAAAACTGTTACATGGTGGTAAAGTTGATGAAAGTTGCATTTATATTGTATGTATGGTTAACGGTAAGATGCTCATTGATAGGCCTACCTATATGGTTCTCCTTGCTAACGAGCCGTTTTCTTTGGTTGGTCCTTTGCTGAATTAGAACCGCCTGTGTACGTTAATTGTGGTAGCCTGGCAACAGTAAATTAAGACGCTTATGTGACGTCATATTGCATACTGCTAGGCAACCGAGAATTTTCATAGAAAATGAATTGCACCTGCTCGCGTCATTTCACGGCATTTCATCACCAGCTTACAACTGTAGGTCTTATTTGTATGAAAGGGCACGTTTGGAAATCAAATGCAACTTTTTGAAGCTAATATCGTCTTCTTACGACGTTTCTGTCGCGAGTTATACATGACGGACGGAAGACGGAGGAGTAGGAGAACAAAAAAAAAATGGCGGAATTTTAGTACCGACTTGTCACTCCACGTAAACGGCACTGTTTAGTGAAGCTCACGTTATATGTGCATATCTGTCATGTTTGTGATGGATTATATGCAAGCTGGCGAGTATAGGCAACGCTTCGTTACCGTTTTATAATGCTCGTTCGAAAACCACGCCCACGAAGCCAATCCTACATAGGACCCACTAACGTGGGTCCTGATGCATGTATATCATTATGCGGTGGTCACTTTTTGACATACTCAACATAAGACTTAAAGTATGCATGAGCACACGTGATTAATATTACTCGTGTAGCGTAATGCAGACCAGCAGTGCAAACCTACCATACTGGTTAGTACCGTAGCATATACATGTACATTTATATACAATTTAATGGTACTTAAATACTACAGCCAGCACAGTTGGGGTATGTCAAAAAGTAACCACCACATAATGATATACATGTAGCGAGGACGATGACGTTCTGTAGATAAAATTAAGAAGCACATTAACCGAAGTAGATATTTGTTAAGTGTACATGCACATGTAGTTCAGTACTTAGTTTTCTGTAATGTGTAGGTAATTATCAGGACTGTAAAGTTGCATCTAAGTTATACCAAATAAGGTAAGCTCCATTTGCATGCGTGTCCATTTCATTTGCGACAGCTTTGCCCTTAGCTCACCTAGAACAATAGCTCCTTGGTCATCCAGTTTATCATCAAGGTTAATAATACTCTTGATGTAGTCAAAGGCTCTTCCCTTCTCAACCTCTTTCAGCATCTTCATACACTCTGCATTGATGGGGCTATCCATTAGCTTAAGGTTCCATGGCTGTCTGCTGTTGGCAATACAGTACCCAAGAACGTAACAGTCATATGGTTCCAAAGTTGTACCAACCAATTCCAACTCCCACTCTCTGTCACCCATGCACTTCTGTATGAGGTCAGGATCATGTGCTTCAAACAACCAATGGAGGCTTTCAACCAGCATTTCTCTACCCTCCTTCTGGAATGCTAGGATACATTCTATATCATCGTGTGATTGGAACTTGGTCAGACCAGCCATGAACCTCACAACCATTGTCATATTGCTCTTACCAAAGGATGTTCTTACAAAAAAGGCCCTCTCACCAGGAGGCAGTGATGATACATACAAGGCTGCCATGAACTGCTGCACAGTTTTATGGATGAAGTGATATGAAGATGAACCAGAGCTCTCCGAGTACAGTTCTGGGACCTCTTGGAGCAGACCTGTATACAGCAATGGAGCATCACTGATGTGGGAATATAGACACGAATGAGTAGTTACTTGGGGGGGGGGGGGGGGGGGGGTGCCCCCACCTGTGCTGATAGCACCTAAACATGGGTGCCCCCCTCATCTGCCCTTCAGGGGACCCACCTGTGGTATCAGCACACCAAGAAGACGGTGGCAAGGGGAGGAGCTTGACATAATGGTTAATGAAATTCAGTGGTGCTGTTCAGTTGATGATTAAAATAAAAGGTACAATGTTTATAACTTATTCCACCACAGGGGCACCTACATGTAGGTAGTCACGGCCCCAGACCAATGTAGGCAGCTGCAGATGAATTACACCACAGCTATGCAAGCGTGTGACATTTCAAGTACTAATTGATGCATTGTTGCAATCTGATTGGCAGGATGAAATTTCTAGACTGATTCAGTTGGCCATGAAATTTTGTTGCAAGCCAGTGTCACCAGACCCTACTGATGTGTAACGGTGATGTAATCCATCTGCAGCTGTGTCCATAGGGTCTGGGGCCAAGACTATGCAGCTGTGTCCATAGGGTCTGAAGCCAAGACTAAGGGGCACCATTGGTGGAAGGGGCACCATTGGAGGCAAAGAAAAAAATCCCAGACCCTACATTATGAACAGCTGGTAGGGGCCTAGGTAACAGTGGGGTAAGAGCTGCGGTGGCATCAGCTGCACTTTTTCATCAACAACAATTTTTTAATAAGTTGACAAGCGTACATGTACCAATTCAATTAGCTGAGTAAATGACATGCAAGTGGACTTCAAATCTAGCTCAAGCTAGGCCAATGGTTGCCACATGTGGCCTTGGCTGCACTATAGCCGTTTTATATTACATGTGCAGAAGGTCTCAAAACAAACTAACCTGGTTACAGGTTTTGAGTATTTTTTCTACGCAAAAAGCATTGGCTTCTTGGGCTCCACCGCAGACCCTGATGGGGGAGCTTGCAATGCTCCCCCATAACCCCTAGCTGGGCAGGAGGGGTGCCCCCCTCCTGCACCCTCCCTGGGGAGGCAGGGATGCTGCACTTTGTATTCCCTTCCTATGGTATGTTTGTTGGACAAAACATCTGGGTGGATCCAGGATTTTGTAGCAAGGCTGGGGGAGGGTGTTTTGGGAGGGGTGTGTGTAACCTACAGTATGTTCTCCCATTGTGATCTGGGGCAAAACCTCTTTGCAATGTTTGCAATGTACAGCAGTTTAATGCACCATGCAATACCTCATACCATATATATGGTACAATATAGGCTGAACCTTTAATGTTATTGCTATAGAAACAAAACAGATCACACCCCTTCCTACCTAATGTCTCCAATGCACCACCTATTCCATGGAATATCAGTTGATCTTCTTCAGTGCCATCATATGCTAACTTGGCCAGTACCAGCAGTTGTGAAATAGTTTCCTCTGATATATCACCTAGCCAAGGGTATCTTGATGGTTTATCTGTGAACAGTGGAGTCAAAACATGTCTATGTTCACACCAGTGACATCACTGACCACAACTTGCACACTACTGGATCAATACACATGTACAATTACATAGCATGGATGACCAATTCTTGATATTACAAATCCATGACCTACATGTATTCATGCAAAATTACAAAAAGTGATTAATTTTATGTAAACCCCTCCCTATCTATGTAATTTTTTGAAGCAATTAGAGTGTTTCAGGTCTCAGGATATATGCTTGTAAGGGTCTGGGGACCCTTATGTAATGATATAATTACGTAACATTGTGTATCGCATATACCAAGAAGCGGCTCTTGGCGGGATGCTACAGCAGGAGGCAAAGAACGATCCGTTTCCTCAGACCCCTTCGTAAAGGATGTTAACGAAACCTATTGGACGATTTAGAAATGTGTGAATGCTAAAGGACTATTTAAGCATACAGTTGTGTATATGTGGATCATCATGCGCCTACCTATAAAGGTTATATACCCTCTACGGCCAGGGTTATAGCGCAAGCCACATATTGTCACGCTCTACCAAGAACAGTCAAGGCGGAACCTTCACAATGCTCAACAGAGTTGATTGAGGTTATGAATTGAATTTATGTATTTTAAAAACTGTACACTATAGGTAGATGTACACAAAAAAAGGTTTTGCATACTACTGTGGCAAATATTACAAACTACTGGATCAGCTAGTACATATACACATGTGTACACACATAATGATTTAGTTGCTGACCAATTTCTGGCCATCACTATAATCACGACCAAGCACCAAAGGTACATATATGCCGCTAAATGCATAAGATGAACTACAATACTTACTGTATATTGTAGTGCAAGTGGATATGGTCCCTGTATGAGAACACATCCACTGGCAGGCAGCTCACTGCACTTACTTGGGATGGTATGTGTTCTCTTGGGTCTCTTGGCCTTCTGCTCATGACGCTTCAGTACAGTCTTGACCAACAATTGGTACACTTCTGTGTGAGTTTCAGGTAATTGTCTTTTGTTCTTCATCTGGGCTCTGAATACCTGTACAACAATGGCACAGTTTAGGGGAACATACATTAAGCCATGAATGTGAGGATGATGTTCAAGATAGGACTTCAGCTGGTCCCTTAACTCCTTGTTGTGTTCAAGGGCACCATCAACATATTGCTCGATCTCTTCCTTACCAAAGCCGATCACTTCAATGTACTGACATTTCTGTGAGTGACACAACTGATGGAGGTTTTGGTTAGCTGAAGGTCGGCTTGACACCAACACTGTCAACTTAGGAAGCACCTTCCCTTTGATGATGTCAGCAAATATGGATGATGTCTGCAGATGGGAAGACAGCTCATCATAGCCATCAAGAACCATCATCACACCATCTCCTCCAAGTGAGCTAATCCACTGGACAACAGACTGTTGAGTTGTTTGGTCATGATGGTAGAAGAGATCAGACACACACTTGGCTTGCTGCACACTCTCATCCCTCAAGCGTAGGAGGACAACAAGATGGTAGCCATGAAGGATCTGCTTTTGGGACCAGCAGACCCCAAGGTGCCAGCTGAATGTTGATTTCCCTATACCAGGAATCCCCTCCACTATGATACAACTTGCTTGCTGACCATTTCCTAACAAGCCAACCTGAATTGCAAGAGTACACGAAAGTGATAGTAACAAATTTCCCTTCACATGCATGGAATTCATGGGACACACCTACCTGACCAATCTCTATGGATCTCTTGAGCTTTTTAACTTCTTCTATCTTGGCGTGTATCATTGCCAGTGTGCAAATCTCCTCTTTCTCCTTAGGGAAGTCTTCAATACTCTCAATTGTGGACAGGTTGATGTAATATTTGGAGACCACAGGTGACCACTGGTCTCCACACGGCTTTCTGTTATACACACTCTTCAGGTACTCTGCATATTGCCTCACTCCCAATGGGACATCAGTAGTGGGTGTGGCTGGAGGAAATGATGTAAAACATAACTTGTCTTCTCTGCACTAACAAAATCAGTAGTAACCAAAAAGATTCTCAGCCCTGGTGACCCCATTTTGTGTGATCAAATGTTATATCTGATGTACATGTAAGGGTATGACTTAACCCTCCTACTGCGGAAGGCATATATATATGCCCAATAATTGCTCTCGCGTAATGCGACGGGCATATATATATGCCCGGCAGCATGATTGAACTGTAACGCCTGTTTCCGCGCGAAGCGAAGCGTTCATTACAGCATTGTTGTTTAGAACAAAGACTCCCGACATCTGCATGCAATTCGCCGTGTAGCAAACGTATACCTGTCAGCCGTATTTGAATAGTAAGCCTAACTCCATTTGTAGCCCACAACAGGTGCTCGCGTCTAAGTGTCTTAAAAGCAACAAAAAGTGGTGAGATACGTTGAAACTGGTATAACAACCCTTAAATGAACATGTAGGTTCTTAGAAAGCTAATTCTCAGAGTAACAAAGACTTCTCCCGTGTAAGCGTACGATAACGTACGATACGGCACGGAAACAACGTTCGCATCGTGTATGGAACTACACGGGTAGCGTTAAAAAGGCATAGCGAGTGAAGCTGGGGCACTTACCAACGTGTGTTGACGAAATAGGCAATACAGAGCACAGAGTTCTAACGAAAACGTTCCAAACGCGAGTAGCAAATAAAATCAGTTACTATGCTAAAATTCCTTTCGCAATACGTCACGTTATGAATAATTAATGAGCAGCAGCAGGAGGGTTAATTCTCTATTTAACAGGCCTGCGCTGCGTATTATCATAATTAAACTAACTGACAATTTAAATTAGACGGATGTAATTCAGTCCTTTCCCCACCTCCATTTGAAGATTCACAAAATCATGTAGTTGTTAAACACATTGAATAATAGGCGGTAAAATTGGACCAATAGAATTTCAGCACCAAGGACACCCCTCATATCCACAACAGCCACCCGGCTTAGATTTCCCCCTGCTATTGCATGCAGCACTTGAAAGCCACGAACTTTCGATGAATGTTTTTTCACTAAGAGGATTTCTTTTCTTACCCTTGCACATTTTGTTTTTGCAACCAAAATGAATGCTGAAAACTGAAGGTGTTGACACTAGTTTTTTTGTTAAGTTGAATGTAAGGTATATGCATCACGCACAAGGCATAATGGGTAAACATTAATGCTTCGTGCTGAAGCAGCTTAGTGAAGCAATTCCTTAGATGCTTGAAAACGTACCACTGTGCTACAACATGAGAGGGAACTGAGGATGACAGGGATAGCATCAAACTGTGCCATAGAAACTTTACTCATTTGCTAAACAACATCCCTGTACAATCGTTTTGAACATATTAGACTGATTAAGTTGTGTACATTTACACGTATCGTTGGAAACCCCCTATATGGTGTGGCTTACTACATAAGGGTCCTACATGCCTGATCAGATTGAATCCAAGAGCACTTCCTTGTTGTGGAGCACTACTATTTTATTATATTAATGTATGCCAATAGAGCATTACTTTGAAACATATATGTACATACAAAATTGGGACAGAGGAATATTTTACCTTGTAATGGCGGTGGAACGGTCGTAGTAGTAAGCTCCTTAACTTTATCACCTATGTTTTGAAAGAGATGTGTGAAGCTGCTTTACAGTCTTACAGAAACTTACGTAGTAGTTTTACGAGATAGTTGTATCTTGCCTCTTTGCTAAGTATTGTGAGAAATTTTTCGAATGCTGCGGGATACAACTCTAACGATTTCCTGATATAATTCAGGAGGTTTGCCGCCTTATCACTTGGTACAGCTGCTGCTTGTGCGGCATCGCGCTCGTAGGTCGTAATAAGTCCTTCTGCATAGCACCCTGTTATTATATCTTCCACTATTAAGCTCCTTGTCAAGAGGCCGTACAAGCTGTCGAATGCTTTCAGTTGGAAGTTCGCACTCATCGTGCATTACACGTACGCAGATAAAAGTAATGTTGGCCCGCTGACAGCCCGAGACTGCCGTAATAAAGAACTTTAATCAGGTTGTCCAATTATGCTTTAGTACATGTAGACACTAATAATGTAATTCATATGGTAGGTTTCCTTATATGGAAGAGGTCTAGATGCGGTCATGTGTACATAAGAAATCTTCCAAATGTTATTTCCTGTGTTGGTGGGAACTCGCTCACAAAGGGCTTTGCACCATCTTATGCCTGCAGTTTAATAATGCACACCACAGCATCATCTTATGACTGCAGCCTAATAAGGCACACCACAGCACCATCTTGCAACTTAAATACAGCTAGCAAAAGTCCATACAGCACCTAAGAGATAGGCATTAATAAGTCAACACAATGATAACTACTTTATGTGTCTTACATTGCCAAGCTCTATGAACATTGTCACCTGGATGACTGAACATGTCTGCTGTGATGGAGCTCTACCACTTGGTCAGTGAATCACTGATGAAAACTAGGTAGATGAGAGCCCAGAACTGTTGCACTGTACATGTGTCATATGTGCATACCTTTCTTGCTGCTACAGGTTGGTATATGGCCACATCTGGGAGGAGGGAGACTTCTGAGGTGACAGAGGGCACACCCACCTGATGTTGCCATAACATTCCTGGGGACTTCCCTGTTGACACCAAGGCCATGCATGGCAACTGAGATAGTCCAATCACTATGAACTTCTGGAAATCATATTATCCTACCAACCTGAGGATAAGGTCACATCAATGATACAAGTGCCCAGACTTACTTTTGCCTTCAGATTGCTCCAGCCTTGGCTGATTTCTCTCTTACAGTGGTGGCTGGTGTGTCAAGGGGAGGGAGAAAGGAGGAGAGGGGAGGGAGAGAATTTGGGAAGAGGATGGAGCAGTACATGTATGAGTGTGGAAAGGGATGACCGTACACAACCATAGCAACTGATCATGTCCTCAAGGACAGCCCTCATGCTCCCTCTGCCTGAACACTTTCCAAGTCCCTCCCATACTGATCAGAGCTGTGTCCTTTCGGTTCATCCATGTGCATACAAACACAGACCTATAAATTCATGTCAGATGGATCAACTTTTCCCATGACATTTCCAATGTTGTTTACCATATTGATGATATCATATTTACACATACATAAATATGTTTTAAGGTTCTGTTTATAAACTGTGAGAGATTTGATTCTTACCATGTTTAGCAATGCTTATGTAAACAGGGAGGCGTTTTTGGTTACAGATACCACAGATAAACTGTGAGGGATTTAATTCTTAAGGTGTTTAGCAATGTATACATGTAAGTACATGTAAACAGGGAGGCGTTTTTTTGCTTACAGATAGTGGAACTTCGATTTGACCCTGGCAAGAAAGCTTCTTAAGGTCCTGCCAACAAACCTATACCAGCATACCAATAAGCGTACCTGGTCATCAGCAAAGTGTAGTCCAACAGCTCTAGGGCCACCTGGTGGAGAGGATCAGATCACTTTCCTAGCTGCCCTCTTAATGGCCATCTGAAACACACATCCATGGCGATGGGCCTCCATATCTTCAGCAGCCTGTGGGCCTCCTGCACCTAGCTGCTCCAGACTGGCCCAATCCACACGCTGCTGGAACTTTGGCAGAGCCTCTGGAATGGTGGAGCAATGCTCCCTAAACTTCCATAACAGCTCCGACTGGGCCTTGGTTATCTGGGAGGAGGAAGAGAAGGAAATCAAGTGGTTCATGGAGTATGCATAGCATGGGGTGTGCACTAACTGGAGATATACATGTATGTCTGCATGAAAAGCTGATCCTTTATTTGGTGCTTGTTCAGTGTAATGAGAAGATGAAGAGGTGAGTAGGTGAGGGTGAGGTGGCCACAGTGAGTAGGTGAGGTAGTGGTAACCATAGTGATAAATCATAACACAAACAAGTCCTTAGCCTTACATGGTGGTCTCCTTGCTCCTCCCCTCAGTGGGACAGGCCACGGGATAGGCATATGTGTCCAGCTCAATGTACAGGGCCACAGAGTTTTTCCCATCAAGGTTGACTGCAGTGGACCCCACTAAGCACTGGTCCATGCCCAGGAAGGCATTACCTGAGTCTGCCTGGACAGGTCACAGGTTGAGATGAAGCAAGCCTTGCCTCAGGAATGCCCTTTAAATGGAGTGGGAAATAAGTACCATTGCAGAGACATTTTTAAATGTGCAGGCATAATGTAAGGCCACACCCACACATAATGAACAACTACATGTTCCCATACACTCCACATATCAATAGAAGAAGCCCATGCACATTTGGACACACACCTACATGTACACCCAACAATTCATACACACCAAGCACACACCTTCACAACCTCATGCCCACAGGGGACACCTAGAGGCACAACACACGTATGCACACCTCACACACACAAAGTTCCACTTTCCCAAACCTGTGGTCCAGTATCTGCATGTTGACCCAGTGCAGTGGTCTGTCAATGGCCTCTCTCTTCTCCTCATCTCTGATATTCCTGGTACCACGGAAGGGCTTCCTCCTGGTGACCTTTGACCTCATACCACTGTACAGGGGTATGAAGGTATGGAAGTACAGAAGTATGGGAGCATGGGAGTATGTAAGTATGGGAGCATGAAAGGAGAACATGGGAAGAATGGGGAGCATGAAACATACATTGAATAGAGGCATATACATGTGTACATACGTCAATAAAAAGTTGGTGTCACGCAATACGGACTACATTATGAATACAATCACAATGCAAATAATTGCGTTATACATTGTATTACATTCATTGTGTTACTTCGTTTGGGCTTTGATACATGTACATATGTACAATGTACCTCGTTCCTATTGTAACAAAGTGGTAAAAATCCCACACACATAAGTTTGCGTACATTGTAGTGTTTACTCAATTAACGCAATTTATTACATAGTACAATCGTACAGTAATACATTGCACCAACACTTGTCTTTATTGATGCATGCACAAGATTGGTAAGACCACGTGCCACAGCGCAGCATGAACGTATTACGCAGTCTTGACCTTTGGAAAAGTTACATAAAATTGCTGGGCATCGCACTAAGATCAATTTTATGGGCAGTTGACTAAGGCATGCAAATCAGTTGCCATTCTGACCGCATTATCGAATTATGTGACCCCAAAGTAAACTATGAATCGCTGTAAAAGTCTACAGTTTCGAGGCGTTACATTCTACATTTCCGAGTCGCCACTGTACATGATGTTAACTCACTAATTTGAGCTCATAAGTACATTCCAACAGGCTGTTGTAATAGCTAAATGTGATATTCATTTAGTTAACATCAGATATGGTGCATATCAGAAATTATCTCTTGTAAAGAAGTGCTACATGTAGTAGACTGTGAAAATCAAATCTATTTGTTTCTAAACGGTTCAAGAAAGATAAAAAAATCTAAAATGCAAAAAAGCTTTTACATGGAACATTGTATGCATAACACAAACATGTACACACATTTAAATACATGCACATGTACATACATTGTTGTATGTAAGCACACACATACACACAATGTACCTGATGGCTTCACTCATATCATCAGCTATCAAAAGATAGATAAGTTTACATGATGCACACATACATAACCACATACAATTTAATCACATGATACCACATGCATGTACATGTATCACATGCATGTACATGTATCACATGATACCACATGCATGTACATGTATCACATATATCACATGCATGTATACACATACACACACACATGTAAACATGGACACACACAGGTTGGTGTACCCATTCGAGAGCCTCCCTTTGATTCAAACTTGGTCTTCTTACTGGCCCACTTCTGGCCAAGGACTCAGGCTTTCCCTCTCCTTCCTTTGGCCATCTGGCAGAGGAGGTGGGTGGGTCACTGGTGTTGGCCACATGTATTTCACCAGGTCCTCCTGTACACCCCACCTCTTTAGGTCAAAGGTCGTAAACACCGACACGATTTCATACCTTGCTGGTCGCAACTACACTCTCTCCTCCTCCTCCTCCTCCTCCTCCTCCTCCTCCTCCTCCTCCTCCAGCCCCAATAGGATGTTCCAGGTGAACAGTATTTATGCTTCCAAAAGGTAGTTACAGTTGGGTCATATCTTCTGCCTCCCCTAATCCTATGCATAGACAGTCCCTGTCCCCAGACCAAAAGAAAGAGAACGACCAGACACAGTCCTCTGAGCCACTGGGTGTTGGCTAGGCTTGGGTTGCTGGGAAGGGACTAGCCCGCAGGGCCCCCGCCCACCAACAGAATCATGAAATTGATGACCAGCACAAATACAAACACAAGACATTGAAAGTTGTGTGGAAGGGTGGGTGCATGAAAGTTACATCCTGCAGTGCCCTAGGCACAGCCAGGGCCACCGCACTGAGGCAAATATAGACCCACAAGCCGGCTCCATAGACAACCTTAAAAATAAAACCGCTCTTTGAAGGCTGCGGCCCTGCGCGGGCCCAACGCTAACCCAGGTGGTTTACCACAAGCCATTAACCCCTGTTTACTCCCTAAACAGTACTTTAATTTACTCCTTGGTAACCACACCTGCAGTGAATGCTCAGCTCTTAGCCCTTATCATCATCTAGCTCAAACCCTTTGATGGATTGGCGAGAAATAGGGGTAGCAGGCAAGGGCCCTCACTAGGCCTGAGTCCCCCCCCCCCCCCCCCCCTCCCAATATCAGTCAAGCAATTGACAAACATTTTATTGTATTGAAGGCTGCCCCTCCAGGACACTGGGAAAGCACTTATGACCCAACTGAACTCCCTTTTCCCTTATCAAGACTTCAAATTGTGTTTGACTCCTATATACGACCTGGGTGTGTGTGTGTGTGTGTGTGTGTGTGTGCGTGCGCATGAATGTGTGTGTGCAAGTGGGTATTTGGAGGAATGGATACATGTAAAACTTAAATTTAAAAAAAGTGGACCTGTATACTGCTCTTACTTGACATATAACACTGCACTTTTATCACCACCTCGGGGTCTCAGCAGGTAGACGCCGTCACTCATTTCCTCCAACAGACTCACGGCCTCGTGGCATGACAATGTGGGGCTGTACCATCTAGTATGCATTTTGCAACGATGAGCCGCAGCGTATATAAGTACATTACAGATGAGCACCTAGCTACATGCCAGCCTGCATTTTAATAGCTACATATAGCCTGTAAGTGCCTAGTCTCTTACCCAGACCCAAACGCACGTAAGTATTATAAAACGTACATAATATAATTAATAAACACAATGCGCTAAGCTCTACCTAGCCTCAGTGAGTTGGCCATTCTTAGGTGAGGAAATAGAGGGACAGAGAACTGGGGAGGAGTGAAATAAACATATTCATGACCAGGATCTTGCCACACATAATATAAAGTATCAAGTGACTAATATTTCAAGCAAATTGCTTCTCCATAACAGACAATCGTACCAAACCTACATGCATGTAGTAAGTTCAAGCAATTTGTTTTGCAACATAGAAAATTTGTCATGCAATTCTATTAAGGGTCAACTTTTTTTGCTGGCAATTTCTCTCAATTTTGAGTATCATTTTCAAGTCAAATACTTTTTTTTCCAGGAAAGGGGGGGGGGGGGGGGGGAATTGTATTGAGCACAAAAGATTAGCCACTGCATTGCTCATTGGAGTTAGGACTGGTGGCATTGACAGCATTGAATCACTAATGAACTGAGCTGTGGGTGCCATCACATAACCCCTAAGTCACCACATAGTCCTCAGACCACCAGACACATAACCCCTAAGTCACCACTTAGTCCCCAGACCACCAGGCACATAACTCCTAAGTCATCACATAGTCCCCAGTCCACCAGACACATAACCCCTAAGTCACCACTTAGTCCCCAGACCACCAGGCACATAACTCCTAAGTCACCACATAGTCCCCAGTCCACCAGACACATAACCCCTAAGTCACCACTTAGTCCCCAGACCACCAGACACTAAGTCACTACATACATGTAGTCCCCAGACCACCAGACACATAACTCCTAAGTCACTCAATCTTCCTGCCACCCCACAAACACATACATGTAATTGCCAGTCTCCAGACCACCATATCATTGCCCCAGACCACCATACCACTGCCCTACCACCAGTCCCCAGACCACCACAGAGCTGCCAAGTCTCGCGCATTAGGCTGCAGACACACGCATTAGGCTGGAGACACACGCATTAGGCTGGAGACACACGCATTAAGCTGGAGACACACACATTAGGCTGGAGACACACGCATTAGGCTGGAGACACACGCATTAGGCTGGAGACACACGCATTAGGCTGGAGACACACGCATTAGGCTGGAGACACACACGTTAGGCTGGAGACACACGCATTAGGCTGGAGACACACGCATTAGGCTGGAGACACACGCATTAGGCTGGAGACACACGCATTAGGCTGGAGACACACGCATTAGGCTGGAGACACACACATTAGGCTGGAGACACACGCATTAGGCTGGAGACACACGCATTTGCTCTTATTCTCCAGCTCACACGCACACTTGCTAAAATCTCCAGCATTTTAATTTATACGTACACGCGTAAATGTTGAATGAATTCCTCATTCCAATGCATCAGAGGAAAGGATTTTTAGCATGGTTCGAAAGAACAAGACACCATTCCGCCCCAGCCTTGGACTTGATGGAACTCTCCCTTCAATTATCCGAGTGAAACTAGGCGTTGATAAACCTTGCGAGAAATTCGAGCCAACCAAACAGCTTCTAGAGAAAGCTAAGAAAGTAACTTGGGAGTACAATAAAGCTCATTCATCGAAACATTTATGTTCTAAAGTTATTTAGGTACACAATATAATGTCTATAAGTTGTATCGTGTTAATTTGCCTAGTTGTACTGATGAAACTTAATTTAAATCGAAGACCTCCAGCATCTGACCCCCAATCTCCAGGTTCTGCCCCCCAGACCTCCAGCATCTGACCCCCCAGACCTTGGCAGCTCTGCCACCATACCACTGCCCTGCCCCCAGTCCCCAGACCACCATACCACTGCCCTGCCAACACATACATGTAGTCCATAGACCACCATAGTCCCCAGACCACCATAGGACCCAGACCACCACCATCTTACCCTGATCACAGGTTGGAAGAGAACCACTCCACACACCAGTGGGGGAGCAGGTGAGAGAGGGACTGCCATTCAGAGTGTAGCCAAGGTCACACGAGAAGGTGACAGAGCTCCCTTGTGGGGTGGGGCCTGGGGGTGTGGTCTGCAAGTGGAGATCCTTGGAGTTGACATTGCAAGTTACTGTCAAAAACAAAAGAGCATCAGGTGATCAACCATGTGATCAATCAGGTGATCAACCATGTGATCAACCAGGTGATCAATAATGCATATCCATCACCTGAACTGAATTTTTAAAACACACATTCCCAAGCCTCCCAGCTCTGCCCCTCCTACCATCCCTTACCCAAAGCACAAGAAGGGGTGGAGCCACTCCAGGTCCCATCAGCCTGACAGACTATGGTGGCAGGCCCTGTCAGCATGTAGCCCTGGTCACAGGAGAACACCACAGAGCTGCCTGGTGTGTTGGCACCACTGGTCCCCACCACAGAGCCTCCTGATGGAGGGGTGACCTCGGGGCACAACACTGGAGAGAGGAGGGAGGGAGGAGGGAGGGAGGGAGTGGAGGGAGGGAGGGAGGGAGGGAGGGAGGGAGGGAGTACAGTAGTCATCACACACTGTGCCCCACCTCCCATTGTAGTAGACCTCGACACGACCTTCATAGTTGTACCGCCCTCCTATCAGTCTCTCAGGGATGGGTGCGGCTAATAGTGGATTGGCTGTTGCCATGGCAAAAAAAATTATTCCCATTATGCATGAACAAGTACATCACTTTTAAAATGATTCAAACAACTTAGCCAATCTTTCCTATTTGTTGGAAAATAGTACATTTAATACATTACATGGCTACATGGTTGTTCAGTTTTAACTTAAACCACTCATGTGCTGTATCTGTTATTAATGGGTATATTCAGCATCCAGTTGCATCAATATCTAATAATGACCACACCCACCTGAACACATGACTTAAACGTCTTCGGAGTGGTCACAGTTGTGTGCTCCTAACCCTAGGTTGGAGCAGTCCATCAGAGAGCCCTCTGGTCCCAGGCATGCCACGTTGTCCAGCCAGATAGGACCTGAAAGGGGAGTGGTTCAAATCCCGTGGACTTTATTTAGGGCCACACCCACCACCCATGTCTTCACTGTAGTCTACAGAGCAAATCCTTCATTTCACATATCCTTCCAGTGGCACACAAACCTAGAATATTTATTTATTGGCACACGTATACCACAACCAAATGTGTATGCATTCCCCAGGATCACATCCCCTCCCTTACACCTAAGACCTCACCACACCCCACACACACACCCATCCACACCAACCACGCCCACTCACCATCCCCTGGTCCAAAGAAGGAACCACTTTGGAAGCCGATGACATCAGCATACCCAAGCTGCCTACACACCACCCTGGGTGCCCTGAGGTTCCAGAAATCATCGCAGACTGTGCCCCACGTCTGGTTGTAGAACACCTCCACACGACCTTCAGAGCTGTTAGATCCCCCAACCAGACGAAAAGGCAGAAGCTGTTCTGTATGTAGGCACAAAGGGGTTAACAACACGGCCAAAATATAGTACCTCCTATCACATGATGGTCATGAGCTCCTATCACATGATGGTCATGAGCTCCTATCACATGATGGTCATGAGCTCCTAACACATGATGGTCATGAGCTCCTATCACGTGATGGTCATGAGCTCCTATCACATGATGGTCATGAGCTCCTATCACATGATGGTCATGAGCTCCTATCCCATGATGGTCATGAGCTCCTATCACATGATGGTCATGAGCTCCTATCACATGATGGTCATGAGCTCCTATCACATGATGGTCATGAGCTCCTATCACATGATGGTCATGAGCAGTAGCGGGGGGAGGGATGGGTGACATAGATAGAGCAACTCACACATCTACCCTACCCAGCACCCTCCCCTAAAAGTTGGTTAAGGTTACGTCTGCATAGAGAGGCAAACTCCCCCCCCCCCCCCCCTCATCCTCATCCCCTCACCCACCTGCAGATCACATTAGCGTTAGGCAGGCTCCAGTGGTTGCTGCACACAGTCCCCCACAGCCCCCTGGTGAATATCTCCACCAGGGCTCCCCTGGGGGGGGGGGTGTGTGGGGGGGGTGTGGACCCCGCCCCGCAGAGGCATAGGAGGTAGAGCATTACCTGTGTAGGGGAGGGGGAGGGGAGGGAGGGGGAGACAAAAGGATGGAGGGAAAGATGTGTCAAAGGTCACACAGATGCATGTGACCATGATGGGACAGTGTCAGCAAAACCCTTCATACTGTACTATAGATTGCAAAGTTTTAAAACCTTCATAACAGTACAACCGTTTTTTTGTCTCTAACACTTGTCGGCCACACACATATCATTTCTCTCTATACATCAAAAAGTCACAAAAAAATTGAATCAACTATTGGATCACCATGGTGAATAAATTGCAATACATGTTTGTGGCCATCAGTACAAAGACCAATCTATTTCCTGGTGCAACGGTCAAAAATGCTTCAAATTCAGAAAGTGCAGGAGTCCTGGACATGCACACACACACACACACACCACACACCTACACCCACATACTGTGCCTATACCTACACACACCTACACCCACACACACACACCTATACCCACACACACACACCTACACATACAAACACACACACACCTACACCCATGTGTACACACCTACACACCCACACCTACAGATGTACACCCAAACACACCTACACATAACACCCCATACACCCCATCCTCACACATCCATCCTCCCAGGTGCCCTTACTTTCACAGGCCACTCCAGTGCCCAGACCGTAGACACCATTGGTCACAGCCCTCGAGGCAGAGGAGAAGCCAAGCATGCGACACACCACTAGAGCGTCTTCGATGCTCCAGCCCAGACTGCATATGGTGCCCCACTGCCCTCCCACGTACACCTCCACACGGCCAAGATACTGCTTGCTGCCTGTTGAGTTTCCTCTATTAACCAATCTCACAGCAAAGTCTGGAGAGGATGATATCATTCTCAATTTACATGTTACAATTGTAATTTAATCTGCAATATACTAGGGCTGTGTCGAGTCACGTGATGCAAATAGTTTTTTATTCTTTTCTTTCCCCCCCCCCCCCCCCCCCCCCCCCCCCCCCTTAGTAACAGGTATACAACACGTCGACGTACGGAGTCGCAACGCAGTTTAAGTAACGGATCGCGGGCACGTGCGACCTTACTAATATCGAATACATCAGATCGACTGCGCTTCGCCTCATAGTCTGCAGCCAACATACCTATGGAGGTCGTTGCGAACCAAGCGGCCAACAACAGCGGTACAAATACTGATTCCAGCCACCATGCTCCGCACACAAATGGATGTATATTATTATTAAAAGATCATACGAATGACTTTGGGCTCCAAAATTAACGTCCGGAAGCTATAGCACGTGCTAATTTACGTTTGTGGTTCGTTGGTCACTTAATCGGTCGCGCGCGATGATTAACGAATGTACACCGCGAAACAGAACGAGATCTCACCCGCGATTCTAATACATGATATGTAGCATTTTTTTAAATGCCATCATATGGTGCCCTCAGTCCAAGTCGTCTGCTGTACTTAGTAATAGATTTAAATTGTTATTCAAGATGTGGGCACATTAATTATAATGGAATAATACAATACAATTATTGACAACAAGCACCCAAGAACAAACACACACAACTAAGTACTGTTCATTTTCTGGGGAGTGTTTGGTGATAGGAGTGGCCCAGGATTGATTGAGCTCTAACCAATAACAAGCTGAGGCTTGGACTTGTGGGTGTGATCACGAATGGCTAACTGAGAAGCCACCTTGGGCAGCTGAGGTTCTGGAAGGATTCGCGGCCATCTTCTAGGTGTGCAGATATACATGTAACAGATCACTGTAAGGTGTTGTACACCACATTGTGCAAAGAGTGTTGTGCCTGGTTGTTCCTCCTCCTTTGCATGTGACACATAACCCAGAGGGGCCAAGTGCACAGTTGTGGGACGTCCATTCAGGTCAAGGTGCAGTCTAGTTGGGAGTACGGCCCTCCAAGCTCCTGATGATTATAAATTGACACTAAAGAACACAGAAGTTAAAACCCGTACAATAATAGACAATTCAACAGAAGATCAAGATGGCACAGAAATTAAAACACACACAATAAAGTGAATGAACTAACTTTTATAAAACTCCTACAATAATAGTCAATTCAACTTACTTTGTTGTTGGATGTTGGACACAACACTCTGCCCAGACCACCACCATCACATCTACACTTTGTGTGAATAGCACTAAAGACCACACCTACTGGTGTCAGCATCCATTTGATGGAGATGTGAAGGATGCAACCTGAGGGCCCTCAGATTGGAAGTGGTGGTGTGGAGGTGATGTGGTGTGGCATGAATTCTTGATGTGGTTGTTTACAGTATAACAGATAACAAATAAAAATGAGGAAAGCACATAGCTGTCACTGAGGTGCTGTGTATTGGCATTCTCTTTGACAATACCGGTGCCCCTGCACAGGGGTCAAACTTAACCAATCCATCACACATGCATGTGTCTCAGTGAGTTTCAGAAACAAAATAATATTATATCCATAAACTAAACATACTATAACATTGGCAAGTTGCCAAACACCTCTGATTCTGAGGTCAAGCCTTAGCCCTGGGTCACCTGAATACCTTCATTGCCATGGGTTTTTAGCCTTCATGCCATAGGGCCACACTTGACTACCCAGATCTCAACTGGTGTGCGCTGAGGCCAGGGAAACACTATCGTGTCTGGCCACACTCATTGTGGTGCACCAAGTCCCCAGGGCACTGCTTCCATTTATGGCAGACTCAGCCTCACTTTGGTGAGGTCCTGTGCTAGAGCTCTGCTGTCAAGAGCTGGACCTTCATTGGTCATCTCTGGTTTACAGCATTTTACTTCTTTTGTTGTTTCTTGTTACATTATAAATGTATACCAACTGTACGGAAATCTCTGGTATGGGCAAATGCTAGAGCTCTGCTAGCAAGGTGTGCAGGCTGTAAGGATGGTCCAGGCGATGATTTCTTAGAATAGGTTTTCACATTGTGTGTATATTATAATATGTATCCCTATCAATATTATTTTCAATAGTATAATTATATTTATAAATAATCAATTATTAATAATAATAATCATCATCATATTACTACAAATATGATTACACAAGACAATATTAATTATGGGTAGGCTATAACTGTCGTATGCAGCCTTTTGTATTACTTTTGTACATCTGTTCAAAAGAATATTTTAATGTGGAGAAATGAGAAATGAGCTCAATCTGAGTGATCACTTTTTGATTTACTTCTGATTTCAACAAGAGTGGGAATCCAGAATATCAATGTAGCCTGATGATTTTATCCACCTCTCTCCCATTCATGAGGAGTATAATTTTATACAAAAAGTAGTTACAGCATTTGGATTAACATAAACATTACAAAATAATGCATGGCTAACTAACTATATGTCTGTGTTTCCTTAAATCAGTGTAAGATAAACATGTACATGCATGTAGGTACTTTTATATGAGTAGCTTGACATTTTCTATCTCATCAGCCAGTGCACACAACTTCATCTTTCTCAGGACATGTACCAATGTAGACCAAGCCACTGGCTGTGCACCTGTTCCTTGGAGCCAGCGCTTGAAGATGGCCTGAGTGATTAGTGGAGCATCCCTCTGGTATTGGTGCTCAAGAGTATCAATGATATTCCCCTGACCATCATTCAGTAGAAATACTCCAAGTGTAGAGTACTTCACTCCTATTTCCTCAGTCAGATTCAATTCCCTGTTCCTTGCAGGAAATGACATTAGGCTCACTAGGTTAAGCTCCACTGCAGCTGTGAAATAATAAATACACTTAGACCGTGAATAAAGGTTCTGTTACACAAAAAATGCAAACAATCTTAAATAAAAGTACTAATCTATCTGCAAAACATTGAAACGCCCACATGCAAAGTTGCACAGCCCCCCCTCCCCCCACACAATTTTATATCAAACTTCCACAGCATTTGTGTGCAGTGGATTACACAATCAATGATTAAGGATCTGTTTTTATTGCTGCTAAACATTCTAATAATCTAAATGAACTTTGTAAATAAATAAAAAGAATTATACATTGAAAAAATGATGCCCATGCTCGTGAATGGAACAATTTCAAATGATATAGCTCAGTTTGGTCCAACTACATGACTGTGTCTTAATATAACGCTCTTTCTGGCCCAGCAAGGTTAAAAGCCCAGATCCTCTGTTAGATCATTTTGTGCTGAGAAGAATACTTACTACATTGTGATGTGTAAGACTGAGTGTATAGCTATAGGCTTCACCTACATATTTGTGTTCTAGAGTTTACAGGGCTTTTTATCTGCTTTGCCAAACCCAAGCGTGTCATTCAAACAATTAATGTGTGCAATTTCATGCAACTCAAATTACACTCTGGGTGCAAGTTGGCTACACTCCTGGTGAAAATATAGGGGAGGGGGGGGGGGGGGGGCATGCTCATATAAAACCGTCATGTTTGCATGACCAACCAACCCTAAACCCATCAATCTTTATATGCTCTGTTGTGCTGGTGTATTTAATGACAATTATCAAAGATGTCAGCAGGAGGCCAACATCAAGGCATTGGTATAAGTCCAAATACCTTACTCTAGCATATGAGTATTTGAAGGTATTAAGTATCCCATTAATTTGCTAGACAGTATACCATCTAAGTGTGCATATCATCTTTCCTTAAACAAAGTATAATGTCACGTTCTTAACTGCAAAAGCAGATTCAAAATGCTATTTTCTCTGATACCATCACAGAAGACTTGGTATTGTGCCATGATGGTGGCCTGGGGACAAGAACTATGTGGACTGCAGGTGTTAGGTCAGGTAAATTGGCTGTGTATTTCACAAGTAATTATAAGCACCACATGCTTAAAGAATTCTATCTATCGTTAATAACAATGTTATTATCAATTAATGTGCAATGTGGATCAATTTGGTTTGCTTTTTTGCTTTGATAGTTTAGGAATTTGCCGCCCCCCCCCCCTCCCCACTAGTGAGCCTCTCTCTGTACAACAGTGATTGATTTAATTGAATGGTTTCTATCAAGTTCTTCCTAGAGTCTCTTCTATGTGATGATGATCAAACCTCCGGTCCTCCACTTGATGCAAACAAAAATTGTGCCTGCATTTATTTGCAAATGCAAGGGAAATGAGAAAACTCTTTGTGTAATTAAAATTTATTTGTAATTTATTATGTATAAATTATATAATTATAACACTTGCCTTGACATGCTTGCTGAATTGATGATTCTGTAAAGAAAACAAAATATTCTAAAAGTGATAGATGAAGAGACACATATTTACTAGTGTGACAGTACATTCTCAAATATTGGCAAAAGGTCCAGAAACGTTCACAAACACAACCAGTTCTAATTTGCTTCCAAAATATTAAACCACACAAAAGTATGACCAACCCTTATAATTGCAGTAAAATGCATTCCTCACAATTGGAGCAAATGAACAATACAAAAGGATAATATTAGGAAACGTTTCATGTGCAGTTGAATACCAGGTAATAAAAGTAATTTACTTTGAGCAACTGAAGTACTGCTGTTCATAGATGCATTAGGAGCAGGTTCACATGATGCTGGACCTAGAGAGGATAGAAAAGAAAGAGGTGCATGTAGAGCAATGAAATTATTGCATGCTACATGTATGTGACAAGGTCTGAAGGAAATCATATCCATAGCTAATGAAAATGTTGTCACTGATGTTGACATAAAAATTGATTGAGATATAGAGGAGGAAATGAATTCAAAACCACAGAACCTATACTTGAATCATAAACAATATGCTGAAGCACTCTGGAATCAGAAATTTGTCAGTTTTCTAAACATTGAATTCATACTACATGCATCACTGATACAACTTTAATTCGTCCCTTTATTGCTTTCCTTTCATTGATACCAATTTTGACATAGAAAAATGTTGTCTTGTAAACTGATGGATTCAATATTGTTAGCTTGCATGGTACTACATATAAATTTTATGAGATACAAGAGTGATCAAAGATTATCATTCTACATGCAGAGCATAATAATATTTGCCTTTAAGCTTACTGTTAATATGCAGTGGTAGCTCCATCTTGAGTGCAGCCTCATCAAATGATATCAAAACCTTACTGATTTGAGTGGTAGCATTTACTGGATCAAAACGCAATACAAAGCTAGGAAAATAATGTCCTTGGTTCTCCTTCCATTTCAATGAATCAGTATCAGTGTTAGTATACCAGATATCTAGGTCTGCTAGACTGATCTATGGGTACAAGGTTATTATTGACATTGAACTGATACAATCATTACTTACCCCATTTACCCCTTTAACCAGAGTTAGTTGCCATTGAGGTACATCAGGGTAGTGCATTGCCAATGTCGGGCTATTACACTTAAAGCAGTAACTTTCTTCGATATTCAAATCTTTGAAATATTTCTTCAGTGTCTAGAAATAACATTTAGGTATTAAATGTTGTCATTTGCATTATTGGGCTTACCTCAGTGCATGTTTCCAAACAGTATGAAATAACAAATATGTACTTCCTGTTAGAAGTATCAATGAATACTGTCATGCAGTATTCTAACTTTTCTTTTACGCTCTCTGACACTTTAGTAGCAAGACACAGGGAACAGAAGTTGCTAGTGGAGAATACTGCCTTGTGATCATTCAGCAGAGTTGCATTACCCATTAATTCAAATATGTACTTGTGCTTTTTATTATTGAAGGCATAAAAGTGATTCACATGTGCTTTCAGGAATAGTATTTCTAATTTTTCTTCATCGTGTTCAGCAATATCTAGGCAATGTGGTAATATTACTTCAGCATCCTTCAAAAGTTTCAGGTCTGTCGACGTGTCACCAGAAACCCATATGATTGGTGAAATAGGTCTTATACCTTCTGGAAACATGAAGGGACCATACACCATCACTCCAATGGTTAGTGTGATACTTTGGTTGGGTAATAAAATTCCAGAAGGAAAATGTATTGAAAACCCATGATGTTCATCCTTGTGAATGCAACCATTTTCATTCAATTGTATTGTGTAAACATCACAGCAGACATCCTTTATGTCATCAGGAATGTTACAATCTGTGCAAAAAATACGATCAGTCTTAAGTATGATAACTAATTAATATCTGCATTCATCAAGTACACAATGTAATGGTCGAATAGTATGATAACATGCCAGATGCATGCCTTCACTGGTGGTTTTGTTATAAATTGCTTGGAGCTGTGTTCTACCATGACGTTTTTAGCTGGTACATGACTTTGTGTACAATCGTTGGGGGGCATGCTGTTCAAACAATGGATTATGCATGGTTTTAAAAGTTGGCATGAGCAGCTGATAAGCGATAAAACTGGCTATACGTGAAGATCTTGCCAATAGCAAACATCAGAAAACCTAGGTAATTGTTAGCAAATTATTAGTGCACTAATCGCCAAAAATTTATTTAATTGATCAAAAAGGTTAGACACCCTACTATATAAAGTTTTTAAATGCCTCACTCACATGCAATACTCATTATCCTCCAAAATGTACATCACTGATAGATGTACATACATGTATACACACAGAATTTCACCGCACACTAACTGCATGTAGCTACACTTGTGCTGTGTTAGTATCATGCCTTCTGCAAAGTCTGATTGGTATGCCACTGAACCGATTAAAGATACATGTAGTCAAATAATTAGTTGTTTCACCACACATATGTTTACAGTAGTGTTTGTCCCACTATAGATGTACCTACGCATGTACATGTATCTCTATTGGTATTCTGAATATGCATGTTATACAAATCCTTACCTATCCTCTGATCTTTAGTGTTGATCTGTAGAAGGATATATTACATAAGATAAAATTTATATAAAAATAAGCTTTCAACATATTGAAATGCGATTATTGAAGGCTGCTTTATGACAGACTTGCAGCATATCAAGCAAACTTGTACATGTACATTACCTGTTGAAACCATGTCTTTTGTTGCTCAGTTAATTCACCATGCACACCACTGTAGCAGCATTCCATTTTCTCATAGCCATCTCCAACCTTTGCAGGGTGTGCATGCTGTGGACAACCAGCACCCTTACATGTGCAGTAGAAACCATATGATGGAGGAATGAGGTCTATATCTTTACAAACTGTTGTGAATGATGCTTGAATGGCTTTGTAAATATCAAATTTCATTTTTGGTGGGTATTCCACATTAGAAGATAAATGCACTTCATAGTAAGTAGTAAAAGCTGTGAATACTATTCCATATTGTGCTCCTGACCACACATAATAGAAACTCATATTATTTCTGCACTGGGAAACTGTTGTATTGATTTCCCAATTATGTGAATCTATAAGATGGGTAGAAACTGCACAGAAGAGTCCAATTGGAGAATAGCCACTGTCAAATATCACTAGAAGTGACCCTAAACTTTGGGATGACACTGGTATTCCTTCTGTCTTTGGTAGTAATGAAGGCATAAAGAAGGTAGTGGCTTTCTCCTTATAAGAAATTATATGACGATGCTTCATCAAGGACAGCAGTTGGTTGACTTCTAGATAGCCATCAATGCTCCTCAATCTTTCTATCTTTACCTGCCCCATTTGTTCTGTTTTTCCATTGCCACCATAATACTGAATAATGACCTCCGAAATGGAGTCAATGATTAGCTGAAAGTCAGTAATAATCCAATTCTTTAGTTCAGGAATGTCATAGTAGTAGAGTATTGTGCCTGCTTTGTTATGAAGAAAATAAAGGACAATCTCTATCTCATTATCCTTTAGATGGCATACTTTGGCTATTTCATTACACACCTCCCTTTCAACTTTATGCAACTGTTTTGATGTTGCATATTTATGTAAAACAAAGTCAAATACCAGCCAGGGAGCTGGAGGGTCTGTTTGGAATATTAATTGTTCAATTTTTTTTTTTACTTCCATTATATCTTTTTGGTTGGTGTTGGAAACACCAACAAGAAAATCCTCTATATTTTTCCCCTTTATCCAATTAAATGCTTGGGATTCAAATGCTTTTGATTGAAGTATTAATTCATGGATTGATTCAGCATATTTTTGTATCTCTCTTGCTTTCATTTCTTCTGAACCTTCCAATTTGTCCTTATGAGTACCAACTAATAATAATAATTTAGGATCATATTGAATTTTAGTAGGAATATCAGTCGTGGGTAAATCTGGTAAACTTGAAATTGCCTGAAATATAAAATCCCTGACTACATACCCACTATCATGCCATGTTTGTGCCCTTCCATGTTTTGGTTGGTATTCAGCAGGATATGATGTGTGAAATTCATCTGTTAGTTTGAAAATGAGAAGTTTCACAGCAGGACAACCTATAAGGAGTGAAAATATTTCTTGGAAGCTGGGCTGTCCACCTCCATCAATTACCTGTAGAAGCATTGACTTGTCAAGGATATTAAGAGCACTTACTACTTCGGACCATCTGCCAGTTTTAATAGCATCTAAAAAACATTGTTTTATGTCTACTTTTGAGCTGCTACTTTGTTCATTTTGCTTTCCAATGGCAGTAGGTAATGTGGGGACCTGACGATTAGGCTGCTCTACATCAGTGGGTACTAATGCTTTATCTGAACCTGATGTACTGGTTGTAATAGCAGTCTGTACTGTTTGTTCTACGTTTTCATACCCAGTAGTGACATTTGAAGGATTGTGCAACATTCCTTCCCTTCTACTGTTGGACAATTTTTGTTGTTTGGCTTCATTGTTCGATAATTCTATGTCTAGTGATTGTAGCAGAGTCTTAGCTACATCATCTAATCCTTGGACAGTCCATTTCCATTCATTATTTTCTTCATTCTTGGCTAATATGCGTTGAACTGATTCATCCTTTTTCTCCACCTGTTCAACCAAAATTGGACCAGATATCTCTGCAATGTATGTACTAGGTTCAGGAGCATCAGAAGAGTATAACATGCCCTCCGTATGTTTGACTAGGTTTTTACGAAGTGTGGTTTTTCCAGCTCGTGGAGTCCCATAAAAAATGAGCTTTCCAATTTTGAACCCATGAAAAGAAATACATTTGTAGTTAGCCAAAATTTTTGATAGCTTCTCAGCTAACATATCTACAAAAGGTAGAATACAGTTCACATAAATAATCATTTATTCACTTAGCAGATAATATCACAAATGCAAAATTCTACACTTACATAGAATTTTATTATCTCTGATAAATTGGAATAAGGTAAAAACTGCATAATGAATATTTTAATGTTAAATCGCCTTCTACGCATAGACTCATATGCATCTACGCGTAGACGATTTTGTACTTTGAATATCATTTATTGTAATAAAATTTAAAATGCTACCTACCCATGTGTTGTTAAACCTGTTCAGATGATTAGCAAGAAATGAATTTTTTTTTTGAGAATATAAATACCCGTCTACATGTAGATTATTGTGACCAATTTCGTCTACACGTAGACAGTCCATTGATTTACATTAACAGCTATTATAATATATATTCGTTAGACTGAATCACTCAATCAGGAAATTAAATGTGCTGACATTGCACTGCATTTTGCTCAATTGTGCTGTATGCAAACAGATAGGCATTGCTGATTGACTACCAGTACAACTTTAACCACCCATACAAGTCAGCAAAACACAAAGGATGTTTTATGACTGACTTTGTTCAGTGCTACATGTATAAGATTGTGCACAAAACTACTTTTTCCAATGGGGATGAAAGGAAAGATGTATCCCATATGTCCAGTGCTGCTCAAGCTAACCATTCTATTGCTAATTGCTTTATGTTGCGCTGTATTATCAACCATGATAGGGGCAAATAAGAAAGTTCGAGGGACACACACACACACACACACACACACACACACACACACACACACACACACACACACACACACATACCAAATTGCGTAGCTTTAAGAGCATTACTTTTGAAAGGTGGTCTAAAAGTGCAAAGTTGAGGGTGTGGGTGGGGTTTTGTAGAGTTCCAGGCCTATAACTGGATGCACAAATAACCAGATTACCATAGGAGGAAAATGTATGTGAACACATGATCATTCATCATTATAGTGTTTCCTGGTGTAGGATATAAAATAATTTTGGTAATTATTTCAAATTGCCACATTGCTGACCCTGCTGTTAATAGTAGAACAACACGCAGTATCTACATTATGCCTATAAGATATTATCTGTGGAAATTGACATAGCTGATGTATTCTGTTAGCAAACTCCTGACTGCTAGATCTCAAGAATAAACAGCTGGTGGATACAAAAACATATTATTCTGTTCCACTTAGGATGGCTAGGACTGCTGCACATTGTCTTAGTGCCATTTCCACCTCCAGCAATCAATATAGTACACTACTGGCAGTTTCCAACCATCACTACTTCTAACATCACACCATCATCTGCCAAGCACAAGGTATAGCATCTTATCCCCATAAGAGGCCCCGGAGTGCTCATTGCCTACCTCGTGACAAACTATAAGTTGTATTATGCAGCATGGAAGATATGGGTCTCATTTGTAGATCATTCAGCCCATGGACATCCCAACTACATATGGTGCCAAAAATATATGGAAGATAGCGCCCATGCATGTGGGAACTATAGGCATGTTGAACTTGTATTTAGCCAATTTCAAGATTGGATTGTATTTTCAGGGCCTACGGGGCATGTACATGTCAAAGTCTATCCCTGCTTGCTTGACCTGTCTGTTCACTATACATGTGTACCAAAAAAGGAATATACATGCATATGTATATACACATGATCCTCCTCTCACACTGTCCTCCCGAACACGTCTCTCTCTATATATGAAAAAAAAAATTTCAACCACATACAGAAGTCCCCAACCAGCAGCTTCCACAAGCACAAGATGAAGGGGCATCTATGATCACAGGGCTCACCGACCTAACGGTTGGTGGTAAAACAGCCCCCTCTGTCACAGGTGGGAACCTAACGGTTCCCACTACTGCGCTCTCTGCCTTGTGTTTGTTGTCCTCTTGCCCCACTGATGCCCAAAAGCAGCAAGTGGAGGTTGGCAATGACAACCTGGTAGAGATGCCAGATGAGACAGATGACCTCCTAGCCAGCAGCGGCGATGATGGGCTAGGAAGGTGGCTTGTGGAGTCAGTGAGCCAGTCCCCCAAAAGGGATTGGGCCACACAAGTCGAGGATGAGGAGAAAGCTCTGCTCGACTCCCTGGAGGAGAGTGGTGGGAAATCACCCTCTCCTGTTGGGAATCCCCCAGCAACAGCCTCTCCTGCAAGGACGCCTGAGGCACTCCCGCGTGGTATGTCTTGAGGATGAGGTTCTGCCTCTCTCATTTTCTGCCTTGAGTTGACGCGTTGTGTACCACCCTGGGCCTCACTACGGCTATCACTGGCCCTGTATACATCCACTGGAAATACCATAACTGCCAAATGATTTCTGACCCGATTCATGGTTTCCTCACCATTCAATACATATGTATTTTTGCCTCAAAATTTGTCTGTAATGGTATGCAACAGCAATTGGAGACTGGGCGAAAGCATGCTTTCATTGTCAGAGTTTTAAAATGTACAAAAACATTAAGGCTCCACTTCAACAGTTTTGCATCTCACACCATTGTTTCAACCACATTCATGGGGACATGGCTTCACCTACAACAGTGGATCGGTTTTACTGCTGGCCAGAAACCATTCCTCTTAATGATATCACCAGCACCATCTATGCCCAAGCACTCATATAACTAGATCGTAATGAATAAGTAGTGGAACAGTGCTGCTTTTAAGTCATATAGTGAGTTATCAGGACCCACGGTAGTGGGTCCTATGTAGGATTGGCTTCGTGGGCGTGGTTTTCGATCGAGCGTTTTAAAACGGTAACGAAGCGTTGCCTTTACTCGCCAGCTCGCATATAATTGACAGATATGCACATATAACGTGAGCTTTGCTAAACAGTGCCGTTTACGTGGAGTGACAAGTCGGTACCAAAATTCCGCCATTTAATTTTTGTTCATCTCCTCCTCCTCCGTCATCTTCCGTTCATCACGTATAACTCGCGACAGGAACGTCGTATGAAGTCGAGATTAGCTTCAAAAAGTTGCATTTGATTTCCAAACATGCCCTTTCATACAAATAAGACCTACAGTTGTAAGCTGGTGATGAAATGCCGTGAAATGACGCGAGCAGGTGCAATTCATTATCGGTGAAAATTCTCGGTTGCCTAGCAGTATGCAATATGACGTCACATAAGCGTCTTAATTTACTGTTGCCAGGCTACCACTACACAGCTGCAGACACAGGCGGTTCTAATAATTCAGCAAAGGACCAAGCCAAAGAAAACGGCTCGTTAGCAAGGAGAACTATATAGGTAGGCCTAACAATATAATAAAAAGAGCATTTTACCGTTAACCATACATACAATGCAACTTTCATCAACCTTACCACCATGTAACAGTGTTCTTTAAGAAGGGAGGGGTTCCCCCTCCCTTACCCTCCCCTTTTTATTTCATTTCATGGAGTGTTAGTTACATCCGTTATTTAGTAAAAAAGAAAGGGAGGAGGGTGAGGGACCTCTCCCTCTTACATAAAGAGTCCCACAAGCAATAAATGATTATGTAAACGCAAAGTGGGGGGGAACTGCATAAGTGCCCCTCTATTTGGATGTTTTCCCTCTGTTAGACTCCTCTTGTCGCAACCACTCTTCACCATCTTTCACTCCAAGGGCTGCCACGCTTTCCTCGCTTTCTGTAGGTTTGGTCGCTGTTAATAGTTGCAAATCGTTGGCGGTGGACTTCATAGTTTGGCACATTCGGATTGCGCTGGTCAAATCTAGCCTTTCGGTCTCGAACAATCGCCGTCGCATCCTATCACTATCCACTCCCCGTATGAGCACATGCAGCATCAGATCATCTTTCAATTCGCCAAACTGGCAGTCGTTTACCTGCTTTCTCATTTCCATTACGAAATGGTCGATACTCTTGCCTTCTTGTTTCAACTGAAAAAACTTGTCTCTAATGATGTGTTTGCTGGTCTGTCTAGCACAAGCGTTGTCGAGCTTGCCAGCTACCACCTTGAAACTGTTGGAATCCTCACCCTCCTCGAACCGCATCGTCTCATACATATCGTCAACACGTGGACCCACCGTTCGGAGGAACATGGCTAGTTTTACCTTTTCATCTACTGACCCTTTCCCGACGGCTGTCAGGAACTGGGTAAATTCTCGTTTAAAGCGCCGCCATTGGTCGTGGAGGTCGCCTTCCCCTATAGGCTCCGGTGCCAGGTACTTTTCCATTCGCGCTTGGGTTTCACGGTATCACTTTCTTTTCAGTAGAATCCCACTTCTGACACCATGTTTCTAGTCCGCTCTGCGCTGCACAGTTGGCCAGTGTTTGGATGAACTCAGATTTTGATGTCCGCGTGTCCACAACACAAAAATACAAATCTCTACTCTGCACGTGATCACACGTCTAGCCCCTCCCCTATGTATACAATACCGTTCTATAGTAACTTGAGCACCAAGATGGTGGACAGCATTGAATATGAATTGAATTAACCTCAAATGAATTTCATTAAATTATTATTTCATGTGATTTTTGACGTCATATGAAAGGGGTCTATTGTTCACTGATACGTCACGGTGGTCTGCTCTCATTGAACGCGTGGAAACTAAGCCCTACGCCCCGATAAAATGAAATGGTTACGTACACCCATAGCAACGAACCTGACAACCGATGCCCTTTAGAACCAGCTGTGCACGAGGTACATAAAACGTAATCAACACCTAAAAGCCATACTAGCAGTGATAAACACCTTTGAACTATATTGTAAGCAAAAATCACGTGGCCTGGTGTTGCCAACTGTCGGCTCTGGTTCTTCAAACCTATCGACTTACGCAGGGCGATCACCAACTAAATGTGTTCAAAAATCGACAACGACGCTCGGTGACTGAGATGGAACATGCCAAAGCTATCACGGTAAAGTTATTTGTTTGTACTGTCGTATTTTGGTACAGGTTAGTGGCAACGCATTTTCTGAAGTAGATTCCTAGCCTTTGAAAATCCACCATTTTGGTGTCTTTTGGGGGTGGGGGAATTAATATTTGCGCAATGAAGTTTGGTTTTAACAGAGTGTTTAAAATATAGCCTTACATTTCTTTTGGTCTAAATTTGACTCCATGCTCGTATATAAATAGATTGAGCTTGAACTGAATTAGTATTTATTCTTTACTCTCTTGGCTGGAGGGGGGATGGCAGCTACCAATTGTGGCTCAATACTTAGTGTTCTTGCACAATACGCATCAGGTTCTGCATGTGGTTGTGGATTGGAGCAAATGTCAAGCCAAGAATTTGGCATGAATTGACTTGGCCCCCTGAAAAGGGGGCTATTTCTCCTTTGGGGTTATCGCCAACAATTTGGCTGGATATGTGGTGCATCCTTTCCTCACCAGCCAGACAGATTCGTGATGATTTGAGCCACCTGAAACACCAGTGAGTTAGAATTGAGCCTTTGCTGTATGTTGTGACATACCGCCTTAGAAGCATCAGTGTATGGCAAGCCCAGCCTTAGTCGCCGGCAATACATGTACCTGAACTTCAGTCCATGACGAGTAGGCAGCTGTAGTTTCCTGGTTAGCTCTGATGACATGCATGAATGTCATTGGCAGAAGTGAGTGTATATATTATGTAACCTTTGTACAAGTCAATGACATTCACTTAACTGCTTCCCCTGTAGCAAGTTGTATGATGGTATTGTCAGGACTGGTAGAGATGGCCCTCTTCAGTAATCCCGCTGCTTGCTTCTCCTCCTCAGGTGTGAGTGTTGGTACACACTCATGCTATTCATAGTCACCATCCTTAATATCCCTGCTGTATACAGTGCTCCAGAACATCTCTGACAGCAGCAGCATTATCACACTTGATGATAGTCTGACTAGGGGACCATCCTGGTGACCATCCTCTGAGCAGCAGGGGACCATCCTCTGAGCAGCAGGGGACCATCCTCTGAGCAGCAGGGGACCATCCTCTGAGCAGCAGGGGACCATCCTTAGAGCAGCAGGGGACCATCCTCTGAGCAGCAGGGGACCATCCTCTGAGCAGCAGGGGACCATCCTCTGAGCAGCAGGGGACCATCCTCTGAGCAGCAGGGGACCATCCTCTGAGCAGCAGGGGACCGTCCTCTGAGCAGCAGGGGACCATCCTCTGAGCCACAGGGGACCATCCTCTGAGCAGCAGGGGACCATCCTCTGAGCCACGGGGGACCATCCTCTGAGCAGCTGGGGACCATCCTCTGAGCAGCTGGGGATCATCCTCTGAGCAACATGGGACCATCTCTGAGCAGCAGAGGACTATCCGTCCTCTGAGCAGCGTGGACGGTTCATAGCTGCTATCCACTCCCAGAGGCATTTGGAGCACACCAGTGCACCACACAGCAGTTCCAGTGGCTGTGAGAGCGTGTTGGAGCACAGTGCACACTTCTGCTCCTTTATATTAGCATTGACAGGTTGTTAGCTCTTGCCAAAGGTGGGCTAGGCTCACTATGGAGAACTAGAGGAGGGGCAATCTTCTCAAGATGACCTCTACCAAGTGTTTACCTCTCATGATGTCATATGTTTACTTGTTTTGCCACTCAAATAGCATCACTGCACATTTGTGATGCACTCACTTTGTGATGGCACAGATGAGTCTCTACATACTCAGCTTACATTGCATGCAGAACATCTCATGGTGACATCATCCCCAGATGTGTCAATGTCAAAAGCTATTTTCAGCTCAGCTGATAATGCTATGCACTCAGAGCTGGTTTTTTCTTTGCCATGTACTTTGTTAGCCTCTGCCCACACACTCTGCAATGTATGGAAATTGTAATCCATACCTATAATGTTTATATGTAGGAGCAAAACCACAACGTACGTCGATTATTCATGCAATACGCTCAGCTTGTTGGTGGTGACAGAAAATGCGTTGCCACTTTTGGTTAGTAAATTCCGGTAGCCACATGCCTCCTGAGCATCGTTGTAGTACTCTTACCTTCTAGTTCAGTCACCAAAGGCTACGTCGTCGAATTTAGTAACGCCCTCCTTCTAAATACGTATCGCGTGACCTTGCTAAACGGTATGCGCATGCTATCGATGTGGAATTTCAATTGTGCGCATTGACTGGACATGACAGGAAAAGGAATGCAGTGTTTGAGTTCGTTTTCGCTTTTTGATTTGCTAGCTCTGGTGAGTCATGGTTTGCTTTTAAACATCAGATGTCTATAATGAGCCATCAGTTTAGAAATATGTGGTAATACCGTAAATGATCTAATTGTTGACTTAGTTTCCAGCCGCATACAACCGTGACGCAGCAGCTGACATTAGTAATTTGAAACCAAGCAACGTACGCGCGCGCTCCGTTAATCGCATACAATAAAAAAGCCTTGCCTTAGCCATGATCATTCCTGGCAGAGAAAAAAAAAATTACGGGAACAAGTAAATCAAAAACTTCTCTATCGAGAAAGTGATTGGTGGGATGTAGGATTGGTGGTGCAAAAAGCAAGGAAACAAGGTACAGTGTGTTAAAGTGAGGTTTGGTAGGATCGATCCTACAACTATAACAGTCCTACATTTGCAAATAGGCTTCTTCATTTGCAAATTCAGGACTGTAAGTTGTAGGATCGATCCTACCAAACCTCACTTTAACACACTGTACCTTGTTTCAATGCTTTTTGCACCACCAATCCTACATCCCACCAATCACTTTCTCGATAGAGAAGTTTTTGATTTACTTCTTAATCTTTATGGTTATGATTTTCATTCAAGGTAAATAGTCCATGATGAAATACAATATGCGAATTAATATAACATATAACTAACATATGCAATTACAGAAACTTACACTCTAATGTTTTCCAGTTTGATTTGTCAATATTATTATTTGGTATGGATGATGGAGCAGAGTTGCCTAGTATCTCTGCCTGAATGCCATGCTTAAATAGTTTATGTCATTATCATTTTTATTTAATGTGTAATATTATTATTATATTGCTCTATAATTATGTCTAAATGTATTATGTATTCTGTATTAAAGTAGACACATGTAATTAGGAACTAAAGAAAAGTTCACTTACCATCTTCATTTGTGTTAGCAGTTATTGGAGTACTGTACTGCCCCAACTTCACTGTCTTGGCCCTCACACGTATGGTGTACTCAGTGTGTGGTTTAAGAGAAGTCAGCTCAGTACTGGTAGTGTCCCCAACACAATCATGAAGACATTTCCTTTCACCATGTGTAGTGTAGCTGACTTGATAGCCTCTGATGATACCATTTGGGTCATGTGGTGGCTGCCATGATATGGTCATGGATGTGAATGTGATATTGAGGATCTTCACCTCAAGTGGTGGTGAGGAGACCAATGACTCTAGAATGAGAGGCAGCATAATGTAATGAAATAATCATAATATTAGGACAGTGTTTGATGTAATTTTATCTCTATCTTCTCAAGCCAGCTTTTGTTTTTTTATCTTGGGCGTTATATAACTTTTTAAAAATATATAAATATGATATAAATACATTCCATACATGAACATTGGGGCATACCAACAAAACATATTACTGCCACCAGTGGGTTGAGAAACCTATTGGGTTAACATATTCCTATCCTCATGTTCAAGTGTCACAAACTGTTCAAATTTAAAATGCATATATTTAGAGGTATCGTTGTTCAGATCATTGACTTATGTACAATTGGACAAAAGTTTGAGGGCTGCTTGCTACTATAGTATTGATACTATAGTATTGATCTAGAAAAGATCAGGCATAGGCCAGGTACATGTAGTTAAGGTGTGACCAAATGTTCTCTGAGTGAGACTGAAAAAGCATTCAATTTCAGTCAAATAGAGAGACTCCTCTCTGTGTGTCAGGCAGAGATCCAGGTAGAGAAACCCCTCTTTTCCAGTCTGGTAGAGAGAGACCCCTCTCTTTCCAGTCAGGTAGAGAGACCCCTGCCTTCCAGTCAGGTAGAGAGACCCCTGCCTTCCAGTCAGGTAGAGAGACGCCTCTCTTCCAGTCGGGTAGGGAGACCTTTTCTCCAAGTGAGACGGAGAGACCCCTACCTTCCAGTCCAGGTGGAGGCAGAGTGACTACGTATACAGCCAGTAGGCCTGATCGAGGCCGGCACGCACGTACACGAACCTTATAGTTAGTGTGGTAGGACATGCTGCTCCAGTTGTTTTTGGGTTCGTACAAGTGTCCTGCTCGTAGCGACGCTGCTTTCCCCGAATTCTGTCTGTAACAAGAACGAATACGCTACATAATTTCTGAACCCATACTTATCTGTGCGCTGTACTAAGCTGCCTTGTTGCTTAAGTTCACCTCCCGCTATTTGAATTGACGTTCGAATTGAAATGGTGCACACCTAGTACGGTTTGTTATTAAAACCAGTACAGCTATCTAACTTCTGTTAAACGAACAGCGCGGTATGGCACGATTTGCGTCCAATAAAGATTCTCTGCTTTTTTTTTTTTTTTTAATGGCAGTGAAGCATAGGCTCGTTAGCTACGGCTTGGGGATTTTTGATAACACTGGATTTTACAATATTTGCCCATGCATCTGATGGGTCACATTTGCGCAGGCGAATGAAAAGTGCGCGCAATGATATTGAAGAGAAGCATAGTTTAGGAGGGTGGGGCTGTGTTGTGCACAGCGGCAATGTATCACGTGAATGTGATAATATTCAATTGTGTTCACGTGAGACCTCTCGTACGCAGACCTAATACATGTATATTTCCAGTTACAAGTTCAGAAGCGGAGCGTTTTTTTTCTGTTCTTCGCGGAGGCTCAAAACGTCGTTGAGAAATAGAATGGGAGAAGAACGCCAAGCAATCACTCGCATTAATGCATACAAATTACAATGTAACTATAGATCCTGAAATGATTGTTGCCAAGACGCCTATTCAGACCTTTGTATGATGAGTAAAGCATTTAACCTGTATCTATGCAGACTATACATGTATGACATTTTTGCAATCAACGCATGCGCGCGAGTACATGCGATTTGATATAGTACGGCGTTTATACATGTGTGGCAGTATAGTAATTACATGCATGTACATATGCATATGTAGATAGGACCGGTTAAAATAGTAGAAGCCAGTAATTCTTGTCGTGTTACTATGCAATTATGCTATGTTTTGTGACTTAAAAAGTGCGAAATTTGCAATCGAGACAGTGATTAGTGGGATGTAGGATTGGTGGTGCAAAAAGCAAGGAAAAAAGGTACGGTATGTTAAAGTGAGGTTTGGTAGTATCCTTCAACTATACCAATCCTACATTTGCAAATAGGCTTCTTCATTGCAAATTCAGGACTGTGAATTGTAGGATCCTACCAAACCTCACTTTAACATACTGTACCTTGTTTCCTTGCTTTTTGCACCACCAATCCTACATCCCACCAATCACTTTCTCGATAGAGAAGTTTTTTATTTACTTGTACATTCTTTAGGTTTGTGCAAACCGGCAGCTATGTAGGGGGAAGTACAAATGCCAAAAGTGATACTACAAATTAGAGTCCTCCCGAGTTTGGTACAATCATTATATCTGGTACAATACGGAAAAGCGAGCGTCTGCTTGTGACGCTAGCTATAGCATGCAAATGTTGAATCGAACCGAACAGTGCATAAACTTAAAAGCTTGGCGCGCTAGTTTCCGTGTATTTGCAAATATAACATAAATGTAATCATTGTGTTGCTAAGCAATAAACCTAGCATTACAACAGCTGGATTTTGTCATACAAATGTATATACGGGCTGTACGGTATGAAAAAAATGAATGAAACAAGATATCAGGACCCACGGTACGAGCGCTTTAAAACGGTAATGAAGCATTGCCTTTACTCGCCAGCTCGCATATAATCCATCACAAACATGACAGATATGCACATATAACGTGAGCTTCGCTAAACAGTGCCGTTTACGTGGAGTGACAAGTCGGTACCAAAATTCCGCCATTTAATTTTTGTTCTCCTCCTCCTCCGTCGTCTTCCGTTCATCATGTATAACTCGCGACAGGAACGTCGTAAGAAGACGAGATTAGCTTCAAAAAGTTGCATTTGATTTCCAAACGTGCCCTTTCATACAAATAAGACCTAAAGTTGTAAGCTGGTGACGAAATGCCGTGAAATGACGCGAGCAGGTGGAATTCATTATCGGTGAAAATTCTCGGTTGCCTAGCAGTATGCAAATGACGTCACATAAGCATCTTAATTTACTGTTGCCAGGCTACCACAATTAACGTACACAGCTGCAGCACAGGCGGTTCTAATAATTCAGCAAAGGACCAAGCCAAAGAAAACGGCTCGTTTCGGTTAGCAAGGAGAACTATATAGGTAATCCTATCAACAAAATAAAGAGCATCTTACCGTTAACCATACATACACTGCAACTTTCATCAACCTTACCACCATGTAACAGTGTTCTTTAAGAAGGGAAGGGTTCCCCCTCCTTTACCCTCCCCTTTTTATTCCATTTCATGGAGTGTTGGTTACATCCGTTATTTAGTAAAAAAGAAAGTGAGGAGGGTGAGGGACCCCTCCCTCTTACGTAAAGAGTCAAATTAAGTCCCACAAGCAATAAATAATTACGTAAACGCAAATTGGGGGGGGGGGGGGGGGGGGGGGACGGCATATGTGCCCCTCTACCTGTATCTTTTTAAAGCTACAACTATCTACTATATACCTATTGGGGTTTAGTGAATCGACTAACGTGGTTAAGATAGAAGCCTGAAAAGGCTGAAACATTGGACCCGGTACTTTGGGCCAGGTTGTAATTTGCCAGTATCCTTCAAGTAGTTATTCCTTCCAACCCCTACCCCAAAACGGATTCTACGCAGTTCAGTGAGTGGATCGGACTAATACAATACCCAGAAACCCTTTGGCATACCCTCCGGCAAAGCCTATATATGTTTACCTTAAGCTGCACGCCGGTGCATGTCACTCGATTCTGACAAATCGCGGTGATGATACGCTGCCAAACAACAATAGAAGCAATAGTTATTCCTTTAAACAACACCTAAAACTGAACTAGTCCATATAAAGATTTCTATTTTCCACACGCTTATCTACAGCTACGTGTGCATGTATTGTTCACTGATACGCAGCAGCTGCCATTAGTAATTTGAAACCAAGCAACGTACGCGCGCGCTCCGTTAATTGCATACAATAAAAAAGCCTTGCCTTAGCCATGATCATTCCTGGCAGAGAAAAAAAAAATTAGGGGAACAAGTAAATCAAAAACTTCTCTATCGAGAAAGTGATTGGTGGGATGTAGGATTGGTGGTGCAAAAAGCAAGGAAACAAGGTACAGTGTGTTAAAGTGAGGTTTGATAGGATCCTACATGCAACTATAACAGTCCTACATTTGCAAATAGGCTTCTTCATTTGCAAATTCAGGACTGTAAGTTGTAGGATCCTACCAAACCTCATTTTAACACACTGTACCTTGCTTTTTGCACCACCAATCCTACATCCCACCAATCACTTTCTCGATAGAGAAGTTTTTGATTTACTTGTACAAACAATAAGGAACAAGGGATCGGATTGGAGATATAATAATTATCAACATAATTGTAATACCGTTCTATAATGTGCTAAATATCTCCAACTTCCTTTTTAAATCACCATTGCCTTCAAATCTGTATACCACTAACTTTCTCAGAGAGATTCTCGTCACTATAAGAACAAAATCAATGAGTGGTGAAAATGGAGGGGGGCAGCAAAGATAGTGAAAGAGCTATCCAAGAGGTGCATGGTCACCTTCACCAAGCTCAGGCTTAGTGCATGGGCGTCCCCGGTTTGGGGGGGAGGGGGGACCATGGCCCCCCCCCCCCCCTAACCCTTTCAGGACTGAATGGTGCCCCCCCCCCCCCCCCCCCCCCCCCCCCCCCCACCTTGTAGTAAAAGTCTACATACATGCGCACCCCCCACTGGCTTAATTCGCTGAAAGCGGACAGTATCCTCCCCCCATATATTGGGCTGCATACATGTTGCTATGTGCATTTGTGTATTGGTTGCTAGGTACTCATAAGTATATAAATACATTATGCGATCCATAATAGGGCTCATAACCTATGGATTTTGTACAAATATCTTGACTCACATCAAAGTCAGGCATATAATTGACAGGTCACAGGTGGCATGAGACTTTGAGCGGTTTCCTACATGTACATGTAGATGACTTGCAATGTGTGACATAGCCATGGCTTATTATAATAATTATTATCATTAGGCAAAGAAAAGAGACTCTCTGAGCCAAACCTACTGCCTGCTGTGATTAAAAATGGCATGCCGTCGATTATTTATTTTCATACCCTAATATTACATAATAATCTTCAACACTTGTGTCTATGCCCTACATGTATATACCAACATAAGAGAATGTGGGACGTTTCTGTGCATTTATTTGTGCGCACAATCTTGGTAAAAATCAGCTGCAAGCATTTTAAAGCTGACCTTGAAAATACATTGCACAAAACGTGGAGTGTCCCCCTTCCCCCTCCTGCACCCCCCTCCCCCCCTCCTGCACCCCCCTCCCCCCTGCTGATAATTTGTGTGTAATCCCGGCCCACCTGCCCTTTATACACCACATGTACCTTCGCCTCTCCATATATGATATTTTTGATCTATGGGCCCATTTCTAAAATTCTCTGTCTTGCACTCATAATATTCCTCATCAGGTGTATGATACCATACTGCCACATGATCATGTTGTCCTGGATGTTCAGGACATTCAATAGCATCCTCATACTTCATATCTTCAAAGGAAAGACGTTTAGCTACTTCAGCAATAGACTTGTAAACCATTTCCTTGATAATGTTAGGGGAAATGTTATAAGGTGACTTGATGTATATCATGTAGTGTGAAAATGAATCCACCAGTGTGACCACAGTTCGCTTTGAACAGATGAAGGCAACACAATTACGATAGCAACAGGTAGATGTGTTATCCCTCATGCAGAGTTCCAAATCCTCTGAATGCAGCAGATGGGCCACAAGTGAACAGAACAACCCACTGGGGGCACAGCCTTCAAAACTGATGCACAACGGAGGAACACCTTCAAATGTCTCATTGCTAATATCCTTTGCCTTCTTAATAGGATCTTTTGTATTTGGTAATAATGCTGGCATCAAATAATAATTACTTCTGGATAATTTAGAAATTATGTTCAGCTTAGCAAGAAGTTTAAAAAGCTCTTCTGTTTTTAATATGTAGTCTTTTTCATTGTATTGAGGTAATATCTGTTTAAGGATGTCATCAGAGATGTAGGCATGTTTTTCAAACATAAGTAATGCTCCAATTCTGCCATATGTACTATTTACTAACTTGTAATGTTGCTTCACAATGTCAGTAACCTCATTAAGAAGGATTTGTGGATCACAAAACACTAAATCTTTAAGTATGTCTGGATAGTAAAGAAATATATTGTTTTTCACAAGGTGTTCTAATGCTGTATAAAATCGATCAGCTCTACCTTTGAAATATGGTAACCTTTCTGCCACTTCTTAGAAGAAGAATGCCTGAAGGTTTTGATCTTTGGCTTGCATCCTTAAGTGCCATTTCTAGAAAAAACCATGCAAGAGGGGTTTTTTCATATTCAACATTATCAGCTGCATTCATTATTTCTTTTCTAATATTATCTAGTACGTTTTTGATATCATCTTTACAAGAAAAGCAGTTTACAAGAGCAATTGGGTCTGATCCAAATTGAAAAACAGAACCGTAAAACGGATTCAAACATTTTTTTAGCTCTTGAATGTCTAATTTTTGTGGAGGACAGTCTTTGTGTGTTCCAATCACCAGGATTCTAGGGCATGGACCTTTATGAGCTTTTAAAACTTTGAGGGAATGTTCAAGAATCTCTTTGTGTGTTAAATATGATTCATATTTGTCTCCAATGGGGCGTCCGTCAGGGCCATAATATTCAACTAATGGCTTTTGGTCCAGACTTTCAGATAACTTGAAGACAAATATCACAACAGATGTATTTGGCAGAAAAAGTGGAAGTAGATCATGGAACTCAGGTTGGCCACCACTGTCTATCAAATGGATCCAGGTACCAGTAGGAATCTTTTGTCCACCTTTAAATACATAAGACATAAAATACATAAATAATTCCTAGCCTTTAGTATTTACCTTTATCTTTAGAAATGGCATGAATAATTTTTATAGAGACATCAGTACTTTATTTATGACATGTGCTCTTTCATAAATCAAATATAACAATAACATTGCATATTACATCTGCCCTAAATGATGTTGTTTAGAACATTTGAACTCAGTTGCACAAATATAAATGCATTGGGTTTTACTTTTAAAGTAAAATTTACTGTTGAAATAATGATTTCTAACTTCACTAGCTTGAATGATACTACTTGTTTTGATGGCAACATGAAAAGGTTTCATCAAAATGTATCTCATCATTTTCTCATTTCCCCCTCATTTAAAGGTAACTTGACTCCTTAGCATGTTACTACATTCCTCATAATAACAGTTTTTAAAGTGGTTTCTGCTATAATGATTAATTCACAGCCCCTTTATAGATTATTATAGTAATACATGTAGCTGTGAATATACACAAATACATACCTTTAGCTTCAGAAAAGGATTCCACAAATTTATGGTACAAAGGGTCATAAGTACTTTCCTTATCATGTGAATGGGATGGGTTTGAATTCTCCCTGTTGTTGTTCAGTATAGGCTGCTCTAGTGGCTGCATAGATTTACTAAGGATGCCAATATCATAATTATATTTTGGTGTAGTATTTTCATTATTAGTTATTTCAACTTCAACACCATCAGATTTGATTGACTCCCTGTGTGATAAAAGTGTAACATTTTGGTTACACATTTCAGGCTCTTCTTGTTTCATTGTGTATTCTCCATGAAATACATTTTCAGTAGAGGTAAGGTTGCAATCACTTGGGTTGTTTTGTATGTGTGATGATTCTAATAAAGCACCATCTTCTCTAGCATCCTTTAAGTTCAGTGTGCTAAGTGAAGATTGATTACCTGTTGACATTGTTGCATCATTAGTTTTTGTTTCTTCCTGCAATGTTTTCAGATGTTCTGCAATTATTTCCATCAATTGTTCATCGTCATTGACAATAGACCACATATTATCCTCTTTACACCCTATCTCCCTTGCCCTTGAGAATGTGATTGCACGAATAGGATTTTCCATCAATGGCGTACTCTTACGTTGTTCAGGGGCCGGGGGTTTCTTACTTAACAAGAGATGTCTTATAGCCGTTTTTCCAACTCCTGCTGCTCCAATTATGAGGCATTTAATGAAATTACGCTCAACATATCCAGTTTTCATAGCTTCTGCGTATATTTGTGCAGCTGCGTGCAGTTGGAATATTAAATAAATACAATTGCATTTTCTATAAAGCAAAAAATGTACAGCTTGCCAAATCACTAGTTATGACAATAAGTCTTTTTCTTTTTTTTTTTAGATAGTCATCCCACTTTGCAATGGCAGTGATGTGTTTACATGGCACAATGAACTGCAACATTACGGCTAGATTGCGTACCGGTATACCAACATCTTCTGTGCTTCCTTTATACCTTCCTATTTCTTAATAGCAGAGGCAAATCGTTTCTCTTATACTTAAAATCCATGCTCTACAGTAGCGCTTTTACAAAAATCCATTAGTCTCAACAATGAGATAGCCTATGTGATCAAGGCAAGTGCTATAAATATGAAATGCGTTGAATATAAACAATATGCCGTAAACATGTACGTACTTGTAAGCGTTTCCGACAATGGAATTGTCGTTTTTTAGGATTGAGCGCACTGTGTTTATGCAATCACTTGAAGTTTAACAAGGTGTATGCGTGTGAACGCGAATTATGTCCGCGAACTTGGTCGATTATCTAAAACTACATCGAAAACTGGCTTCATATTTAGTAAAGTTATAAAGGGTCACAAAGAAGATAAGAAAAATGTTTTATTTTTATCGGACACATTCAATTTGTAGTAGAATTGTGGTAATCAATCCTTGCTCTTACGCTGATTGTGGATAAAACTGACAGAATATATACATGTGTATAATTATTTTTATTTACATACGTATGCACTTATTATTACAACCTTTGAACTTTATGCAAGACTTAACGTCTCCCTGGTAAGGGCAAACTCCAGGGCGATGTTGTCTAGGTCCTAGAATAGTTTAATGTTATACATGTATTATCATTAGTGTTATAGCTGTAGTTTAGTGGTGCTTTTTGTTTAATAATTAATAATATTTATTTGTTACATTAGGAATTAATAATAATGTTACAAAGAATGAGAAGGTTTGGATGATGTATAAAGGGTGCTTTAATACCCAGGCATTTAGTGTCGGTCTTCATGAAAAAGGGTTATATAAATTTATAATTACATTTGTGCCAAGTAGGTTAACTAATTGCTGTGGTCTGCGCTGCTTTTTACGTACCACCTTTTTAATTCGGAACGTATGATAGTTTGTACTGGTGTAGTTCTTCAATGCATGAAGAAAGGCTCTGATATGTGTAAACTCATTAAACGCCGTATGGATATGTGGAATAATGAAGTAATTAATTATTCAACGAATTTGAAAGATGCTCCGAAACAGCAGTGCCTCATCCCATACAGATTAACACACACCCTTCACATCTTATGCAAAAAGTCAAGGGAGATCAGCAGTTCGAAGGCTAACAGAAAGGATGAATAAAGGAGGTGTGCTGTACATGCATGTATCCTGCCTTGCTGATGATCACCTAAAACTGTCTTTGATGCGTTACATACTGAATCTTTCATACCACCAGAAGATGTATATTGACCTTCCATCACTAGCTGATGTGGACATTACAAGCTCTCATTTTGAAATCGCTGTTAAGAAAATTCAAGGAGGAGCTGGTCCTGGAGGGTCCACCGCTTCACTCTGACATGCAAGCTCTATTACTTCACTTTGGTGTACATGCATAGCACAAACCTGTGAGATGCCATGGCTGAACATGCCAGGTATTTATTTAATTCCATCATTGATTGGTTGGACATAAATGCCTTGATGAGCACCTGCCTATTTGCCCCCTAGGCATTCGCCCTATTGCTATAGGGGAAGTGCCTCAGCTTATATTTTGTAAAGCTGTGGCATTGGCAACTAGTATATGGATGTCACTGAACTGTGTAGCATTGACCAATTGTGCTCTGGCATAATAGGAGGAATTGAAGGAGCATTACATGCCATACAGGAATTGTATGAAGAAAATCGAAAGTTTGCATGGAGAATATATTATTGCTACATTCAAAAAATGCATTTAGTTCCCTGAACTTGGAACTGCCGTGTTCAGTGTCCTCGGTGCTCCAGGTTCCTTTTCAATGCCTATCGAGGGTACACAGCTTTAGTACTTCAAGGTATGTCAAAGACTGATGCCCTCTTGAGTAAATAAGGTGTAATGCAGGGGGGCTTTGTCCATGATTATGTATTATATACAATACCACTAATAAAATCCCCCACAACCCAACAACCTTGATCCAGAATTGGTACTCAGATGATTTTTGTGCTGCAAAAAACTGCCTCACTTGCTCAAATAGTTTCAAATGTTTTATTAGTTGGGACCCCAGTAGGTACTATCCAGAACCCAAGAAGACTATTTTAAAAGTTGATTCAACTATCAAGGATGAAGCCAATGTCATGTTTCAACCCTTACATGTAGCTATAATTGTGATCCATGGTCATCATTAACTGGGAGGATTTATAATTATACGTGACACCGAAAGTATTAGACAATTTGTTCAGTCTAAGGGTACAGAATGGATTTCATGTACTATGAAACTTAGTAAAGCTGCAAAAGAGTACCCGCAAGCTGCTTTTTCAGCATTGTCCAGATCACTACAGTTCGAATGGACATGTTTGCAAAGCATCAGTAGTGCTTGATTGTGGTGCTGCTTTTGCTCCTATTTGGAATGCCTGAACACTTTTTTCTGGCCAACAGTTTTTGAGGGATCTATTTATGAAACTGAAAAAGTTATTTACACCCCCTACCCAAATGGGTGGTGTATGAATACAAAATCCTACTGAAATAGTGAACAATGCCTATGAAATGTCAAGAACAAGGACAAGTTTAATAGCAGCGGATGCAAGGGTTCTGTTTCAATGCTGGACCACAATAATAAACTTGCTGATACAATATCTAGTATGCACTGTAACATTCGACATCAGGACCAGGCCACACAAGACTCTATTCGTTCTACCTTGTATGCAAAGAAGAAGTGAGTATTTTGACGTTCAATTGATGGTAAAACTTCTGCATGGCTAGCAGTATTGCCACTGTGTACACACCACTTCGATTTGTTTGCAACAGAATTCCGAGATGCACTGGCGATGAGATACCAGCGTCCTTTGCTGAAAATGCCAGCCACCTGTGATGATTGTGATGTAGCATCCAATCATGAGCATGCTCTAGACTGCAAAAAGGGTGGGGGGTGGGGCTTGTCACCCAACGCCATAATGCACTTGGAGATCCGGCTTCAATAGCATTCAAGAATGGGATAAAGGAGCCAATTGCGAAGGAGGTTAACATCAGAGATGGTACGTACCCCTGCCTTGATTGCAGACATCAACCTTAAAGGTCTTTGGCATCCTCAGACAGTAGCCTTGCTTGATGTGCAAGTAGTATGCACCGATACACCATCACACATACATCGGAACACAGATGCAGTACTTTCCTCAGCAGAAGAAGAGAAGAAAAGGAAATACAACAGTGCAGCTGAAGCACGTCAAGCATCTTTTACTCCTTTTGTTGTTTACACTGATGTAGTGCTGGGAATAGAGGCAGATTTGGTACTAAAAAGACAAAGGACAAACCTTTCATTTGCAATACTTTGAGCCACAAATCATGTTGTTGCTTATGTGTCTTGTATTTCTGTGTGGGTATATATATGCCTTATGTTTATCATTAGTATTGAAGTACATAATGTTCCTCATTACATAGAATAGTACACTATGAAATAACACCACTAAACTACAGCTATAACACTAATGTTACTATTAATACAATATTATAAGTCGGGCTTCAATGGCAAACCTGCTGCGTTCGACCTATCTGTGTCGTCTCCACTAAAACCTGACATAGTTTCCGAAGCAGGACACACTGCAGGCTCTGCAGCTTTTGCCACAGAACAGCGAAAGATACAAGCAAATTCAGGGATTTGTGAAGAACTAGGCTGCAGTTGCATACCCCTTGTTGTTGAATTATTCGTATGCAGCTGTGGCAATTTAACACTGCATGTGCAAATGATGCAAATCTCATTCTTAATAATTGTTATTTGTCCACATAGTATACTAATGGCATTTTACATCATAACAAGGTGAAGAAAGTTTAGTTAAACATAAAAAATAAACAACACTAAATCCAGAACAAGGTACAAATCTTTTTCTAGCAGATGTTTGGCATGATCTAGGTGGGCGTAGTAGGCAGTAGCCTGACGTTCACATTTTGGGGGTTTTAAAGCATACGTGAGAATTCAACTACAACAAATCGAAATGGTTAAATAGCAGAAAATGTGATGTCCAAAATTATAAATGCATTAAAATCTTTAATACATATATAAAATTACAACTACAAGTACACATATACATCACTTGAAAAACATGCAAAAATCAAAGTTAAACTCCACCCTCAGACCTGAAAAAGCCTGAATGTGAAAGTAAAGCTCGAGCATTTCATTAATATTATATTGAGATATTCGCAATACGAACAACTACTGTACACTACACACAAGTGCCCTACAGAACTAGTATCCTTCCCATGATGGCCCTGGCTACCGATCCAACTAAACACATGCATGTTAATTGTCAAACAGGGCAACAGATTTGGGGCGATTGAGTAAAGATGCTAGATGTGAGAAATGGGCCTCCTTCCCTCCGGCTATGCCCAAAGGTCTCTACTGCCAGTGGGATGCACACCCACCCCAGCTCCTGACACCTGGCATCATTGGTGGAATGTTTTCTACATCCTGTGGCATGGGCTGCTGCTCCTGAGGAAGTACTGGCATCTCTTAAGGTGGCGATAGATGCTATCAAGAGTGGTAGATATGGTGGAATTAGCCTCAGTGGACTGAATGGTGAGATGGTAGTTTTGAAAAGGTCTTACATTATTAAGAGTCTACCAGATATAGCTGGAACTCTCTGGCTATGTTACGTAGCCATGGGGAATTAGGTCCTATTCAGAATAGCTGCTGCACTGGCCCAGACAAGTAGCATTTTTTTTTTAGTTAGGCATGCATGTGTATGCTTGGATCCCTAAAATTGATGATAGCCCTAGTTCAGAAGGATTTTATGCAACAGCGATAACTTTTCTGCCATGCAGACATTCAATGATAATAATTAGCTGTCTTAATTTAAAATCTCTAAAGCCACAATTTCAGGTTGCTAGATAATTACCTTCGCCATGCTGCCCTAGAGGTCCGGGGTTCACCTCTACATCTCCGGATAAGATTAGTAGTTGACGAAGCCAAATTAATGACGTCACCAACACAGTCAGTACATGTACAACCTTTCCAGCCGCTCCCCTCATGTGACCAGCACACTGATTTGGTTCACACGTTTGCTGCGTGGGGAGATGAACACTGATAAAATATATAAATGTATACGTACTTGAACACACACCTCATTTGGCCCGTGTGGTTTATTACCAAATTCAACATTAGCGCAGATGTGGACGTCCAACCACTTCTCATTCTTCTCAAAGCACAAAGATATTCTGAAGATTACGTATCTGAAGTTCTCGGGGCATGAAACTCTGTCGGATACTTTGCAGACGCCCTTTCCGTCCTTCCATTTTCGCTTCACGCTGACTGGACTATGCTTCTCGTCACTACAGCTGACGTTTCTAATCAACGTCCCAATCCTAGCCCTGTATGTAGCTAGGTCGACTCCCATCTTGTATACAAAATACTCCAGGGACACAATATCCGCCTCCAGACTGAGATTTGTTATACATGCAATTGCAAGTGTATATATTCACGCGCGCATGCGCATACAGTAAATATTCATTGTTGTCACACATGGCAAATCTGCGGATATTGTGAGACGTATATAAATGTACGACGTATAAGTAGACTGCATGGGGACGGGTGAAACGTAATTTTGGTTAGTGTTTGATCAACAACCATGCAGTGAAAATTTCATATCAGCGGTTTTTAATAAACGCACCTATACATTCAACCTCGCCCCCAGTTGTATCTTTTCCGACTTATGACAGTCATGAACACAAATTTGATTTGCCAATCAGTAGAGTGCTTCACTAATCAGGAGGGTTCTCCCCTTCAATCTTTGCCTTCTGTTCCTCTTCAACTTTCTTCATTTTGGCCACAATCCCTATAAGGCAAGATGAGGAGGTGAGCTATGTCCCCCCCACACTGCTGGGACTGACCTTTGGCAGGGTTGAACACCCCTCCAGTCTGCTGGCCACAGGCAGCACATCTTGTGGACTTCTTGAACTGATCTAGTGCACAGGCCTCACAGAAGTAGTGCTTACATCTGGGGGGGAGGGGACATCAGATTAGCACATGTAGTGGCCACAAGGGGGAGGACATGCACATCACATCAAGGGCTTGCCATCATGAATATAATAACCTGTCATGTGAGTAGAGGAAATAAAACTGGACACTGATACATGTATGCCACAAGATATCCCCCTCCACCCGAGAACCTAAAAAAGTGTTTAAACCAGCATATGGAGCCTAATTATGAACACACAGCTGCCCATTTTTCAAAATCCTGTTGGGAGTACCAGTTCTTTTCTGTAATGTTCAAGGAAGCCTTAATGATTACGAAGATATGCTTGTTTAAACACCAGCCTTTTTTTTCAGCAATGAAATAACTGGTGGTACTGTGACAATGTAACGGAATATGCTCCATGGCCCAGCTGAGAATTTCCTCTATGATCAAGCCTGGACTACTGCCAGCTATAGTGGCTACTCTGGGAGGGGGGAGGGGGGAGGGGGGAGGGGGAAGGAGGGGAGAGAATATCTGTACGACATCTCTGAGCTTATTGCCTGGATACAGTGTCCCCACCATGCATGCATACATATGTTAATATTAAATATCCAATTACGTGGGTTTTGCACCTATAATTACTAACTAGCAATTCGTTCACCAAGCGTTCATTATTGGCTGACTGTCGCAAATGTTGCCATATTTATGATTGTCCTGTGAAGCAGCACAAAGGTATGAGTATGCTGTGATACAGCAGTGATGTGATATTTTCTTTTCAATGTCACCATTATTGGTATCTCTCACATCTCCAATACATGAGGTCATCACCATATGTTGCCATACAATGTATTTATGTTTGTCCTGTGAAGCAGCACAAGCCCAATGTCACTATATTCCATGAACACAGAAATGAACCCTCCACTAACCTTATAAGGACATCCTGCACTAAATACTCCCTGCCCTCACAGAACACATCGTCCAAGCAGATGGGTCCGGAACCGGAACCAATGTAGGCCGAAGAGAACACTGTTCTGGCTCCAGGGTAGCCCAGCGACCGACAGGCCATGCCCACCTCCACGAGGGTCCAGTTGTCATCACAGATGGTACCCCAGGCGCCATTGTAGTACATCTCCAGGCGGCCATCTCTGATGGAGGGGGAGGGGCCACGCTGGGTGCTGTTGGCCAGACACAGAGGGTAGGGATTGATGGGGACATCTGGTCACGAGAGAAGGTAATAGTAAATGATGGTAAACTGCAGTAAATCACAAGAAATTAAAACAATAATATTAACAAATATACCCTACCCACCATGAATGCTGCTGCATTAGAACATGACCCAGCAACTACACCTAGCAAGCTTGTACAGTGGAAGTGATGCCTTCACTCATAAAACATGCAGTACCTGAGACTGACAAAGATCGTTAGTTGTTTTTTCCTCCCCTAAAACACAGATCCAAATAAGCCAACATCAAAATAATGCCATATTCTGTACACTTTTCCCTAACCCACCCAACTACTTTTAATTGATGGTGGGTCCAGTCTATGCAGCTGTTGGTGCCTTACACATATCCATGTGCACGTTCAAAGGGATGATTGTGATGTGTACTGAAATGCACCTGCACCTTCTCTAGCTTTCCATTTGTCATCTTTTTTTAATTTTTTACCAGAGCATGTCGCACAACTATTTAATTAATGCTCACCAACCCACCTGTGCAGATGACTGATGCGTCTTCCTCGTGAATACAGTTGTGCACACCCCACCCATTGTGGCTGCATTCAAATATGGAGCTCTCCTTCCCAGTGCAGCGAAGGTCATCAAGCCAAATCTTGAGGGAGAAGACACAGATGGGCACCAATACCACACCCAAGGCATCGACTGTCTAACAAAACTCTGATTTCAGTTAATTAACTATCTACTTATAATAACCACTTTTTATTAATCAACTAGACTACACACAGTGTACATGTAAAAGAAGGACTATTTGTTTATTTGCCTAGTTAAGGTAAATGCACAAAAATATCACAAAACTTGATCTTTTCATACGGACATCTGCAGCCACTCGCGCAAACACCCTACCATCTTACAGAAGCCACACCCACATGCCTGCCTATACAGCCACGCCCACCCAGCACTCACAGTTCCGCTGCCAGGACCAAAGGTGGCATACATGGAGGCACTCAGGGCCCTGGGGTAGCCAAGCTGAGGGCACACCACGTTGGCATACATGGAGGCACTCAGGGCCCTGGGGTAGCCAAGCTGAGGGCACACCACGTTGGCATACATGGAGGCACTCAGGGCCCTGGGGTAGCCAAGCTGAGGACACACCACGTTGGCATACATGGAGGCACTCAGGGCCCTGGGGTAGCCAGGCTGAGGGCACACCACGTTGGCATACATGGAGGCACTCAGGGCCCTGGGGTAGCCAAGCTGACGGCACACCACGTTGGCATACATGGAGGCACTCAGGGCCCTGGGGTAGCCAAGCTGAGGGCACACCACGTTGGCATCCTCCATGCTACAGAGGTCATCGCACATGGTACCCCACGTCCCGTTGTAGAACACCTCCACACGGCCCTGCTTCTGGTCGTACCCATTGACCAATCGGATAGCAGGGGAGGAGACTACGGAGCAAGTATAAAACTTTACATGCAGTTGATTGCATACATGTATGATGCGTACATGTATACATACACACAAATGTACACAATACACGTATGCATGCATCCACACATGCACATGTACACATGCATACATTATGCACACGTGTAATATATACACGTGTACACATATATGTACATGCACATATCACTGTGCTCACATGGCTACCTGTACACACCTGTATATGAGGCCAAGACACACACACCTCTTAAGGCACCACACATGTGCACCATCCCACCATAACATTACCACCACCCTTATCACAGCACCTCATCATAACACCAGCACTTTCCCACCATCACACCATAACATTACCACTACCCTTATCACAGCCACCTCCAACTAGACCATAGCCGGGTGGACAGGAGCAGGTGGATGTAGTGTTGAGGTAGGCGTCGCCCTTCATAATGGTGATGCCAGGAGGGAAGTTGATGGGACATCCATCTGGATAGGGGGAGGTGATAGGGGGGAGGTGATTGTATTCACACTACATGGCCTAGTGTGTGTGGTTTGGATGGAGAAATTCCCTGCAAGTTGTCCTCCAAAATCTTGTACACCTAGAACTCCCTTATAAAACACCCCTTTATAAAACATGTAAATTTGAGGCTTACATAGCACTACCCCCAAATCAGATTCAATGACCCAGCTATGTACACAGTGTGGTGAAAATAGTCAAAATAGTCATTGAATCTAATTTTTGGGTAGTCCTACGTAAACCTCAAATTTACATGTAGGATCTCCTAAACCTCAATCCCGTAAGCTAGTCCCCCCCTCCTTCCCTTTCTCTAGCCTCTTCCTCTCTTCCCTCCCCTCTCCATCCTTCTCTTCCCTTCCTACCATTCCTCCTACTCCCTCCCACCCACACCCACACACCTACCAGGGTTGCATTGGGGCACAGAACCACTCCACTGTCCTCCTCTCAGACAGGTCATGGAGATACAATGTAGAAGGGCACACCCCCAGTCACAGGTGAAGGTGACCACACTGCTCACCACATAGTCAGAGAAAGCAGAGGAGAGCTGTCCATTGGAAGGGACACTCAAGGAGCAAGGGACAGGTGACTGTGTGTGTGTGAGAGTGTGGTAACATTAGATTGGGAAGTAGGATACACATATCAAGTACATGTATGGAACCATATACAGTGTGTATGTAGCTACAATGGTGTGCTCATATTATCACTCTCTCCCCACCCACCCCCTCACCCCCTTCATGACATCCATACTTGCAATGTTGCAAGGCTTACCGGCACACCCTGGTGCATTGGGAGACCACTGGCCATCACTGTTGCATGTGACAGTCTGCTGGTTGCCTAGAGACGAATAACCTGATGAACAGGATATCGTCACCATGGTGCCCGAGGTGTAGCGGCCATTTTGCCTGCCTGTCACACTGAACTGTCCATTGGCCTTGTTGAAGGCAGGACAGACAGAGAGATCTGTGTTTGCGTGAGAATGAGATCATAGTGGCATATAAGCATGTAATGTGGGTTAACTAATGAATTCCCCCCTCCCTCCCCTTCTCTCTACGCTCCTGCTCCCTTCACCCGACTAAAATGTAAATTCCCCCCTTAATTCTAATATAATCTAAGGAGGAGGAGGGGCTACATTAACTATAATAATCTAAGGAGGGGGAGGAGCAAAAATAATCTAAGGAGAGGGAGGGGCTTACTTCAACATATGACCCCAGCATCTCTTCGCTGTGCCTGCAGTCATGGGTGCCTATCTCGGAGTAGGAACATTCCAGGAGGGTCCCCTCCTCTCCGGAGCAGAGCACCTCGTCCAGCCCCACCAGCCCCAACCCCTGCCCAAAGTAGGCCTGTGTGGGGGCACTGGAGGCTGACCTGTACCCCAGCATCCTGCACACCACGTCTGCATTCTCCAGGATCCAACCATCATCGCAGACGGTGCCCCACCCCTGGCCGTTGTAGTTCACCTCTACACGCCCCCGCATGGGGGAACCCCCTCCTGCCAGTCTCACTGCCAAAATGTTCGCTAAGGAAGAAACAGCAAAAATAGTGATTTAAAAAATGAACATGTGATTAATGCCTCACCCACATATACCTACACCCACACGTACACATACCTACACACATGAAAACACCACCCCATTTTCACCCCCACCCTCACCCTCCCCCCTCCATAGGAAAGTCCCCCTGGTGATAGTCCCAGGGGGACTGGGGATGTCATACGGGAGCACTACCTCGGCCCCAGCCCCACATACGGGAGCACTCCCTCGGCCCCAGCCCCACATACGGGAGCACTCCCTCAGCCCCAGCCCCACATACGGGAGCACTCCCTTGGCCCCAGCCCCACATACAGGAGCACTCCCTCAGCCCCAGCCCCACATACAGGAGCACTCCCTCAGCCCCAGCCCCACATACAGGAGCACTCCCTCAGCCCCAGCCCCACATACAAGAGCACTCTCTCAGCCCCAGCCCCACATACGGGAGCACTCCCTCGGCCCCAGCCCCACATACGGGAGCACTCCCTCAGCCCCAGCCTCACATACAGGAGCACTCCCTCAGCCCCAGCCCCACATACGGGAGCACTCCCTCAGACCCAGCCCCACATACAGGAGCACTCCCTCAGCCCCAGCCCCACATACGAGAGCACTCACACACGGGAGCACTCTCTCAGCCCCAGCCCCACATACGGGAGCACTCCCTCGGCCCCAGCCCCACATACGGGAGCACTCCCTCGGCCCCACCCCCACATACGGGAGCACTCCCTCAGCCCCAGCCCCACATACAGGAGCACTCCCTCAGCCCCAGCCCCACATACGGGAGCACTCCCTCAGACCCAGCCCCACATACAGGAGCACTCCCTCAGCCCCAGCCCCACATACGGGAGCACTCCCTCGGCCCCAGCCCCACATACGGGAGCACTCCCTCAGCCCCAGCCCCACATACAGGAGCACTCCCTCAGCCCCAGCCCCACATACCGGAGCACTCCCTCGGCCCCAGCCCCACATACGGGAGCACTCCCTCAGCCCCAGCCCCACATACGGGAGCACTCCCTTGGCCCCAGCCCCACATACAGGAGCACTCCCTCAGCCCCAGCCCCACATACGGGAGCACTCCCTCAGCCCCAGCCCCACATACGGGAGCACTCCCTCAGCCCCAGCCCCACATACAGGAGCACTCCCTCAGCCCCAGCCCCACATACATGTACGGGAGCACTCCCTCAGCCCCAGCCCCACATACGGGAGCACTCCCTCAGCCCCAGCCCCACATACAGGAGCACTCCCTCAGCCCCAGCCCCACATACAGGAGCACTCCCTCGGCCCCAGCCCCACATACGGGAGCACTCCCTCGGCCCCAGCCCCACATACGGGAGCACTCTCTCAGCCCCAGCCCCACATACGGGCGCACTCCCTCGGCCCCAGTCCCACATACAGGAGCACTCCCTCAGTCCCAGCCCCACATACAGGAGCACTCTCTCAGCCCCAGCCCCACATACGGGAGCACTCCCTCAGCCCCACATACAAGAGCAATCCCTCAGCCCCAGCCCCACATACGGGAGCACTCCCTCAGCCCCACATACAAGAGCAATCCCTCAGCCCCAGCCCCACATACAAGAGCACTCCCTCAGCCCCAGCCCCACATACGGGAGCACTCCCTCAGCCCCAGCCCCACATACGGGAGCACTCCCTCAGCCCCAGCCCCACATACGGGAGCACTCCCTCGGCCCCAGCCCCACATACGGGAGCACTCCCTCAGCCCCAGCCCCACATACGGGAGCACTCCACCCCCGCATCCTCCAGCACTCGTTGGCTCTGAAGCCATTGTGTGCACACTCCTGCACAAAATACTATTGGATATGTTCTTTGCAATGTCACCATTATTGGTATCTTTCACACATCCAATCATGTGGTCATCACCATAATTATGTTGCCATACAATGTGTTTGTCCTGTGAAGTAGCACAAGCCCAATGTCACTGTATCCATGAACACAGAAATTAACCCTCCACTAACTTTATAAGGACATCCTGCACAAAATACTCCCTGCCCTCACAGAACACATCGTCCATCCAGATGGGTCCGGAACTGGAACCAAAGTAGGCCAAAGAGAACACAGTTCTGGCTCCGGGGAAGCCCAGCGACCGACAGGCCATGCCCACTTCCACGAGGGTCCAGTGGTCATCACAGCTGGTACCCCAGGCACCATTGTAGTACATCTCCAGACGGCCATTTCTGATGGAGGGGGAGGGGCCACACTGGGTGCTGTTGGCCAGACACAGAGGGTAGGGATTGATGGGAACATCTGGTCACGAGAGAAGGTAATAGTAAATGATGGTAAACTGCAGTAAATCACAACAATTAACAATAATATTAACAAATATACCCTACCCACCATGAATGCTGCTGCATTAGAACATGACCCAGCAACCACACCTAGCAAGCTTGTACAGTGGAAGTGATGCCTTCACTCATAAAACATGCAGTACCTGAAACTGACAAAGATCGTTAGTTGTGTTTTTCCTCCCCTAAAACACAGATCCAAATAAGCCAACATCAAAATAATGCCATATTCTGTACACTTTTCCCTAACCCACCCAACTACTTTTAATTGATGGTGGGTCCAGTCTATGCAGCTGTTGGTGCCTTACACATATCCATGTGCACGTTCAAAGGGATGATTGTGATGTGTACTGAAATGTACCTGCACCTTCTCTAGCTTTCCATTTGTCATCTTTTTATATTTTTTACCAGAGCAGGTCGCACAACTATTTAATTAATGCTCACCAACCCACCTGTGCAGATGACTGATGCGTCTTCCTCGTGAATACAGTTGTGCACACCCCACCCATTGTGGCTGCATTCAAATATGGAGCTCTCCTTCCCAGTGCAGCGAAGGTCATCAAGCCAGATCTTGAAGGAGAAGACACAGATGGGCACCAATACCACACCCAAGGCATCCACTGTCTAACAAAACTCTGATTTCAGTTAATTAAGTATCTACTTACAATAACCACTTTTTATTAACAATGATCATTAAATATACAACTAGACTACACACAGTGTACATGTAAGAGAAGGACTATTTGTTTATTTGCCTAGTTAAGGTAAATGCACAAAAACATCACAAAACTTGATCTTTTCATATGGACATCTGCAGCCACTGCGCAAACACCCTACCATCTTACAGAAGCCACACCCACATGCCTGCCTATACAGCCACGCCCACCCAACACTCACAGTTCAGCTGCCGGGACCAAAGGTGGCATACATGGAGGCACTCAGGGCCCTGGGGTGGCCAAGCTGAGGGCACACCACGTTGGCATACATGGAGGCACTCAGGGCCCTGGGGTAGCCAAGCTCGTTGGCATACATGGAGGCACTCAGGGCCCTGGGGTAGCCAAGCTGAGGGCACACCACGTTGGCATACATGGAGGCACTCAGGGCCCTGGGGTAGCCAAGCTGAGGGCACACCACGTTGGCATACCACACACCCTCACAACCACCCTCACTACCACACACACTCACTACCACACACCCTCACTACCACATACCCTCACTACCACACACCCTCACTGCCACATACCCTCACTACCACACCCTTACTACCACACACCCTCACTACCACACACCCTCACTCACTACCACACATCCTCACCCTCACTACCACACACCCTCACTACCACACACCTTCACTACCACACACCTTCACTACCACACACCCTCACTACCACACCCTCACTACCACACACCCTCACTACCACACACACTCACTGCCACACACCCTCACTACCACACACCTTCACTACCACACACCTTCACTACCACACACCCTCACTACCACACACCCTCACTACCACATACCCTCACTACCACACACACTCACTACCACACACCCTCACTACCACACACCTTCACTACCACACACCCTCACTACCACACACACTCACTGGGTATCAATTTCCGGATCACATAGTGTCTGAATTGCACCAACTGGAAGGACTAGGGATGTGTACATGTCTACGTCTGTAGGAATTCTTGAAGAATAAGAGAGAGGGTGGTAGGGAAGGAGGGAGAGTGAGAGGGATGAAGGGGAGAGCAAGGAAAGGAGAGGAGGGAGGAAAGGGAAGGAGAGGAGGGAGGGAAGGGAAGGAGAGGATGTGAGGAGGGGAAGGGAAGGAGAGGATGTGAGGAGGGGAAGGGAAGGAGAGGATGTGAGGAGGGGAGGATGTGATGATGTGAAGGGAAGGAGAGGATGTGAGGATGTGAAGGGAAGGAGAGATGGTGGAAAAGGTCAAAAGTTTTAAATAGTCTATCCAATCTTACCTGGTAAGCATATGAATATTTCTTTCTGTCTTGGTTGTGTGTTTCATCAGTCTTGAGGATACTAATGTTGGTTTTATCAGCCTTGGGTTACATCAGTCCTGAGGCCTTCTCTCTCCTCTCCAACAGAGTCTTTTGCTTGTCCCCTTTCCTATAGCGCAAAAAGGATGAATTGTGGAGTGAGTGAGGAAGTAATACGATGCATTATATGGATGGATGATGGAGCACCTCTGTACTCTATTTTATAGATTGCTCATGCATATGTATACTGGAAGAATTTAATTTATTTATTTTATCTTATATTTTCATGTAACATAATTATATTATATTATAATTATAATTATAATAATACATGTTAAACACAAATTTCAATATTGAACTAGTAAACTATGTAACTATGTATGAGTCAACTATCTAAGTAGAGGTCTGAGACTTTAGCACGGGGACCTGCCCTTGCAAGAAATGCTCTGGCATTCGAGCGCACAAGGGAAAGGTTTAGTCTGGAATAAATGCTGTCCAGAGTGGTGGAAGTGGAGGAGTTAACCTGAACTGAAAGGCGGGAAGCAAGTTTCTTGAAGGTGTCAGAGGCAAGTTGGCCCCATGCCCCGAATGAATCGACAACAAGCGGTATGCAGCTCCAGCCTAGTTCTGCACAAATCCCAGAATTTGCTAGTATCTTTCGCTGTTCTGTGGCAAAAGCTGCAGTGCCTGCTGTGTGTCCCGCTTCGGAAACTATGTCAGGTTTTAGCGGAGACGACACAGATAGGTCGAACGCAGCAGGTTTGCCATTGAAGCCCCAGTTGTTAACTAGAATGTCTGCTGGTCTAGATTGTTTCTGGTCATGACCAAGACCACTGCCAGCTTCCAGCTTAGGGTTGTATAAGGCTTTCTTGAAGAGGTGATACAAGGTATCGCGAAGGTTGTTATGACGCGCAATGACATCACTACCTCTCTTGCATGTTAGAGCGTGGTGAGCCTCAAGGGCTTTGGTAGGGCAAAGGGCACACACAGAGCCGGGCTCACATAACTGAATACCAAGCCACCATTTGATGGCAAACTGACATTCGGATGGTGTTAAATGCAAGCCTAAGGCCGGTGATGGGGCGACACGCAACCAAGAGCTAGCATGTGGGGATGAGACAGAAAGAAGTCGGGCTCGGTCAGCCAGGGAGCTGCTTTGCAAGAGGGATTGAAACTGTTTGTCTTTGTAAATTCCTGTTTGTGTATATTAAAACTTTTAATTCTTATGTATCAGTGTAATACAGTATGAATAACAAACGAAGAGACAGGACCAGCTGTAGCTAAGGAGTGGGTCTCCAGCCCCCCTCTCCCATCCCTCCAGTCCCTCTCTCGCATATAAATAGGGGTGGGGGGTGCCGGCCTTACGGTACTCTGCTACGAATACGTTAAGGCCTTAGGCTTACCTCTAATTCAATCACATCAATGTTGTTGGAGGATCCACTGCGTCTCTTACAACAGCAGATAGATGTTCTGGTGATACAGAAACAGATAGTTATAATACGGCAAAAGATAGAAAGATTTCATTTCCCATAATTTAGCTGTTCTATTAGCTGCTAATTTTAATATTATTTATTTTAAAAAATACAATATTACGTGTATCATTCACCGTACCGCCGGTCCATTGCCATTTGATCGATCGTATGTACGTACGTACGTATAGGGCGTAGGGGCCAACATGATCATCTCGAGGACCAGCTACAGACACACGCAGCGGCGGATCCAGAATTTTTCTAGGAGGGTAACCATTAGGCGATCTGCATAACATCTGTGTCGGCTTCTCGTTTTGCCTCCTAGTATAGCTGGTTTATCTGTGCTTCCTTTAAATTGCTTCACGCTGAACAGAAGGTCTACAAACAGTCGATTGTCACCAGCCCACCTCTTCTATGACAATGCATGTGCCCCGGGGTGTGTGGCCAGGAGCTGCACTTTAAACTGGGCCTGTTGACCTCTGATGGGGCAGATGTGTGGAGTGTCCCTGTGGAAAGAGCTTGGCACACTTCTCGTACCACTTGCTATGCTAGACAAGTAGACATGCAGTATACAAGGGATCAGCGGTGATATAGTGTGTTGTATTTTAATCCAATAATACAACACAATTATTGACAACAAGCACCAAACACACACGCACAAAACAACTGAGTACTATTCTGTTCTTTGGAGTGTTTGGTGATAGGAACGGACCAGGATTGATTGAGCATTAGGTTGGCCATATAGCTGTGGTAAGCCATATAGCTGAGGTAGGCCATATAGCTGAGGTAGGCCATATAGCTGAGGTAGGCCATATAGCTGTGGTAGGCCATATAGCTGTGGTAGGCCATATAGCTGTGGTAGGCCATATAGCTGAGGTAGGCCATATAGCTGTGGTAGGCCATATAGCTGTGGTAGGCCATATAGCTGTGGTAGGCCATATAGCTGAGGTAGGCCATATAGCTGAGGTAGGCCATATAGCTCTGCTGTTGTCTTTGATATGTGACTAACTGAAGGCACTCAGTGCCTAGTGCCTCTGGTCCCCAGACCCCATAGTTCTCCACTAAGTGGTATCCAACGGCAGCCCAACTCGGCACACTTGGGGATCACTTTCTGTGCTGCTAAAACACCGGGCTTTCAATGTAGAATGTAGTGGGTATGCAATAGTGATGTGCAGTAGAGGGTCACCATGTTCTGGAACTATGCTGTCCCCATCCACAGCCAATGTCTAGGTGTGCCTATAAACCAGCTTGCTGAAAGGTGTTGTACACCGGAGTGTTGTGCCAGGTTGATACTCCTTTGCATGTAACACAGAGGGCCAAGTGCACGTTTGGGAAGGAGAGGGAGAAAGCATTTGAGTTCCATTTGAACTCACTCAGGTCAAGGTGCAGTCCAAATCCTTGCAGATGCATGAGGCGGTTAGTCTGGTCTTATAAGCAAGAGAACAACTGTTATGGAGAGAGGTGAACTGCACCTGCATCAAACAGTGGGAGTACAGCTCTGCAAGCTTCCTTATTGACAGGGAATCTGAGGTGTTGATCACAATAACAGAATGTGAACAAAATTTTATAATAGACAATTCAACTTACTTTTTTGCTGGGTGTTTGATGAAGACCAAAACTTAAAGATGGCACAGAAATCAAAACCCATACAATCATGCCATTTGAACTTACTTTGTTGCTGGATGTTAGACAGACTACACTGTAAAACAAAACCAAGATGGCACAGAAATTTTATAAAACCCATACAATAATAGTCAATCGCAAACTTACTTTTTTGCTGTTAGACGATCAAGATGGTGCAGAAATTTATACACTTGTAGAACAAAACTGCAAGATGGAACAGAAATTAAACCCATACAAATTTAGCCATATCAACTTACTTTTTTGTTGGATGTTAGACTAGTAGAACAAAACTTCAAGATTTGATAAAACCCATACAATAATAGTCAATCGCAAACTTACTTTTTTGCTGGGTCTTTCTTGCTGGGTATTGAAGAACAAAACTTCAAGATGGCACAGAACTCCTACAATAATAGTCAATTCAACTTACTTTGTTGCTGGATGTTAGACACAACACTCTGACCAGACCACCACCACACTTTGTGTGAATAGCACTAAAGACCACACCTACTGGTGTCAGCATCCATTTGATGGAGATGTGCAGGACATGAGTTCTCAATCCAAGGGCCCTCAGGTTGGAGGTGATAATGTGGAGGTAGTGATGATGTGGTGATGGTGGTGATGTGGAGGTGATCCTCCATAGTGACTTCTGCAGCAATTCCTTGAAGATTCCATTACAGTCTCTCACATATGCAAGAATTCGCTAGTTACAAGTTCTGGGTTGTCAAGTGATTCTCTTTTGTTCAAATAGAATAATATATTCTGCCTGGGAGCTCCCTAAGTCAGTCTTTTGTGATGCGTTACAAAAATGAAGTAAATAAATATACGAAAATAAATGAAAGTGGCAAATTTGAAATCATAACAAATAAAAATTCCCCAACAGCTGAAGACAGATGATGAAAATGGATCTATGAACTTGTGTGGTCCGTAACCCACTGGTGATCTCCCTGGAGGGACAATACACCTGTAGCCAGTGTGTGCTGCAGCTGTGTAAGAGCACAAAGCTGGCTGCCATGACACTGAAGAGAGGGGGATGTGTTGAGATCTCAGATCACTACACAGCACTGGCTCTTATGTAACATAGAGAAGATGTGATCATCAGATGTAGAACAGCATAAGATGGATCAGATGGCCAACATGAGCTATCAAGAAGAGCTACCTAGAGAGCTATAAGCGATGCCTTGCCTTACTACCACCTCCTTCTCCAACTCAGTGCCAACAACTTCCTTCTCAAGCCTTGCCTTACTACCACCTCCTTCTCCAACTCAGTGCCAACAACTTCCTTCTCAACTCCAACATCCCTTACATTGACACCACCATCCAACACACTTTCTCATATGCAATTTACAATATGTATACATAATACAAATACATATTCACATTTGTTGACACACCACAAGATATACTATACCAGATATTATACCATAAGACATTATACCATACCACATTTTATATCATAAAATATACCATACATCTTATACTACAAGCTGATATAGCACAAGATATTGTACCAGAAGATTTGTTGACACATGTACCAGATATTGTACCGGAAGATTTGTTGACACATGTACCAGATATTGTACCAGAAGATTTGTTGACACATGTACCAGATATTGTACCATACCAGATTTTACTGTACCAGATATATACCATACCAGATTTTATACCACAAGCTACTCACAAGATATGATATTCCACAAGATAGATATTATACCACAGAATATTATACCTTAGAATATTATACCACAGAATATTATACCACAGAATATTATACCACAGAATATTATACCACAGAATATTATACCACAGAATATTATACCACAGAATACTATACCACAGAATACTATACCACAGAATATTATACCTTAGAATACTATACCACAGAATACTATACCACTGTAATCATTAAAAAATGTATAGTGATTTTGTGTACCACATAAAAGATTTATAGGTACTTCAAACAATTATAACTAACATTTCGCGTCCGATCGCTATTAGCAGCCACGTGAAAGGTTGCGCGCGCATGCGTACGCATTTGACGAAAAAGCTAGCATTCAAGGTATGTAGGAGGTAGATAGATAGTATGTAGAAGGTAGATGGTCTGTAGAAGGTATGTTGATGGTATGTAGAAGGTAGAAGGTATGTTGATGGTATGTAGAAGGTATGTTGATGGTATGTAGAAGGTAGAAGGTATGTTGATGGTATGTAGAAGGTATGTTGATGGTATGTAGAAGGTAGAAGGTATGTTGATGGTATGTAGAAGGTAGAAGGTATGTTGATGGTATGTAGAAGGTAGAAGGTATGTTGATGGTATGTAGACTGTATGTAGAAGGTATGTTGATGGTATGTTGAAGGTATGTTGAAGGTATGCAGAAGGTATGTTGATGGTATGCTGGTGGGATGTGTTGATGGTATAAAGAAAGCAATACTGCTATCACAATCAATCTTGGTACATGGGGATCCACACCATTCCAGCCACAATTGATGAGTAAAGGTGACAGGTACACAGATGACTAAAACACAGGTGATCTTCGCTCCTTGAGCAAACAGGTGACTTGACAATACAGGTACCCAAATATTAGCCTGAGCATAGCTGAGTGACTGGAACAATGTGACTGGCCAGATGAGTAGAACAGTCGATGAGTCCAGCAGAGGTGATTCAAACAGAGGTGATTCAAACAGAGGTGATTCAAACAGAGGTGATTCAAACAGAGATGATTCAAAAAACAGAGATGATTCAAAAAACAGAGATGATTCAAACACAGGTGATTCAAACACAGACATGAGCCCAGAGGTGAATGTAAACACAGGTACTTGGAACATTTACTTGATCACAGGTGACTCAACCACAAGTGATTTGAAAGGCTGAATAACACAGTTGACAGGAACTTGAAAATGGATGACTGGAGTGCAGCTGCAATGGACAAATTACATGTATAAATCTAGATCAATCATGTGTAACTTATGTAACTTAGGTGCACACAGCATGTGTGCAATGTACTGGTACAGTATCTCCTTTACCTCACTGAAGACTGTACTCGCTAAACACAAGTAATGAAGCTTCCCTGAGGCTACAGTAATCAGCTGTAGTGCAGTACTTACTGGCATTCCATTCAAAGTTGCTTGCTCTTTATCAAGGTATTTTAGTTTAGATTTGTTTAGCAGGCAGCAGGTAGGAACAGAGAAGAGGACCGAATTGGAACAGCTAAAATCAGGAAGTAAAAAAGTCGCATCAACTTTAAATATTATCATGGCACAATGAATATTATCGTTAAAGTGTATGTATTTTTAGCAATGATGTCATGATACAATGTACGTACCAGTATGGAGACAGATTGCCGATTGCCGAAGCTGATTATCACCAACAACCTGCCATTAAGAGACAAGCATGGATATGTGAGTGAACACATTATGACATTGTTGCCAAGCAAAAATACTAAATACATGTATACTACGACTACAATAAGTATCTGCACTGCATTTCTTACTGGCATTTGCTCTCTCCATACACCTATCAGCACAGCAAGTATGTTGCAATCCAGATGTGACACTGTTTGAGCACACTGTTTCAGCAATCACACAGAATGAATGAACAGGCACATGACAGCATGCCAAAATAATTTTAAAAAAGAATTCTTCCTTTAAAAAAAATAGTTTCTCACCTTGAGGATATTGACAGCAGAGGTAACCAACTCCAGAAAGGCAACAGTAGCCAGAACAGATGACACAATAAGGTAGAGCAGGTATGTTGCAAGCCACAGGAAGTGAATGAACAGGCTCCATACACCTATCAGCACAGCAAATATGTTGCAATCCATATGTGACACTGTTTCAGCACACTGTTCGAGCGATCACACAGAATAAATGAACAGGCACATGAAAGCATGCCAAAATAAAAACAAAAAAAATCTTCCCTTTAAAACAATAGTTTCTCACCTTGAGGATATTGACCGCAGAGGTAACCAACTCCAGAAAGGCAACGGTAACCAGAACAGATGATGACACAATAAGTTAGAGCAGGTATCTTGCAAGCCACAGAAAGTGAATGAACAGGCTCCATACACCTAGCAAGTATGTTGCAATCCAGATGTGACACTGTTTCAGCGATCACATAGAATGAATGAACAGGCACATGACAGCATGCCAAACTAATTTTGAAAAAGAATTCTTCCTTTTAAAAAAATAGTTTATCACCTTGAGGATATTGACAGCAGAGGTAACCAACTCCAGAAAGGCAAAGGTAACCAGAACAGATGATGACACAATAAGGTAGAGCAGGTATCTTGCAAGCCACACAGAGTGAATGAACAGGCTCCATACACCTAGCAAGTATGTTGCAATCCAGATGTGACACTGTTTCAGCGATCACATAGAATGAATGAACAGGCACATGACAGCATGCCAAAATAATTCTTAAAAAGAATTCTTCCTTTTAAAAAAATAGTTTCTCACCTTGAGGATATTGACAGCAGAGGTAACCAACTCCAGAAAGGCAACGGTAACCAGAACAGATGATGACACAATAAGGTAGAGCAGGTATCTTGCAAGCCACACAGAGTGAATGAACAGGCTCCATACACCTAGCAAGTATGTTGCAATCCAGATGTGACACTGTTTCAGCGATCACATAGAATGAATGAACAGGCACATGACAGCATGCCAAACTAATTTAAAAAAAGAATTCTTCCTTTTAAAAAAATAGTTTCTCACCTTGAGGATATTGACAGCAGAGGTAACCAACTCCAGAAAGGCAAAGGTAACCAGAACAGATGACACAATAAGGTAGAGCAGGTACATGTATGTTGCAAGCCACAGAAAGTGAACGAACAGGCTCCATACACCTATCAGCACAGCAAATATGTTGCAATCCAGATGTGACACTGTTTCAGCACACTGTTTGAGCGATCACATAGAATGAATGAACAGGCACATGAATGCATGCCAAAATAATTTTAAAAAAGAATTCTTCCTTTAAAAAAAATAGTTTCTCACCTTGAGGATATTGACAGCAGAGGTAACCAACTCCAGAAAGGCAACAGTAGCCAGAACAGATGACACAATAAGGTAGAGCAGGTATGTTGCAAGCCACAGGAAGTGAATGAACAGGCTCCATACACCTATCAGCGCAGCAAGTATGTTGCAATCCAGATGTGACACTGTTTCAGCACACTGTTTGAGCGATCACATAGAATGAATGAACAGGCACATGACAGCATGCCAAAATAATAACAAAAAATCCTTATTTTTAAAATATAGTTTCTCACCTTGAAGATATTGACAGCAGAGGTAACCAACTCCAGAAAGGCAAAGGTAACCAGAACAGATGATGACACAATAAGGTAGAGCAGCAGAATCAGCAGGGAAAGCAGTGCAGCAAGAGCAGGAGAGAGGCTATTTTTGGATTTTATCTTTGAAAATTTTTTTGGTTTTTGTTTTTAAATTTTTTTTGGTTTTTTTGGGGGGGTTTTTTTTACAGCAGGCAGCGGAGCAGCAGAGGAGCAGCAGAGGAGTAGCAGAGGAGCAGCAGAGGAGCAGCAGAGGAGCAGCAGGAGTAGATGAGGCCAAATAGGAACAGCTAAAATCAGGAAGTAAAAAAGTCACATCAACTTTAAATATTAACATGGCATGATGAACATAGGTGTATCTATTTTTAACAATGATGTCATGATACGTACCAGTATGGAGACAGATAGACGATTGCCGGAGCTGATTATCACCAACAACCTGCCATTAAGAGACAAGCATGGATATGTGAGTGAACCATGATTGCAGCAGCCATGATACGTACCAGTATGGATGACAAATGATCACCACAGCTGATAACAACCTGCCATTAAGAGACAAGCACGGATAGGTGAGTGAACCACAATTGCCGCAATTTTCTAACTCACTGCTAAAAAAGCAACCACATCAGCTTACACTCACCTTGGCTATGCCAGCAGGGAGCTTACCTCTGCCCATGTACAGGAGGAAAGAGCAAGATGGAGGAGGAGGGAAGGGGAGGGGGAGGAGGGAAGGGGAGGGGGGAGGAGGGAAGGGGAGGGGGGAGGTAGGGGAGGGATTTGGTGGGCATGTGTGCATGGGGAGCATGGAAGACAGGTGAATGCTTGGCTTTTGACAGGTCGCATAGCATGAGATGTCCAGGTGTCTCAAAAAGGTCAGGTGCAGATGGTCAGGTGACCAGGTGGGTACTGCAAAGATCAAGTGGTTCCCAGGTGGGTAAAGCAAAGATCAGGTGACCAGGTGGGTAAAGCAAAGATCAGGTGGTGACCAGGTGGGTAAAGCAACGATCAGGTGACCAGGTGGGTAAAGCAAAGATCAGGTGGTGACCAGGTGGGTAAAGCAAAGATCAGGTGACCAGGTGGGTACAGGTGACCAGGTGGGTAAAGCAAAGATCAGGTGAGGGACCAGGTGTCTGCTTCAAATGTGGTGTGGCTTAAATGTAGGTAGACTTGACATGAGGTGGCTTGACAGGAGGTGGCTGGACATGAGGTGGCTTGACAGGAGGTGGCTTGGCAGGAGGTGGCTTGACAGGAGGTGGCTTGACAGGAGGTGGCTGGACAGGAGGTGGCTGGACAGGAGGTGGCTGGACAGGAGGTGGCTGGACAGGAGGTGGCTGGACAGGAGGTGGCTGGACAGGAGGTGGCTGGACAGGAGGTGGCTTGACAGGTGTCTCCAAAAGGTCAGGTGCAGAAGGTCAGGTGACCAGGTGGCTACTTCTAACGTCACGTGGAGGTGGTGGCTGTTTCTAAAGTCAGGTGACCAGATGGCTGTTTCTAAAGTCAGGTGACCAGATGGCTGCTTCTAAAGTCAGGTGACCAGATGGCTGCTTCTAAAGTCAGGTGACCAGATGGCTGCTTCTAAAATCAGGACTGGATCACTGCAATAAGTCTGGCAAAAGATTCACAAAAAGAGTGAAATGAAGGACACAGCTGTGTGTGTGTGTCCTGCTTGTGTTGGCAACACGCGGGTGCCATCATACCCCATCATGGAGCAACAACAACTTGGTGTTCTCAGGGCACATCTCTGTGGCAGTGGTGTGGGCAGTGGTGTGACAACTTGGTGTTCTCAGGGCACATCTCTGTGGTAGTGGTGTGGGCAGTGGTGTGACAACTTGGTGTTCTCAGGGCACATCTCTGTGGTAGTGGTGTGGGTGTGGGCAGTGGTACGACAACTTGGTGTTCTCAGGGCACATCTTTGTGGTAGTGGTGTGGGTGTGGGCAGTGGTATGACAACTTGGTGTTCTCAGGGCACATCTCTGTGGTAGTGGTGTGGTAGTGGTGTGACAACTTGGTGTTCTCAGGGCACATCTTTGTGGTAGTGGTGTGGGTGTGGGCAGTGGTGTGACAACTTGGTGTTCTCAGGGCACATCTTTGTGGTAGTGGTGTGGGCAGTGGTGTGACAACTTGGTGTTCTCAGGGCACATCTCTGTGGTAGAGGTGTGGGCAGTGGTGTGACAACTTGGTGTTCTCAGGGCACATCTTTGTGGTAGTGGTGTGGGTGTGGGCAGTGGTGTGACAACTTGGTGTTCTCAGGGCACATCTCTGTGGTAGAGGTGTGGGCAGTGGTGTGACAACTTGGTGTTCTCAGGGCACATCTTTGTGGTAGTGGTGTGGGTGTGGGCAGTGGTGTGACAACTTGGTGTTCTCAGGGCACATCTCTGTGGTAGAGGTGTGGGCAGTGGTACAACAACTTGGTGTTCTCAGGGCACATCTCTGTGGTAGTGGTGTGGGCAGTGGTGTGACAACTTGGTGTTCTCAGGGCACATCTTTGTGGTAGTGGTGTGGGTGTGGGCAGTGGTGTGACAACTTGGTGTTCTCAGGGCACATCTTTGTGGTAGTGGTGTGGGCAGTTGTGTGACAACTTGGTGTTCTCAGGGCACATCTTTGTGGTAGTGGTGTGGGTGTGGGTGTGGGCAGTGGTGTGACAACTTGGTGTTCTCAGGGCACATCTTTGTGGTAGTGGTGTGGGCAGTGGTGTGACAACTTGGTGTTCTCAGGGCACATCTCTGTGGCAGTGGTGTGGGCAGTGGTGTGACAACTTGGTGTTCTCAGGGCACATCTCTGTGGCAGTGGTGTGGGCAGTGGTGTGACAACTTGGTGTTCTCAGGGCACATCTCTGTGGCAGTGGTGTGGGCAGTGGTGTGACAACTTGGTGTTCTCAGGGCACATCTCTGTGGTAGTGGTGTGGGCAGTGGTAGACAACTTGGTGTTCTCAGGGCACATCTCTGTGGTAGTGGTGTGGGCAGTGGTGTGCCAACTTGGTGTTCTCAGGGCACATCTCTGTGGCAGTGGTGTGGGCAGTGGTGTGACAACTTGGTGTTCTCAGGGCACATCTCTGTGGCAGTGGTGTGGGCAGTGGTGTGACAACTTGGTGTTCAGGGATCATCTTGATGTTCAGGGATCATCTTGATATTCAGGGATCATCTTCATGTTCAGGTATCATCTTGATGTTCAGGGATCATCTTTGTGGCAGTGGTATGACATCTTGATGTTCTCTACGCACATCTCTGTGGTTGTGGTGTTCCTGGCCATGGGGCCCATGATGTTCTCTACGCACATCTCTGTGGTTGTGGTGTTCCTGGCCATGGGGCCCAGCAGGCTTCTAGGCAGCTAATACCTTCCAACTTGGTGGCCATGTTTTTTAAATAAGTGTACCTACTTAGCTATTTAATTATTACTATAATTTCCCTTTTTCCTTTTTTGTATGTTTGTTATTATTTTTTCCCTTTTTTTTTTTTTTTTTTTGGTTTTTCTTCCCCCCCCCCCCCCCCCAGCCCCCCACGCGTGTGCCCTCCCTCCCTGGAGTGGTGTTCCCCTCCACAGCATGCAAATGTGTGGGGAGACGACGTTAATTTTAAGGAAGAGGGAAGAGGGGAGAAGGAGAAAGAGGAAACTGGAAATAGTAGCAGGTATCCCCTTCCTCTACGAATACGAGAGGGAGGGGGGGAGTGTGGGGGAAGGGTAAGAAAGAGGCAGGGTCAGAACAGGGCTTAAGGGCTGGGCACGTGCCACAAATTGCCCCACCCACCCATGGACTGCCGCTGCAGGACAGGGAGGGGTAGGAACAGCGCACAGAATATTGGGATGACACTACTGACTGGGCACCCTCAGAGTGCCTCCCCTCTGTGCATCAGTCCCCAAGAGTGAAAGAAGGGGGAGGAGGAGACATGAAGAGTGGAACAAGTATGATGGGGAATCCCTACTAGGGGGGAGGGAGGGAGGTCCCCTCCGCTCACTGTCACATGACCAGCTGCTACAAACAAGCATACACACGCTTGCACGTTTTTTTTTTTTTTTTTAATCTTTGGCCAACATAAAACCATGGCAACGTGACAGGTAGTGCCCCATGCAGGTGGGACAGTGCAATGCTCCCATTCCCTCCTCACCTTGTACCCCAGACACCAAGGGGAGGTCCAGCACTGTCACCCTCACATCATGTACTCCCATCTGTGACCACGCCCACTGACCCTGCACTCCCTCCAGCAGCAAAAAACAAAGGTCCCCCACCCGCCCACCTCCACCCCCAAACCAGTACCATACAATATGGGGGATTTTAAGAACATGCACTTTTTTACATTGACTGCATTTCACATCACCAACAGAGCTAAATAAATTCAAGACTCAACATTTTGGCAACTGTTTTCCAATCTATAGTACATGCATGTGGTATGACTAAATGAAACCTGGCTGGGAGACGTTCTAGTCTAAAGTGGCTGCTATATGAAGCAAGATCTCTAAAGGTACGATGCTCAAGACAGATGTAAAGCGAAATATAAGCGAAATACAAGCAAGATACAAGCAAGATGGAAGCGGGATAGGGATTCAAGAGCTAGTAAAACAATCCTGCTCAGGATTCCTGACGTGACATTACCTCACACATGTAATACTTCTTGGAAAAACGTATGCACAAAACAAAGAGTCCGAATTTAAATTGCCCTAATGCTGATGTGAAATGAAGCCTGTTGACCCAACCCCTCCCTCCCTCCCCTCCCCTCCCCCTCCACCCACCCAACCTACGCATGCTGGAGGAATGGTGACAGGGCCAAGGTCAGTACTGACAGCTTTAAAATATGTATCCCATGGTAGTCTAAGAGCTAACTCACTTTTCCACCTAGCTAATATATATCTGAACTTGGTACCAAATACACAACAGGTAGGTGTATTGGGAACCAAATCCACATTTGCAGGAGTTTCAGAACAATTTGGCTATTTGATAGGTTAAGCAATATTAGCATTACTAATATTGAATCTTCAAATACCAAAAAGTTTCTGGAACTCTTGCATACATATGGTACATGTATATATACACCAGAACCAAGCCCTCACAGCACACACGCTCACTCCTAAGCCCTTAAGCCCAGTCCTAGGAGCATGTCAGCCTGCCTTTGTAGTGGAAGTGGTCACCAGAGGGAGTACTTTGATGTGGAGGGCACGGTGGCTTGAATCTCCGCACATGGGTCTGGGGACAAGGTGAAGAGAGAACGGAAACACCACACAACCCCACCCACATAGAACACACACCGCCATTGTTCACACCTTAATTTCTTCACATGGATAGCCACTACACTTTTAAAATTACCACAGGCACCATTTCTATATGATAGTCTTTTTATTTATACTTATTACCAGCTGTCCTCCTCCCTCCCTGGAGTGGTATTGAGAGATTACTTACCCCAAGGAAGAGGGAAGAGGGGAGAAGGAGAAAGAGGAAACTGGAAATAGTAGCAGGTATCCACTTCCTCTACAAATACGAGAGGGAGGGGGGTGTGGGGGAATGGTGAGGTTGAAGGCGGAGGCAAGATCCAAGGTTCGGGGCGGGGCACATGCCCCGGTGCCCCGCCCACCCGTTATCTGCGGCCGCTGTGACTGGGAGGGGAAAGGCGGCTCCAGAGTTTTGGGAGTGACACTTCTGGGTGGGCCAGGCCCAAAGTGCCCTCCCCCCTGGACGCCTTTAAGAGTGAAAGAAGGGGGAGGAGGAGACATGAAGAGTGGAACAAGTATGAAGATGGATCCCTATGAGGGGGGAGGGAGGGAGGGGACAGCACACACAGCAGCCGGTCATGTGACAGAGGCCAAAGACCACTCACTCACCACCGCGCGGCCTCTTACCACGCGGTGGCATAGACTGGTCTTCAGCCCTACGCTTGCCCTTTAAGGCAATACGCTGAGCCTCAGAGATAGGCACACGCGACCCACCCTCCCCTCCCCTCCCACCCTCCCTTCCCATCCCGCCCCCCCTTCCCACCCCACCCAGAGCAGTGGCACCGCTGGTGGTTCCCACCCCACCAGCGGTGCCCCTCCCCCAACCCCCCAGGGGGGCCAAGGGGGCGCCCCGATCACCACTAGGGGCGCCCCCTAAATCCCAGGGGGTGCCCTCTGCACTCGGTAGGGCACCCCCTGCACTCTCGAGGGCGCCTCCCTCACGATGGGAGGCGCCCTCAAAATACACGAGGGCATCCTCTGGACTCGGGAGGATACCCCCTTCACTCTCGAGGGCACCCCCTGATGCACAAGGGGGGGCGCCCTCGCTATGCAAGGGGACACCCCCTTCACCAATGGGGGTGTCCCTTGCACCCAATTGGGCACTCCCACCACCACCACCCAATGGGCCACTCCCACCACCACCACCCAATGGGCCACTCCCACCACCACCACTCCCACCACCAGAGGAGGTGGACCCACCAGTTTGCTGGGTAAGCTCACCCTCATCACCCTCACCACCAGAAGACGCTTCTGCACCACCCGAGGGTGTGGCCCCACCCGTTAGCTGGGCCAGCTGCTCACCCACACCACCAAGTCGGGTCACCTCAACCTCACTCATGGGCACACAACTAGAGTCCCTGTGTTGCCCCCTCTCGGGCATTGTTGCCGCACCCATCACTGGAGAAGGAGGGGTCGAGCCATACGTGAGCCTCCTGAATATAGGCTCACAGTGCACTACTGCTGGTGCTGATAGGGGTGATGGAAGAGAGACATGTGGGGGTGGAAGAGAGACATGTGGGGGTGGAGGAGGGGAGACATGTGGGGGTGGAGGAGGGGAGACATGTGGGGGTGGAGGAGGAGCGGAGACAGGAGGGGGGGGTGGAGGAGTAATGTAAACAGAGGGAGAGGAGGAGCCAGAAGGGAGGACAGGGGGCTGCACATGGGCAGGGCCTGCCATGTAGGCCGCAAACATGGTGTGGCAGATCTCTTCCACGTCCTCTCTGTAGGCTGCAAACATGGTGTGAAAGATCTCCTCCACGTCCCCTCTGGAGAGGTGGGTCGCCTCCACGACCGCTACCCTCCTCTCCAGTGCAGATGGTGGTCGTGCTGAGGGGCCGGGAAGAGTGGATGGGGCAGGTAGATCAGCTGGTGCTGGTGCTGGTGGGGCCTGATTCCTCTCTTCCCGAGCTGCCACTCTTTCAACAAGTTCATTCCGTTCTTGCTGCTGGGCCCTGAGCTCTGCATAAGTAGAAATAGTAAATATGAAGTCCAATACAGGGCTTTTTTTACATGCTGCATTCACATGCCAGAACCACAGATCGTGTTGCATGAGCAAGTGGAATGGGTGGGTGTAGTGCAAAGTGCTGTAATGCACAGTGGGGTTAAATAGCACTAAGGGGGTTCAGGCAGCACTAAGGGGGTTCAGGCAGCACTATGGGGGTTCAGGCACTAAGGGAGTTCAGGCAGCACTAAGGGGGTTCAGGCAGCACTATTGCAAATGTCGGGGAGGGGTAACACAAGAGGGCAGGAGGCCTTGCACACAAATACGCCAGTCAGGTGACACCATATCTTCTGTATTACATGCACTATATGCCTACACAGTTATAGGTTCAACACTTACCGTCCCTGGTTAAGGGCGCATGCTCCTCCGTGGGGTTGGCTATCCCTGAAGGCAGTGGAAAGGAGCATTTATAAAGACGAGTTGGATACCATTGTGCTCTGCTTGCCATATTACATGTCGTGGTTATTTTAAACCATTAATGAATTCGATTTGTACATTACATCATCGTACGTGTAGACCCATGCAAATATGAATATTAATTTTCACTATTATTTATTTCTACAACCAGTCGCCTGTATATATTATACACGCAAGGGACATACGGCAGCGGAGACGGGGTCAAAGGGGGGGAGTAAACTGAAGTACACCCGTGGAGACGGGGGCAAGGGGGTTTGCTCTGCAGTTTTGCCATGGGTGGGAAGCAATGCAAGTATCCACACAGTACAAGAACCACCCAACCCGGCCGGTACCCGTAGTTCTTTTGTCCTTTTCAGCTAGGACACGTGCATGACCAGAACGCGAGCATGACGACGCTTCGTTAGAAGTTAAAACTACAATAACCCCAAACACAATACAAGCACGTATATATCTGCTGGCGTACCGTGTTTGGAGAGTAGATGCTTCATGTAACATGTCGCCTGTGAGGCGATTCGCTTGCGCACGTCTTCCATGGGTGACGCGCGTGTTAAAAGAGGCCCGCGGGATCCCTACGGAAGTACAGTAATTATGATAGAAAATTCTAGTGGTGGAAGCAAGAAGGCAAACAGAGACCTGCCAGGCACTCCTTACCTGCCAGCGCACGGCATAGCCTTCGTGACAGCGGAAACACAACAGTGCTTGTGTTTCCCGCTGCACGTAGAGGTTTAGCAACTTCGTCCTTATTGATGCACGAACAAGTGGAGTAGCAGCCATTTTGAGTTTCTAAGTCGATCGGATATCAGAGTCTTTCGGAGCATGAAAAACGAAATATAATTATCAAATTGTTACTTTAATACCGACAACTGCGCATGCGCGCCAAGGCATCGCCGCATCATTGCGTGATTGGACCAATATTAGTAGATATACTATGCATATTATGCATATATTTTTCCCTGCGCGCGACAAATTTCCACAGGTTTCATTTTGACTTGCATCATGAACAATTTAACACTGACGACCACTCTCCCCCAAGTCGACGGTAGCATCTTAAGCCGTCAGAAAGCGGGCCTTTCACATAAATACATGTACCACCTGGTATCATGAATAACTCATACGGAACGAGGATAGCGACATATGATATCATAGGATTGCTGATCTGAACGGAATTGAGGGATGTAGATCTGTATGTGATTAAACCTTTGGATGAATAGGTGCAGACATGTAGGTCACACATGTAGATTGCACCATTGATAGGAACAGCTGACACAACTCAAACTCCACATGACAATCTAAAATGAATAATCCCAACAACCTCAGTTCCTCCTACATGTACATGTACAATCCAGGCAGTCCAGCCACATAAGCAGTTGGGAGGGTACTCCCTGGAGATCCCCTCTGTGTTAAGGGGGAGGGGGAGGTGCCACTCCAAGTTGTTGGTCTGCTCACTGAGGGAGACAGAACCATGGGGCATCTCTGGCCTCTTCAGGTTGGGTTCAACCAGGGTCAGCTGTGGGCATCAGGATATGTGAAAGGTCTACACCATGCCAGTATACATCTTAAAACAGACACCTTAAATGTATGTACACGTATCCAATCAGCTTCTAGCAATAACATTTAACTACACATGGCCTCTCCCACCAGAGTGCTAACCTTGTGTTCTGTCTGATGGCGGTGCACTCACTTCTATCTAAGGCTACATAAACACAACTGACACAGAGGACTGGGGACCAGGTGTGCTCACCTCTGAGGCTTTCCACCTCCACTGCAGGGGGCGGGGCAGAAAACCTGTCACTCTTAATCTCAAGTTCGTCGGAGCCAGATGACTTCTTTGGGAACCATTCATCATGATCGATGGTTGGAATCGTACTGAATATTGTGCAGCTGCTGTTAATGATCTGAACAGATTGACAGACTAAGCGCGCACAGTATCCATCTGAGAGTCTTGATTCTAACGGTGTGGGTCTCATACACGTGTGAGCACACACACACACACACACATATGAACACACACACACATGTGAACACACACACATGTACATGTACCCACTATCACTGAACACAGCAGGTGGAGTACGTGAGTCCGCAAAATTCAGGTCACCAATAGACTGGCTATTAGACTTACGAGTGGCTGGGAACATTGTACTCTGGGAGTAGGGTTGTTTTACGTGGACAATTGGGTGCAACGCTTGATCCCTCCCTCCTTTCATGACTGTGTACTGTACCTTGCCCCGCCTCACCTCCATTAGCATTTCATCAAACTCGCGCATGGCAGAAGCAAGAAGACTCAGTCAGCTTGACCGGAGATAATACATAGACCAAGCCGAGGAGCGTGTCCATAGAGGTTTTCCTGTTCCCCTTAATTGCAGACAAGTACTAACTTAACTGAAACTGATTCACGCAACCCGTACCCCTATTTCATTCTTAATTAAGTGGACAAGAAACCCGCCCCCCAGCACACGTGACGTCGTTAGGATCGGGAGAGAAGCCCTATAATTAACGAGCTAGATGATATTAATATCTATGTTTCTGTAACCTGATGTAAACGTAAAAGCATTAAAGTAAAGGAAAAAAAAAAAAAAAAAAAGTGACATCATCATGATACTCAATGCCCCATGCATGCATGTGACTCGATTATTCATTATCTTACGTCGACGAGTCGACGCAATCGCACCCCAATCTGGATAGTATCGATCGACAGAATCCAATGACATCATCCCTTCGCCCTACGGAGTCTCGTACCCAGACCCTGGTTCCCATAGATGATCCGTAATTGTGGGAATCAAGGTCTGGGTACGAGACTACTTACGGAGCTAAAGCTAAAGGTATCAGCGAGTAAGCTGTTTTTTGGATTTCTTTTGGTTACGTGAAGTGCTATATATACAAGCACTGGGCACCCAGAACGGTTTTTAGTATTCCACCCTCAAATTTCCCTTTTTGTCTCTCTTCATCTCCCACCGTTCTCTCGTTCCTCCTCCCCTCCCCTCCCCTCCCCTCCCCTCCCCTCCCTGTCCTCCCATACCCTCCCCTCCCTCTCCTCCCCTCCCCTCCCTGTCCTCCCATACCCTTCCCCTCCCTCTCCTCCCTCCCCTCCCTCCCCTCCCCTCCCCTCCCCTCCACTCCCCTCCCCTCCCCTCCCCTCCCCTCCCCTCCCCTCCCCTCCCCTCCCCTCCCCTCCCCTCCCCTCCCCTCCCCTCCCCTCCCCTCCCCTCCCCTCCCCTCCCCTCCCCTCCCCTCTCATCCCCTCCCCTCCCCTCCCCTCCCCTCCCCTCCCCTCCCCTCCCCTCCCCTCCCCTCCCCTCCCCTCCCCTCCCCTCCCCTCCCCTCCCTGTCCTCCCATACCCTCCCCTCCCTCTCCTCCCCTCCCTCCCCTCCCCTCCCCCTGTCCTCCCATACCCTCCCCTCCCTCTCCTCCCCTCCCTCTCCTCCCCTCCCTCTCCTCCCCTCCCTCTCCTCCCCTCCCTCTCCTCCCCTCCCTCTCCTCCCCTCCCTCTCCTCCCCTCCCTCTCCTCCCCTCCCTCTCCTGCTCTCCCCCTCCCCTCCCTGTCCTCCCATACCCCCCTCCCTCTCCTCCCCTCCCTCTCCTCCCCTCCCTCTCCTCCCCTCCCTCTCCTCCCCTCCCTCTCCTCCCTCTCCTCCCCTCCCTCTCCTCTTCCCTCCCTCTCCTTCCCCTCCCTCACCCCTCACAGTGTTGTATGCAAGCTTGCCCAGCTGAGATCATCAGAAACTCCACCCCCAAAGAGGGGGCAGCTGCCGTGGCCAGTAGGGATGATAAAGCATCGGAAGGTCTCCATGACGACCTGCAGGTTGGCACGAAGGTCTCCATGGCAACCTGCAGGTAGGCACGAAGGTCTCCATGGCGACCTGCAGGTTGGCACGAAGGTCTCCATGGCGACCTGCAGGTTGGCACGAAGGTCTCCATGGCGACCTGCAGGTTGGCACGAAGGTCTCCATGGCGACCTGCAGGTTGGCACAGGGAGCACATGGTACACCACGGGGTACTACTGTACCTCCAGAAGTTTCAGTGGGAGGTGGCCCGATTCCCATTCAAACAGCCGCTGCCTGTCATTGTTGATATTATCAGCAAGGTACCTTACATGTGTACGTGTGTTAACATTTGAACAATTCTCCCCTCCTCCTTCTCCTCCTCCTCCTCCTTCCTCCTCCCCTCTCCCCACTTCCTCTTCCTCCTCCCCAGCTCATGACCCAGATAGAAGGGGATTTCAAGCAGAAGGCCTCGGCCTACAATGGCATCTGTCAGAACGTAGTAGTAAGTGGTACTACCTGAAGGACACAGGTGTCTGGGGTGAATTCTTTCTTCCTCCCTCCCTCTCCTCCTCCCTCTCCTCCTCCCTCCCTCTCCTCTCCTCTCTTCTCCTCTCTTCTCCCTCCCTCCCTTGCTTGTCATGGTCCCAGGTAGGCTGTATATACAAGAGCACCCAACCCAAGGTGTGGGTGAGAGGTGGAGAGAATGAGAAGAGCTTATAATGTATTAGATGGTACATGTGTGAGGGGAGTGGTCACTTCATTATGTATGGGGGGAGGGTGTGTGTCCATCTCATTATCTGTGGGGGTCCAACTTATTACATGATGGGAGGTGGTTGTGTGATGTGTGTGCCTATGAAGTGTGGTGGGAGGTGGTTGTGTGATGTGTGTGCCTATGAAGTGTGGTGGGAGGTGGTTGTGTGATGTGTGTGCCTATGAAGTGTGGTGGGAGGTGGTTGTGTGATGTGTGTGCCTATGAAGTGTGGTGGAAGGTGGTTGTGTGATGTGTGTGCCTATGAAGTGTGATGGGAGGTGGTTGTGTGATGTGTGTGCCTATGAAGTGTGAAGGGAGGTGGTTGTGTGATGTGTGTGCCTATGAAGTGTGATGGGAGGTGGTTGTGTGATGTGTGTGCCTATGAAGTGTGGTGGGAGGTGGTTGTGTGATGTGTGTGCCTATGAAGTGTGATGGGAGGTGGTTGTGTGATGTGTGTGCCTATGAAGTGTGGTGGGAGGTGGTTGTGTGATGTGTGTGCCTATGAAGTGTGGTGGGAGGTGGTTGTGTGATGTGTGTGCCTATGAAGTGTGGTGGGAGGTGGTTGTGTGATGTGTGTGCCTATGAAGTGTGAAGGGAGGTGGTTGTGTGATGTGTGTGCCTATGAAGTGTGATGGGAGGTGGTTGTGTGATGTGTGTGCCTATGAAGTGTGGTGGGAGGTGGTTGTGTGATGTGTGTGCCTATGAAGTGTGGTGGGAGGTGGTTGTGTGATGTGTGTGCCTATGAAGTGTGGTGGGAGGTGGTTGTGTGATGTGTGTGCCTATGAAGTGTGATGGGAGGTGGTTCTGTGATGTGTGTGCCTATGAAGTGTGATGGGAGGTGGTTGTGTGATGTGTGTGCCTATGAAGTGTGGTGGGAGGTGGTTGTGTGATGTGTGTGCCTATGAAGTGTGATGGGAGGTGGTTCTGTGATGTGTGTGCCTATGAAGTGTGATGGGAGGTGGTTGTGTGATGTGTGTGCCTATGAAGTGTGGTGGGAGGTGGTTGTGTGATGTGTGTGCCTATGAAGTGTGGTGGGAGGTGGTTGTGTGATGTGTGTGCCTATGAAGTGTGGTGGGAGGTGGTTGTGTGATGTGTGTGCCTATGAAGTGTGAAGGGAGGTGGTTGTGTGATGTGTGTGCCTATGAAGTGTGATGGGAGGTGGTTGTGTGATGTGTGTGCCTATGAAGTGTGATGGGAGGTGGTTGTGTGATGTGTGTGCCTATGAAGTGTGATGGGAGGTGGTTGTGTGATGTGTGTGCCTATGAAGTGTGAAGGGAGGTGGTTCTGTGATGTGTGCCTATGAAATGTGGTGGGAGGTGCCTAGGGATGTTCCCACCTACCAGCCCTAGGTCCTTCCAATAGCCACTGAACCACACACATGCACACACATACACACACACATATACACACACATCATAAGTCTCAGAAACATGTGTTCAGTTACATTAGGCTGGCTATTATCAAACATTGAGATTCAGGTCCACCAAGTCAACTGTGAATTAAATTGTTAATAGCCTATCAACCTGGGATGGTCCAACAAAACCCAGGGTAACCCAGGGCTGGGAATAGTATGGGATGGTGTCATGTGCAGGGGATGATAACACACCATGTGTCATATTAGGGAACCGTTTAACAAAGTCTTCTCTCTGCCTCCTCCCCATCCCCCTCTCCCTCCTCCCTCCTCCCCACCCCCTCTCCCTCCTCCCCATCCCCTCTCCCTCCTCCCCATTCCCTCTCCCTCCTCCCCATTCCCTCTTCCTCCTCACCATCCCCTCTCCCTCCTCCCCATCCCATCTCCCTCCTCCCCATCCCCTCTCCCTCCTCCCCATGTAGCACCACTGCCGGTCATGTGGTAAGGTCTTCTGTCATAACTGCTGCTCAAAGAAGGTCATGTTGGTTTCAAGCAAGTAAGTTATGGGGGCGGGGCTGTTTTTTTGTTTAATAATACTAATACAGATGGTACATGTTCTACTCCTCTCCCAGGACTCTGACGGTCACCTCTCGAAGAGGGGGGAGGGGCCTGCAAGGTCGTTGCTAGGCTACTATTACCAGGGAGAACACCTCTGGAGGTATGGGGGGGTCCAGACCAGGGAGGGCAGGAGTGGTGTCCTACAGTCTGGAGGACTACGATGGACTCACCAAAGATGACAGCTACGTGGTGATAGAGACCCAGAACAGTGGGAGGATGTTCCCTTACTCTAAATGGTGCCCACCTTGGTCATGTATAAAGTTCCAAATGTATTTTGGTGCTTATGATGTGGACTTGCACCCACCACTACATACACACAACACAACCACTTGCTCTACATAGTGCACTGTTCTGTCTCCAAGGTGAGGGTGGCCCCCATGTCAGAGAGGCCTGCTGGCTCCGCCTTCCTCTCAGACTGGTATGTGTGGGTCACCTTGCTGAGTCTGTCCTTATCTTCATCACTGTTCTGGGCCTCCTCTGAGGGAGGGAGGGAGGGAGGAGGGGGGACCATGGCCCTCTCCCTGGACCAGAGTGCTAACCTTGTGTTCAGTGGTGTCTGATGGTATGTTGTAGGCCCTTGGGATGGCATAGGTGGTATTGTACAAACCTGCAATCCAACAAAAGCAAAAATTGTAACCCCCCCTGAAGTCAAAATCATTCATCATCAATGCATGGTTGGATCATACTCACCAATCAACACAGCTGATAAATTTCGTGGAGCTGTTGTTAAATTACTTAGGGAACACTTTTGGGTAATAGTCTTGAACCTGATGGTGTGGGAGGTGCCCCTCCCAGGCTCGGCTGGGTAGTGGACATCTTGGCATTGAGCCAGTCTTCACCTGTGGACTGTTTGATGAGCACTGGACCTGGGAGGGGGGAGGAGGGAATATTGATGGGGGAGTGTGGAGGGGAGAGTGGGGAAGTGGATGGTGGGTGCCACCTATAACTGATATTGGGTGGGGATAGGTTGGTGAAGATGCACATGTACTACTGCCCATATGCCAGCCTTGAACCTTCCTGCACACTGGAGGGCAGAGGATGATTCCCTTGGCCCACTTGTTTTATTGAGTAGTAGTCAGTCCCCAGACCACCTCACTCAGTCCCCAGACCACCTCACTCAGTTCCCAGACCACCTCATTAAGTCCCCAGACCACCTCGCTCAGTCCCCAGACCACCTCACTCAATCCCCAGACCACCTCACTCAGTCCCCAGACCACCTCACTCAGTTCCCAGACTACCTCATTCAGTCCCCAGACCAACTCACTCAGTTCCCAGACCACCTCACTCAGTTCCCAGACCACCTCACTCAGTCCCCAGACCACCTCACTCAGTTCCCAGACCACCTCATTAAGTCCCCAGACCACCTCATTAGGTTCCCAGACCACCTCACTCAGTCCCCAGACCACCTCACTCAGTCCCCAGACCACCTCACTCAGTCCCCAGACCACCTCACTCAGTCCCCAGACCAACTCACTCAGTTCCCAGACCACCTCACTCAGTTCCCAGACCACCTCACTCAGTCCCCAGACCACCTCACTCAGTTCCCAGACCACCTCATTAAGTCCCCAGACCACCTCATTAGGTTCCCAGACCACCTCATTAGGTTCCCAGACCACCTCACGCAGTCCCCAGACCACCTCACTCAGTCCCCAGACCACCTCACTCAGTCCCCAGACTACCTCACTCAGTCCCCAGACCACCTCACTCAGTCCCCAGACCACCTCACTCAGTTCCCAGACCACCTCACTCAGTCTGGGCATAGTGAACACTTCACACCTCTGAGAGATCAATCAGTTACCTAGCAACTAACATCCACAAGTTTGGTATCTCATGTGTATGCAGATAATTGCAAGCCCTCGAGTTGATCTGTTTGTTCTGCATTAGGTAGACCCTCACATGGCATAGCTAGACCCTCACATGGCATAGCTAGACCCTCACATGACATAGCTAGACCCTCACATGACATAGCTAGACCCTCACATGACATAGCTAGACCATCACATGGCATAGCTAGACCATCACATGACATAGCTAGACCCTTACATGACATAGCTAGACCCTCACATGACATAGCTAGACCCTCACATGACATAGCTAGACCCTTACATGACATAGCTAGACCCTCACATGGCATAGCTAGACCATCACATGACATAGCTAGACCCTCACATGACATAGCTAGACCATCACATGACATAGCTAGACCCTCACATGACATAGCTAGACCATCACATGACATAGCTAGAGCCTCACATGACATAGCTAGACCCTCACATGGCAGTATAGCTAGACCCTCACATGACAAAGCTAGACCCTCACATGGCATAGCTAGACCATCACATGACATAGCTAGACCCTCACATGACATAGCTAGACCATCACATGACATAGCTAGACCCTCACATGACATAGCTAGACCCTCACATGGCATAGCTAGACCCTCACATGACATAGCTAGACCCTCACATGGCATAGCTAGACCCTCACATGGCATAGCTAGACCCTTACATGACATAGCTAGACCCTCACATGACATAGCTAGACCCTCACATGACATAGCTAGACCATTACATGACATAGCTAGACCCTCACATGACATAGCTAGACCCTCACATGGCATAGCTAGACCCTCACATGACATAGCTAGACCCTCACATGGCATAGCTAGACCCTCACATGACATAGCTAGACCATCACATGACATAGCTAGACCATCACATGGCATAGCTAGACCCTCACATGAGATAGCTAGACCTTCACATGACATAGCTAGACCATCACATGACACAGCTAGACCATCACATGACATAGCTAGACCATCACATGGCATAGCTAGACCCTCATATGGCATAGCTAGACCCTCACATGACATAGCTAGACCATCACATGACATAGCTAGACCATCACATGACATAGCTAGACCATCACATGGCATAGCTAGACCCTCACATGAGATAGCTAGACCTTCACATGACATAGCTAGACCATCACATGACACAGCTAGACCATCACATGACATAGCTAGACCATCACATGGCATAGCTAGACCATCACATGACACAGCTAGACCATCACATGACATAGCTAGACTATCACATGGACAGTGGGTCAGGAAGGTCATATGGATGATTAAAAATTATTATGATCGGAGGAATGCAATTTGCATACTCTTGACCAAACAGTTCCACATTCCAACACACAGGTGGGACATTGGGGGGTACCATACATCAATATAGACCACGCCCACCTCCGTCCTACACACATCTACCTCCTTCCTACACACACACCTCTATCCTACACACGCCTACATGTACATGTACCTCCATCCTACACACACACCTCTATCCTACACATGCCCACCTCCATCCTACACACGCCCACCTCCATCCTACACCCCACCTCCATCCTACACACGCCCACCTCCATCCTACACACACCCACCTCCATCCTACACACACCCACCTCCATCCTACACACTCCCACCTCCATCCTACACACACCCACCTCCATCCTACACACACCCACCTCCATCCTACACAAACCCACCTCCATCCTACACACACCCACCTCCATCCTACACCCACCCACCTCCATCCTACACACTCCCACCTCCATCCTACACACGCCTACCTCCATCCTACACACTCCCACCTCCATCCTACACACTCCCACCTCCATCCTACACACGCCCACCTCCATCCTACACACGCCCACCTCCATCCTACACACGCCCACCTCCATCCTACACACGCCCACCTCCATCCTACACACACCCACCTCCATCCTACACACTACATACATATACATCGTCCAACTTACTGTGCATGCTGTCACAGGATCTTTACTGAACAAGTTGTAGGAATCTCCAGCCTCAGGATCCATGCACACAACATGCCTCTCTTCCTCCTCCTCCTCCTCACTTTGTGGGGTCATGGAAACTCCTCCCACGATGAGCTCATTACTCTTCCAACTTGCTAACCTTTCTCACACTTGTGATGGGCATTAGAAATTTCACCATCTTTTCAGGATCTGCATCACAAAAAGTATCAGGAAAGCAATTGACAAACAGTTTTTTAAGTGGTACTTTTGTTATATTGTATTGAAGGCTGCCCTTCCAGGACACTGGGAAAGCACTTATGACCTAACTGAACTCCCTTTTCCATTATCAACACTTCGAAGACTTTCACTCCTGTAGACGACCATGCAGTATGTGTGCGCGCGTGTGTGTGTGTGTGTGTGTGTGTGTGTGTGTGTGTGCGCGTGCGCGCGTGTGTGTGTGCGAGTGTGTGTGTGTGTGTGTGTGTGTGTGTGTGTGTGTGTGTGTGTGTGCGTGTGTGTGTGTGTGCGAGTGTGCGCGCACGTGTGTGTTTCACGCGTGAATGTGAGTGTGGGTATTTGGGGTAATGGATACATGTACATGCACAACTTAAAAAAAAAGTGGACCTGTATACTGCTCTTACTTGACATCTAATGAATACGCTGCACTCTTATCACCACCTCGGGGTCTCAGCAGGTAGACGCCGTCACTCATTTCCTCCAAGAGACTCACGGCTTCGTGGCGTGGCAATGTGGGGCTGTACCATCTAGTATGCGTTTTACAACGATGAGCCGCAGCGTATATAAGTACATTACTACACAGAGATATGCACCTAGCTCAGCTACATGACAATGTGGGGCTAGTAGGTCTATGAGTTTTACAACGTGCCTAGTCTCGTACCCAGACCCAAACAGATACAAGTTAGTAACTCGGTTAGTAAGCTCAGGAGTGTTCTTCTGCACGCAGAGGTCACTTCTCCAGTAGTCACTGTACGCTATACCCGCAGCCCATCACTCTGAATGCCGGCACAAGTTACACCTTGACAGTTACTCTTCGGCCCAGCCAAAAGGTGTGGTTTAGCCTCCGTATTCTTGCTCGTGGTATGCTAGCTGCAGCTTAGCATCAAGTGTGCTCTTAGGCTGATGTCTGATAGCGAAGTTAGTAGCCAATCAAATGGTAAGGTTGAACTGCCAACCTATGTTTTGCGTGACGTGTACACGTAGAGTCTCTAGCTGTGGTAATTTAATTTTTGTGTCATTCTCTCCACTTCACAGAATGCATATGAAGAGTTCGTTGAGATTGGAACATCAGACGGAGTATTTCGGATTCCCATACTGGCTCTAGTGCCCAGACCCAACCTGTCTATACCTGAATACCTCAAGTTTGGCATGTGTGCCATATGTGACAGTGTCACAGTAAATTTCAGTGCCTGTACAACACCAGGTATGTGTGTGTGTGTGTGTGTGTTAATGTTGTCCGTATATATTTGTACATGTGTCATGGTGTGTTTATGGTGTGGATGTGGGATGTGATGTTTGTCCTGTTTTATATTCTACTGTGGGCGTACCCCTATCCCCCCCCCCCCCCCCCCCCCCTCAGGTGTACCCCTAACTATCCCCTCCCCCCCCAGGTGTACCCATAACTATCCCCTCCCCCACCCTCCCACTGAAGGTATCAAGCTAGCAAGTTCACCATCACAGCAGTGGCCCCTGGACCCCTCTGGGATCCTTATCTTCTCCACTGCAGAATATGAGGGCACCATTGAGCCCGGCAGTGGCCCCTGGACCCCTCTGGGATCCTTATCTTCTCCACTGCAGAATATGAGGGCACCATTGAACCCAGCGGCTGCCACAGACTGAAGCTACTGCTGTCTCCATCGGTGGTGGCCCCTCCCACCCTCTCATGGGACACTTCAACGTGTGTGCCCCCTGGGGGGTGTGGACACTTCCCTAATCACATGTGCCAGGCTGGTGGAAGGTTGGTGACTGAGGTGAGGGGAAGTGTGGTGTTGTGGGAAGTGCATCATTGGTAGGGTGATATGATTGTGACATAGGCGTGTGTGTTGTGTATGGTTATGAGGAGGTGTGTGTTGAGGATGTTGGATCATGGTCGGTGTGGTGAAAAGGTTGGTAACTATGCACATGGCATCCATTTTCATGCCCACCTCCATCCTACACACGCCCACCTCCATCCTACACACGCCCACCTCCCTCCTACACATGGCTGAAGTTGTGACGAGAGAGGTAGTACCTAGCCTGGGGTGGGGAGGAGGAGGGGATATATATGTATTTGTACATATATATCTTTCACTGAACATACAGATGTACCCCTCCCTCACTGAACACCCTTCCCTCAGTGAACACACCCCTCCTTCATTGAACACGCCCCTCCCTCACCAAAAACACCCTCCCTCACTGAACACACCCTCCCTCACTGAACACACCCTCCCTCACTAAACACACCCTCCCTCACTGAACACACCTCCCACACTGAACACACCCCTCCCTCACTAAACACACCCCTCCCTCACTGAACACAACCTCCCACAAAGAACACACCTCCCTCGCTGAACACACCTCCCTCACAGACCACACCTCTCCCTCACTGAACACACCTCCCACACTGAGCACACCCCTCCCTCACTGAACACACCCTCCCACAAAGAACACACCTCCCTCGCTGAACACACCCTTCCTCACTGAACACACCCAGGCTCCCTCACTGAACACACCCTTCCTCACTGAACACACCTCCCTCACAGACCACACCTCTCCCTCACTGAACACACCCTCCCTCACTGAACACACCCTCCCTCACTGAACATACCCCTCCCTCACTGAACACACCCTCCCTCACTGAACACACCTCTCCCTCACAGACCACACCTCTCCCTCAGTGAAAACACCCCTCCCTTACTGAACACACCCCTCCCTCACTGAACACACCCTCACTCACTGAATACACCCTCCCTCACTGAACACACCCTCCCTCACTGAACACACCCCCTTCCCTCACACACATCATGAAGGCACACGCACCTTGCCCAACATGGCGTCCAATGGTTTGGGCTGTTCAGATCTGTAAGTAAACATTCTGGTGATCACCACCTCCACGCCAGCCACACCCCTCACTCACCCGGCCAACACTTCATCAAAGTACTTCACTGATTTCTTCACAAATGCATCCCTGTTGCAAGTCAGGTCTATCCACCCTTGGAGGGTAAGCCCCTGTAATCATGAGCTAATCACAGGTGGGATAATATGGGGGCAGGTACCAAACCTCTTTGGAGGCAGGAGACATCTTGAGCATGCGACTGAGATACTCTCTGGCTTTGTCATGCTTCCCTGTGAGCCATAGGAACATCCCTGCATAGTACAGGGACTGGGGAAGAGGGAGAAGGGACAAAGTTAATAATTATGGGATACACTGGCACTTGCACTTTTTGTGGAGGAGCACAGGTCCATGTCTCTGTGGTCTGCAATGCTCTCTAGCTCTCTGATACTTTCTGACGTGCAATCTGTAAGACGACCGGACACCATTGTACCAGAGATAATACTAGTATCTCTGATTGTACTGTGGGGCTGCCCCGGCCCTAGCTTAACCTTCCATGATGATACCGTACGCCTTCCAGAATAACAGTACAGGGTCGGAGCTGTAGGTCTTAAGCAGCTCCATGACAACCGACTGCACGTGGTACAGGTAGGTACCCTTCCTACAGAGCCGAAGTCTGTTGAATAGGAACCATTCAAGTCTTACTGTAACGAACGATCTACGGCAATAGTCGTGTGTGTGTGTGTGGGGGGGGGGGGGGGGGGGCCGGGGTGGTGACTTAATTTGTTTAGCTGCGCCATAGATAGACTGACAATCTAATGGCTGCGCGCAGCTCTTTAGTGTCGTACCCAGACCCAACTGCACTATGTCACAGTTTTGATGACGGCGCAATTATGACTACGGACTTTGCGGCGTTGCTACAATATAATCGCTTCCAAAGTCCTTTAATTTATCGAAATGTTAACGATAGTTGCTATTCTTTGTCAGAATGACGAGGAGATGGACAAGGACGATGCCGCTATTGAGTACAGGGCACAGCACTGTATATGTCTGTAGCAGAGATAATACTAACTAAGCTCGCTCTGCCTAGCGCCTATTGATTGCTACAGTGTGCGCGCGTGTATTGCGGGGCTAGTTATTCCATTATTCATTATTTACATGTAACTAGCTATAGGTACTTTAATAAATTAAAAAAAACTAGAACTTTTATGCATAGTCTAAAAGGGCAGATTGAACGCAATGTGAATGGACCACGCTACATATATTGCGTCACGGGTAACTAACAATGTACGCAATGTGAATGGACCACCGGCCGCTATAAAAAAAACCTGTGACCGCTTGACTTCTCCATGCAGCTACTGTAAAAGTATAATGATGCCATAATTGCACAACTCTTTATAAGGTTCACAGGGTCAAATACATATTACTAAATTTAGGTCTCTCATTATATAATCTGCCAAAAGCCCGTATAGCGATATCCAGTCATAATGTTCTCCCCTTTTTATTCACATTCATCATTCTTCCAATGTGTAATAATTACTTTAGGAACTTGAGACTTCTTTGATTGATTTACACATATATGTCCATTCACTCCATTGTACTGTTTCAGTGTACAGCACATTTTGATGATCCACATACCATAGGTGTTCAAAATACAGACCATTTTATTACAAATAACTGACACGTTGAATAAAACGCTTTAAAAATATTACATTAAATTTTTTTTATTATGAGATATTAGAAAACTCATTTGATAATTCCACTTCTTTTCTGCTATAAAATTGCAAGTTCTTTTCTATCTTCCTCCTTGAACATGTTCTCCTTCTTTTGAATCTTATCTTTAAGTTGCTGATCTTGCAATATAGAAATGTTGTGTTCATGTTGTTTACTAACTAACTTTACTCTCTGAGCTTGTCTGATGCAAAATTTAACCGGGCTATATTTTCTTGCTTGTTCTGAGAGTGTGCACACAACCACTGCATTGTTCCATTAATTTTACATCTTAAGTTTTCATCATTTAACATTATTATAAAGGTAATCAGCCAGGCCAAGGGTGCATTGCGTTCAGCAAACATACTTGGTAAACAATGGATGGTGACAGATGAGCTAAAGTACCTTCTAGGTAGTCATGCAACTGTGTCTACTATATTACACATACTTCAAGTAGCTAGTGTACTACAATATGTATTGTCTTATCTTATCTTGTTCTGTTGTAGTTTGCAGAATTTTGTACTTCAAGGTTCAGGGAGAGCAGTAATTTTCAAACCTGCCATTTGATCCAAAGCTACTTCAATAACTGGGCATATGCTGGTTATGGGTAGATGTATTTCTCAATGTTACTGCATAGCTAGGATGCTTGAAAATACGCTGTGTGGGCACCATCATATTTTGATGATTGAGCTGTTTTTAATAATATGGCGGTCCATGCTATACAATACTTTCCATAACTAACGCGTGCATTGACGAATTCGGTGCGTATTAAATAGAACTATCACACAACTCTTTGACACACAAACAAAATAGATTGTCTATGCGTTGAAAATACAAAAAATAAGTTTAATTCCCAGGGCTCTATCACAGAAATACCAGGTTAAGCATTATTATGTCAAGCTCTAAGCAATCCAACAGTAAACACCAGTGCCGATAAATGGACCCTTGGGCACCATCCAAAGCTCACGAATTTTAATCCTGATATAGGCTAAGACCTAATAAACATGGGAAACGCTTCCTCAAGTTAGTGCCTTAAGAATCTAGGGAATGGCTAATCGCGACCGATTACTATGGAAATCAACGAGGCACACAAAATAACGCCGTACTAGTATGCTGGCTTACATTTAGATACCAATACATGTAGTGTATCGGGCAACCCCTTTTGTTCTGTATTCTAGCAATAAAGTCCTAAATACTATGCAAACAACTTTACAAAGCGCGCGTCTTCTTAAGCACTCGTAGGGAAATGCTAAATACGGTCACGATTATCGACGAAATTTAGATCACCAGTTGCCGCCTATGGCCATAGATAATAACATGTTATGAGTGGGCGCGATGCATTTGTCAGTTTTCCAACTGGATATGTACGGCGAGTCGTTATGTTACCGTGGGCTTTTATTGCACCAGAAGGTTCATTGCTTCGATTGTTTAGTTGGTGTGTTTGAGCCGTAGGAATACAAACTTCCAGCATCTGAGCACTATAAGTCCGTCATCCTCCATGAGTGCATTTTGAAATTCAAGATAAACAAGCCCAAGGGACAGTACCTCTTTTGCATACTCTTGGACATGCATGATCCAAGATCATCCTGTGCTTATATATATTCTTTTTGGTCTGTAATATTCTATGCCCACAATTCAAACGCATGCACAATGATGTCAACAGCTGCTTTGAGAACAGTCCACTTATCTGAAAGATCTTAAGGTCATGTTTACATGAATGTCTGGATCATAATCAAGAGTCTCCATTCCATATATCGCATCATTATACATTCCTCCCGACGTATTATAGAAATGCTTTTCACGTAGTGGTGATGTATAATCCATCCGTAGCTGTGAGAATATGGGCTGGGTACGAGACAACTTGTGCAGTACCGTATTCAGCAGCCTAGCCATCGATATAAAGAAATACTCGCGTGACGGCAGCAGCTGACACAAGCTCTCCTACCCATGCACACACTACATATTTCTATTCACCTACACTGAGCGTCGATGGACAAACATGGCTGGTATAATTCATCCCGATTAGAATGCCTCGTAATGTATGGGATGAATACATAATGAGTAGGGCGGGTGGGGTGCTGTCCGCGTTCGGCCGATTCAACAATAGACCCTGTGTGTGTGTGTGCATGTGTGTGTGGGGGGTGTACTGTCCAATCGCTTCCATGCAGATTAATTAATTAACTACGTAATAATATCAAATCCAAAATCATGCTCAAGGTAAAGTGGGGGGGGGGGGGGGGGGAGGGGGGAGAGGGGGGTACAAAATATTGTCTATACCACAGTACGAGTTATTATAGGTTATTCCTTTACAAAGATACGATTTACTACTGTTCACTAGCAATTTCACTTATTTCTTCAGCTGCTCCTTGTTCATCCAGCTCCTCCAGTGCTGTGTACAACTTAACATAGGTAGCTTTAGTTCAATTCTTTGTAATCCATTCTGTCACAAATGCTATCCTTCTATCTTCCCGTCGTTGATGATTAGTTTCAATATCTTTAATATCTTGTGCTCCAAAGCCCAGCTTTCTAGCAACTAACTGCCAGTTAGGCAAACTCCCTGCTACTTTTGAAATGTCAGCATCAACTATTGTGGCTGTAGACAAAAGAAAAGGTAAAAATATTGAGCTCTTCCAAAAAAAGACATGCTATGCTAGTTGGTCTGGTAGTATATGTTTACAGAGTTAGGACATACTGGTGGTCTGGTAGTATATGTATACAGAGTTAGGACATACTGGTGGTCTGCATGGTAATATATGTATACAGAGTTAGGACATACTGGTGGTCTGGTAGTATATGTATACAGAGTTAGGACATACTGGTGGTCTGGTAGTACATGTATACAGAGTTAGGACATACATGTACTGGTGGTCTGGTAGTATATGTATACAGAGTTAGGACATACTGGTGGTCTGGTAGTATATGTATACAGAGTTAGGACATACTGGTGGTCTGGTAGTATATGTATACAGAGTTAGGACATACTGGTGGTCTGGTAGTATATGTATACAGAGTTAAGACATACTGGTGGTCTGGTAGTATATGTTTACAGAATTAGGACATACTGGTGGTCTGGTAGTATATGTATACAGAATTAGGACATACTGGTGGTATGGTAGTATATGTATACAGAGTTAGGACATACTGGTGGTCTGGTAGTATATGTATACAGAATTAGGACATACTGGTGGTCTGGTAGTATATGTATACAGAATTAGGACATACTGGTGGTATGGTAGTATATGTATACAGAATTAGGACATACTGGTGGTATGGTAGTATATGTATACAGAATTAGGACATACTGGTGGTATGGTAGTATATGTATACAGAATTAGGACATACTGGTGGTATGGTAGTATATGTATACAGAATTAGGACATACTGGTGGTATGGTAGTATATGTATACAGAGTTAGGATATACTGGTAGTCTGGTAGTATATGTATGCAGAGTTAGGACATACTGGGAGTCTGGTAGTATATGTATACAGAGTTAGGACACAATGGTGGTCTGGTGATCTGGTAGTGAAATGCTTATAGCTATATCACTATTAACAACCATTAATGGTTACAATGTAAAAACTGGTGACCTGTTTGTTTCTAATCGCTATGATATGGTCTTCAGTCATAATTTGACTGTCAATTGCAGATGTTTATATAATTATTACGTTAATGGAAGCGGGTGTGACAAGTGGGTCTGCAGCTCTGGCAGCTGAGGTGTGCAAGCACAATGCTAATGATGCCAAGTGCTCTGAGCTAGGCTGGTCATGTATCCCCATAGCAGTGGAGACTTATGGGTGCTGGGGTGCAGAAGCCATGCAAATGTTATCACGCCTTGCCTCTCGCCTAGCTACCAGGGGAAATTGCTCCAAGGCCCGAGCTACATGTACATGTCTATTGTATGGCAGGCTTAGCCTGACTTTGATACGAGCCAACGCACGGGCACTCCTGTCTCGAGCAGGATCAGTTAATTATTAATATTAAAAATAAAAATAAATAAATATATATGTATTATTATTATTATTTCTATACATATTGGGTGATGAGCTCCAGCATACCAAAAGGGCTCCTTCTTTTCTTCTCTCCCCCAGCTCCAGCATCTCCACTCCCTCTTTCCTTATGATCTTCACCCACTGTGAGGAGATAGATTTCAGGCAACAACTTAAGGCTTTGTTGCAAGGTTATTTGCATTGTTAACAAAATGAATCAGTCTGTATCCATAATGTCTAATGTCCTGGGTGTCATCCCATACAGAAGCGTCAGGATTCAAAACAGCTTGACATGGAGATTATTTTACTTTTATGTCTCTAAATACATTACAATCTGAGCACTATCCAGGGGAATGTGCTTGACTACATCACTGTGGTGGCACCATTAACTATCTTTCTCTACAAAGCTAAGCAATGTCAGTGGACTCAGACACACTCCTGTTATACACAAAAATAACTCATATACATGTAATTATCACATATCTAGAGAGACATACATATACATGTACCAACAATCGCCCACTCTATAAGTATACATGTAGATCTATGTGTGATTTCATACTTCTAGCAACACATTTAAATGTTCATAACTCTGGATTGGAAAGAATTTTTCATTGAAATTGTTGTGTTTCTCATTAGAAAATACTCAGGATGTCCAAAAAATATAATATTGCAGGGAAATCACAGCGATACAAAGTAATACAGCCTATGTCAAACTACAGTATAGCACGAAGAGAATGCACACTGACGTCTACTCCTTGAATCATACACACAGTGAAATGCTTAAATAGCCAATAGAAAGTTCTAGAACATGCATGCCCAACACATGTATAATTAACACCTAAAAGCAAACCAGGTCATTCCTTAACAGAAATATACATGTACATATTGTACCAATCACTTATCGCAATGGTATCTATTTCATTATTACTGCATTTCATAAATATAAAAATAAAGTCAGTTAACCCTTTTGACTGTGCAGTAATTTACATGTCTCATTGCAATATTACTTCCCTTTAGAAAAATGCATTGCATTCAATTACTTCACATGTAGGATGAGAACACTTACCAATAGTGCAAAACACTGTTATGCTATGTGGTCTTCTGGCTCCAGATAATTTAATTCCTTGGTTGTAAGGTTTAAACTGATTGGGTGAATCATTCCAAAATATTTTAAAGCTGCACTGAGGTAGAAGCTTATCTCTGTCAAAATTATCAACTGTCTTTTTTGTTATCTGCCGGGGAAAGTGAAAATACAATGATAAACTGGACATTATTTGATATAGTACTAATATACGATCTTTAAGATACTCACTTCAAGAGGAGTCACAGAAGGCACAAACTCCCATCCATTGACAGCTATTGCATTGGGAAGCTGCAAACATATTTGCGGTTCATCAAATTCAACAGTGGTATGGAAATCGGTGCCCATTTTCATTGTCTTCTCAATGATCTAGAAATAAAATTAGGGGACATTGGGTACATTTTTCACCTGTTACCTAATTACACATTACACAGAAAATCTATTTCATTACACGTTGAATCCTGTGTATTTGATGTTTTCCTTTGACAGAACTCTACAAACAGTACCCCGGTAGGATTATTTTTAAACCATCAAATATTAACAGTATTTAATACAAATTAACTTTCAACTATTCTATAACTTTAAATGAACCACTATCTAGTCAACTGACGTATGTTTTAACTATAACAATGGGAATGGAATGTTGTTTTTAGAGCAAGGCAGTGAAAACATTGAAATTGAGTACAGTTTCCAAATGTGTAGTAATTTGGTACAGCACAGTTGGTTCCCTTACCTCATTAGCTAATGGAAGATTCTTCGTGATAACAAAATGAACATATCGATATTGAGGTCTAGTATCATCGTAATATACTCTTCCACAATATTCAATGTTTGATTCATGATCATTTCCAGTTATCCAGTTCCAAGCCCTCCAAACAGTGCTAACCACTGACGTGTATCCTTCCGACCTTCTTTCCTGTCTTAGCATCAACCTCAAATGTGCCTCCTTCCAAGTATTCAAATTTGGATGGTGCTTTTTCCCTTGCCACCACAAAACTAAGTCCACTGGAATCATTGGCATAATGTACCATAGATAGTACAACAGGTTGGATGAATGCATCAATGAATGGCATTGTTTTGATATGGTAGACACCACTGACTAGAGATGTACCAAATGGTAAAGCAATATCAGTAGTCAGATCTGCTGTTACAACAATATTGCACTCTTTGACATCTGGAGGCAAGCAGTTCTTACTAACAGAAATGGTTAGTCCATATATGCACATCCGCTTTTCCATTGATGATGGTAAAATGCTTTTCTGAAACAAGATCTTTGATGTTACATAATTGCAAGTGAAATACATAATCTGAGCACAATTGTCTGAATATACATTTTCAGATCATTATTTGCAGCTATATGGTAATAAAATATTTACGAACCGATTCAATGGACCATATGGTGTAAGACTATTGGCTAAATAAATAAACACCACATGAAAATGCGGTAATGTTAAAAATATGGGAAGACCTGGGAATGGTAATTGCAACAACTTCCAATTAAAAATGATATTGAAACTGCCAAGTATACAGGGTGGAAAAATTACTGTGGTAGACAAACACAACATAATACTATCAATATTAATTTTTTTGTGATTCATCCAGCGTACATATACATATATTGGTTTTTCCTTTATGAAATGTAAATGTCATGTATATATCATATTGAAACTAATTAACATGCAGACAGTCACTCATAGCTACTACTATTTTATAGGAGATTTTGTTAACAACTAGGAGATAAGTACATCCATAAGCTACACATACATGTAGATGGTACCTAATTATTGCAAAACCATGTTTTGATCAAATAATTGTAATGATAACATGATTTTAATGTCAATCGGACACATGGCAAACATGTGATACGGAGAATACATGTACATTATTAGCGTACATATACACATATAATACATGACATACATAAACCCATCATGAAACATTAAATATAAACATGCAACAATGCAAATCTTTACCGTTTTTGTGATTTTGAGGGTGGACCTGCAAAGAAGTAAAAGACAAGTTTCACTCTTAAAAATGATGAGAATGTGCATTAAAATGACGTTGAATTTCATTTGTTTGAAAAGACTGTTGTTGCAAATAAAGATTTTACAAGCAAACAAACTTGGACTAACCTGACAAAACCATGCCTTTTGTTGTTCATTTAATTCACTTTGCGCATGACTGTAGCAGCATTCCATTTTCTCATAGCCATCTACAACCTTTGCAGTGTGTTCATGCTGTGGACAACCAGTACCATCACATGTGCAGTAGAAACCATATGATGGAGGAATGAGGTCTATATCTTTACAAACTGCTGTAAATGATTCTTGGATGGAATTGTAGATATCAAATTTAATATTCGGTTGGTATTCCACATTAGAAGATAAATTCACTTCATAGTAAGTACTAAAAGCTGTGAATACTATTCCATATTGTGCTCCTGACCACATGTAACAGAAACTCATATTACTTCTGCACTGGGAAACTGTTGTATTGATTTCCCAATTATGTGAATCAATAAGGTAGGTAGAAACTGCACAGAAGAGTCCAACTGGAGAATAGCCACTCTCAAATATCACTAAAAGTGTGTCTGAACTTTGGGATGACACTGGTGTTCCATCTGCCTTTGGTAGTAAGGAAGGCATAAAGAAGGTATTGGCTTTCTCCTTATAAGAAATAATATGGCGATGCTTCATCAAGGACAGCAGTTGATTGACGTCTAGGTAGCCATCAATGCTCCTCAAAGTTTGTATCTTTACCTGCCCCATTCTTCCTATATTTCCATTGTCGTCAAAATACTGAACAATGACCTCTGAGATTGAGTCAATGATTAGCTGAAAGTCAGTAATAATCCAATTTTTCAGTTCTGGAATGTTATAGTAGTACAGTATTGTGCCTGCTTTGCTATGAAGAAAATAAAGGACATATTCGATCTCATCATCCTTTAGATGGCATACTTTGGCTATTTCATTGCATTTCTCTCTATCAACTTTATGCAACTGTTTGGATTTTGCATACTTATGTAAGACAAAATCAAATACCAGCCAGGGAGCTGGGATACCACCATCAATAGCTTTTGTTTGAGATATTAATTGTTCAATTTTAATTTTTACCTCCATTATATCTTTTGGGTTGGTGTTGGAAACACCAACAATAAAATCCTCCTTATTTTTATCCTATATCCATTTAAATGCTTTGGATTCAAATGCTTTTGATTCAAGTATTAAGTCATGGATTGATTCAGAATATTTTTGTATTTCTCTTGCTTTCATTTCTTCTGAACCCTCCAGTTTGTCCCTATGAGTACCAACTAATAATAATTTAGGTTCAAGTCGATTTTTAGTGGGAATGTCAGTCAAAGTAAAATCTGGTAAACTTGAAATTGCCTGAAATATAAAATCCCTGACTACATATCCACTATCATGCCATGTTTGTGCCCTTCCTTGTTTTGGTTGGTATTCAGCAGGATATGATGTGTGAAAATCATCTGTTAGTTTGAAAATGAGAAGTTTCACAGCAGGACAGCTTATTAGGAGAGGAAATATTTCTTGGAAGCTAGGCTGTCCACCTCCATCAACAATCTGTAGAAGCATTGCATTGTCAATATTAAGAGCACTTACTACTTCAGCCCATTTTTCAGTTTTAATAGCGTCTAAAAAAAGTTGTTTCATGATAAATTGTTTTCCAATGGCAATATGATTAGGCTGCTCCACTTTGGTGTGTACCAATGCTTTAGCTGAATCTGATGTGCTGGTTGTACAGAGTTATTGTCAGATAATTTTATGTCTAGTGATTGTAACAGTGTTTTAGCTACATCATCCAATCCTTGGACAGTCCATTTCCATTCATTATTTTCTTCATTCTTGGCTATTATGCGTTGAACAGATTCATCCTTTTCTTTCTCTACCGGTTCAACCAAAATTGGATCAGATATCTCTGCAATGTATGTACTAGGTTCAGGAACATCAGAAGAACAGTGTATGCCCTCAGTATTTTTGACAAGGTTTTTACGAAGGGTGGTTTTCCCAGCTCGTGGAGTCCCATAAAAAATAAGCTTGCCAATCTTGAATTCACGAAATGAAATGTCTTTGTATTGAGCTAAGATTTTTGACAACTTCACAGCTAAAATTTCTGTGAAAAGGTATAAGTATGCCACGTAACAGGCACCATTGGACTATAAACTTGGTCAATTAATGTCAGTTAATATCACAATGTAGTGGAAGTAAAAATAGAAATAACTATAAGAAATTCGCATATTAACTTGAGATAAATGCACATTGCATAATTGTTACGTGGATAAATAATGTACATAGTTTTTATGTACAAAAAAACATTTAACACCGCATCCGTGAGAATCGAACATTTTTTTGGCCTATTTTGTCGAACTCACTTTTTGGAAAATTAGTCGGAACGGTACCAATTGCCACTAATACCTGTGTACTAAGTAGTTCAACTCCTTAGACGATTATTGGAGCTACTGCCAGCCTTGCAACTACTTCCGCTGAGGACCTACGTTTGTTTAAAGTCGAGCGGGTAAGGCTGTTAACCGGAAACGGGACACTTTTCTGACAAGGATTCTGAGTTTAAAAACAGTATAGGCATGCTCAACTGGATCGGATAGGTAGCGTTTGAAACAATTCTGGCAGTAAACTATCATGCTAGCGTCGAAACAGACACTAAAACTTCTTTGGATCTCGACTCCGGACCCAAATATTGGTCGTGCACAGGCCCAAACACCTAACATTTGGCCATATGTTATTTGACGTCACGTGGGTCTCGGTTACACACTACGTCACTGTGTAGTTGCTATTTACGTAACTGGGTTGCTATAAATATGCACCACGTGAGCCAAATACAATGCCCGTTGTTCGTTCCCGTCCGGTTATTGATTATCTGGTACCCAGACACTGATCAACTACAATGATGTACGTAAGTCCTCGAACGAGGTAAAGAACTGTAAATGAGTTTTGTACAAGAACTAAGCTAATTGCTAACACGGTATCCATTGTGGCCTCCTAGTAGTACCAAATGACATTTAAAAAAGTATCTAAAGCAGCTCTTAATTGCGTAGGAAAAAAGTGTCCTTCGCAACGCTTCGTGACCGAAAAACTTACAACCACGTCACTTTGAAATCATACAGGTCCGTGTCCACCATAGATATATGGCAGACGACAACGCCAAATGTCTAGCCGATAGTTAAACTATCTAAATATATGCTTTTCCAGACAATTAGGGGCCTTCCGACTAATCGACAAAAAAAATGTTCGATTCTCACGGACCCGGTGTTAAAAAACATACTGCTCTGATTGTTTTTGATTATGACTAAATTTCCATTCTACAACATGATCTAGAAAAAAATATGAAAGATGATTACCATTGAACAAAAACTTGACATCTACGTTAATGCTATCTGTAATTGCTGCTAGTTAATGACATGCAAGTGGTCTTCAAATCGATCGTGAGAGCTAGTTCAAGCTAGGCTACCCGTGCAACGTAGTTTACAACGGTTACCAAAAGTGGCCTTGGCTGCACTATAGCCGTTTTGTATTTTACATTACATGCGCAGAGGCAAGGTATCAAAACAAACTAACCTGGTGACAGTTTTAGCGTAGTTTTTGGGGAGTTTTCTATGCAAAAAGCGTTGGCTTCTGGGGCTCCGCCCCAGACCCCGATGGGGGAGCTTACAGCGCTCCCCCGTAACCCCTAGCTGAACGGGAGGGGTGCCCCCCTCCGTACCCTGCCCGGGGAGGCGGGGGAACCACGTTTTATTTGTTGGCCGCTGCACTCTATATTTCCTTCCTACGCCACTGTACTTAAGATGATTATCATCTTAAAGTTGCGTTTCCGGAGCTGTGTAAAGTGTATGGCATTATTTCTGCCATACCGATCAGTTCCTGTACTGCCGAGCGCAGCTTTTCTGCGCTAAAGCGTAAGGGTAAAAATCCATTTAAGAACCACATTTACTTTCAGAAATCACAGCCCTCTCCACACACGGAATTTTGATATGATTTCTTTTAAAACCCATTTCCAAATTCGTAGAAGAACACTCGTAAACTATTCATTTGTCTCCATCTTGTATTGTTGGTCCGTTTTGGACCCCTTAGGGATCAGGGGGGGTCGTGCGTGTGTGACCTAATAAGAACCAATGGACTCTAGATGGCAAACGTACTTCAATTTAATTTAAGGGCCTATGGTTAGACTTGATTCATAACATGAACTGTTTTTTTCTCGCTTACTAAGGCCTTAGCTCAACCAATGATCGATACTTAGCTGTGGATGCAGATGCATGCGGATGTATACATACGCAAGCACACGCTACAACTACTATTAACCTTCCAGCCATATTTTCAATTGATGGGTTGTAACACATTGCAAGTTCGAAATATTGGTGGGATGGGGTTACACATCATGCAGGTTTTAAGTGACATATCTATATAGGAGCCTCCACAGTCTCCATACTGGTAGCAGTAGTTTAAGTCTTGGCAAGCCATGCACTGCTTCTACATGACATCCTTTAAGAAGGGAATAAGCATACTAGAGGTCACTCCCTTTGAAATAATCCCGAGCTTCGAGTCTAATTGCTTCCTAATGACATGTACATGTACATGACTCTACTCTTGCCTATTTAACTTTTGGGACTTTAATGAACTGACTCAAGAAACTGGCAGGTAATATATAAAAAGCCCTGGGACCCTAGAAGAGTGCTGCTCATCTATTATTAGGTCATCTGCAGTCAAGCATCCTTCTTAAGTATGGTAAAATATTTATTAGCATTCATCCCTCCATGCAGCCCTTTAAATTTTTGGCAAGCTCTGGATAACTGCAGAACAGGCCAGCCAGCCTTGGCCTTGAACCCCTGCATTCAGGCACATTATGTTCTTTATTTTTAGGCCAAAGCCATGGTCATCATGTTGGTAACATATTCCATGTTTGATAGCTTCGATCAATCGAACATTGGCATTACCTTGAGAATAGTTAGTCCCCTCCTGACCGTCACTCCCTTCTTTTTGTTATTCTCCTTACCAGTAAATCGGTTGAACAAGTAAGGCATTAGAGGCTGGGCCAGGGGCTCCCTCCCTTCACCCTTAGCATTCTTATAGGCGGTCTCCCACACCTGGATGACTGGGGCTGTTCTTGTTGTTTCTCAATCAACGCCCTAGCTGCTTCCTCCTGTAAGAAAATCGTAGCCATATCCAGCTGGGCTTTATCATGGGCCAGAAATGACTTGTTGGAAGCGACGGGCCTCGATAAAAGTGTACTAACTAATATCTATACACAAGCGTACGTTGATCATGAAACTCACGGGCTCAATATTGGAGTAGTAAGCTTACCGTATATGGCCATGATGTTTAGCTCCAAGTGGAGGATAAACAAACAAGTGGTCGAAGCCAACAAGGCTGGTTTCAGTTGTTTTTGCCCAAATACCTTCCCCCCCGCTCGTATTAGAAGTTAAACAAGAGAGAGCCACCCCCTCCCCCCACGCACACACACACACACACACACACTCGTAGTAGAAGTTAAACAAGAGAGAGAAGGAAGCTAACAAGGCTGCATGTTTCGCTTTAAAAAACTTACGTGGTACACACAGACCCTACCCCCCCTTCCGGTTCTTATTGGGACACCAGTTCTTAAATGGATAATTACCCTTATGAAAACACGATTGAGGTCTACGATGGTGCAGGAGAGGTTGGAAGGATTATTTCTCTTGTCAGTAGAACGCAAAACACTGCTAACACTGACGAAAGAATTAAATAATCGATTCATCATCCTCTCACCTCTCAAGTGCGTTATTGTAGTTCCAATGTATTGTTTGGACAGGAGCACTTAACACGCCCCGCCCCATTCTCCTTCAATCAGTTGCACGTGAAAATGACCGTGGCAATATGTGCAGAAGCTTTTTTTTTTGGGGGGGGGGGGGGGGGGGGGGGGGGCGCCTTTATATATATCTGCCCCCCCCCAGCGGCGGGTGTGCCACAACGCCAATGCACACACACTTCGGCCCCCTATGTGAATTAGCTATAGCTATGTATTGATGGTCATCAAATGTTATTGTATTATGAATATCTTGCGTACGGTTACGAATCAGTCCCGCGCTGGAAAGGGAGAAGGGGGTTCCGGAGAGCCAATTATATTATAAGTTTGAATACGCATTTGGAAAAGTTGGGCGCGTCGAATATACAGAAGGTAAGCTTAAAGCTTAGGTATTGACTTTTTTTTTTTTACATTTCATCTTCATAAAAGCAATACAAATATACGTAGAAATTTCCTGCTACTTGATTGCATCTAAAAATATATAATTATCAATGTAATTTTTTTAGTTCTGTCTTCGTTTAACCAAGAGTTAATGGATTAGAAACCCTGCACGGGATCCATAGACTTGCGCGACGACTCCGATGTGTTAACTTGCGCGCATTGCTACTGTATTTTTGAAATGAAGAGACCTTTCAAACATAGAGTAGTGCGCGACTCGGTTAAAATGTACATGTATACGTAGGTAGTTCCATAGTGGAATGTTTTTTCATGTTTGATGCTCACGCATTACGACCCCCAAAATGCCCATTCCCCCGCAAAATCATGCCCAGGCTATCAAAATAAATATAAAGTTGGCGGTGGTGGGGGGGGGGGAGGGGGGGTATGGGGAGTGGGGGTTAATACTAGTGCCCACCGCTGATGTCACTTCGTCCGAGTCGTCAATTTCGTAGTCTCGTACCCAGACCTAAATGTACGTAATGCATACCCAGTCCTATGCTCGCAGGTGCGGATGGATTTAGAGGTCAGACAGGGCACCTACATGTACATGAAATTGTACCTGACCTCCCTCCCCTACATACATGTACATGTAGATGTGCCTACCTGACCTCCCCTACATACATGTAGATGTGCCTACCTGACCTCCCTCCCCTATGTACATGTAGATGTGCCCACCCTACATACATGTAGATGTGCCTACCTGACCTCCCTCCCCTACGTACATGTAGATGTGTCTACCTGACCTCCCCTACATACATGTAGATGTGCCTACCTGACCTCCCTCCCCTACGTACATGTAGATGTGCCTACCTGACCTCCCTACATACATGTAGATGTGCCTACCTGACCTCCCCTACATACATGTAGATGTGCCTACCTGACCTCCCCTACATACATGTAGATGTGACTACCTACCTGACCTCCCCTACATACATGTAGATGTGCCTACCTGACCTCCCCTATATACATGTAGATGTGCCTACCTGACCTCCCCTACATACATGTAGATGTGCCTACCTGACCTCCCCTACATACATGTAGATGTGCCTACCTGACCTCCCCTACATGCATGTAGATGTGCCTACCTGACCTCCCCTACATACATGTAGATGTGCCTACCTGACCTCCCCTACATACATCTAGATGTGCCTACCTGACCTCCCCTACATACCTTCACCTATAATTTCTAATTTGGCGGGGGTTTGGGGCGCGGTCTAGGCAGCGCAGCCACTGGAGGAGCTGGTGGGCAGTCTCTGACTGACCTGTGAGGTGTGCATGACAAGGTGCTGTGAGGCTCAAGTCATGGTGGGAACATGCTTCATGACTAAAAGATGCTTCACGACCCAACTATTCAAGATATGACCAAACAAGGAATAAACTGAGAGGTGAACCAAATTGTTTTCAAAGTAGTATTATTGTGCTGAACTAGTTAAAGTATGATTGAAAGCCACGCATGCATAAACGTGTGTATTGTATGATGTGAGACAATAAATAATTACGTCACTGAAAGTTAGAGATCATGGTAGTATGTGATGTACTGACCACTTTAGTAGTGAGACCGTTATGGTTAATCAACCCGCTGTCTAGTATTCTATTTATACTGTCCAATAACACAGCTGCTCATGTGTGCACTACACACCATATAAGGTCTACACGTGTCACCTGACCTGACAGGAACTTGACCCTAGACATCAGGTACATGGCTTCCATCATCCCTGGGACACTTTGTCAGTTGGTCCAAATGGCCGCAGCCTTCAGAAGAATGGCTGGAGCTAGGGAGGAACTATTGGTAGGCTGAGTGGTGCAGGTGTGGGGGAGGTGTCAGAGTGGTGTGGAGAAGGTGTGGTGGTGTGGTGACTGGTTATGATGTATTCTGTGTGCATGACCACATGCAGACCTCATTGGGTGCATAGCTGAGAAAGAGAGGAGTGACATCAGATACAAGGCTTCCGCTGAGTGGTGAAGGTGTGGAGAAGGTGTGGGTGCACATGTGTGGGGCCACTGTTTATGTGGTGTTCTGTGAGGTGCGGAGAGGTGTTTGGGATAATCCTATGTGCAGGACTGCATTGTTAGAAGGTGATAAGCCAAATCAAGAAGGAATGCAGAGCGGGATGCTTTGGATTCATAGGGCACCCCTAAATGGAGAAGGGGAAAATATGGACAGAAAGCAGAAGTTGAATTGGATACACTGTGCAAAAAGTTTGTTATACGATAGTGTATATTTATGCGTATATTTGAGGAATGCGCAAAATATAACCTGTGTAGTATATTTAAAGTGTACGACCGCGTATATTTGAGAATACGCAAGTGTCAAATACGTCACCGTTTATATAAGCACACCTTCAAAATATACGATAGTGTATTCTTAAGAGTATATTTGAATATACTGTAGTGAGTTATACTACTGCGTATATTTCATTCCACAAAGTAATGCATGAGTGGTCAGACCCGTACCCGGACCCACGTGAGGTAGGAAGGTGTGTAGGCATCGAAGTCTGGGAAGGAGTGCTACTTTGCTTCTATTAATGCTACTGGACATCAAAGGTTAGCTATATACATGTATGTCTGCTTGGTGTACCCGTATATACGGCGGTAAATTTTGTGAGCTGTAGGCCGGGCCCATGATGCATGGCTATGGCCTATGCTAACTCGCCAGTTGAGTTTGGTCATGATCACATCGGATCCCAGTAAATGCTACAATGGAAGCAGTAGAATGCCTACACAGTAGAATTCTATTGGACCCCTGTACAAATGTTTGTGTAGTACGATACAAAAGTGCTCCAATTAGAAATGTGGTTAACTAACCGTGCATGTGATTTGTAGATTTTAGGCGGGCTATTTCATATGGTCGTGTTGCTTTTGGTATGAACAGACAGAAGGACTGTAAGAATCGCGCTGAGATCAGGGTTTTGATCGCTAAATGGCAATAGTTCGTCTTTCCAGAGTGTACAAGTTACCGGTATTATGTGTTGCAGTTGCTAAAGAATGAATTCACCTTTCTCTATTTGCACTACAGTGGAAACCATCACACTTGGAACAATAGTTTTTTGGTACTTTTATTGACAACATTTGAATTTATTTCAATAACAATTAGCTCAAATGCAAATCTGACAACGTAGGTATAGTGTACAACTATTTGTCAATACATACTGAAAGTTAAAAAGCATCACGTGACTATTTACTTTTGTTATTAAATCTTGTTGTGACCCCAGTACTAAAAAAATTGTAAGCTGAATTCCTCCTCCTGTAGGCAATAGATCTTAGCCAAATTTGCAATATATCTAGAGAACAAGCATCACCAACCTTTGGCCGCGTCCGTTTTTAAGTCCGGTAAATAGTTACAGTTTTATCGAGCTGGATGTGCGTTTTTAGCTCGTAAAAGCTTAGGGATGCTATTTCGTAGTACGCTCTCACTGAACGGATATATTTCGTCTCCGACTCGTCACATGTTAGATCTATCCCAAAAGCGTACTTTGGAGGCAATAGACCCTCCTTTGCCGTTAGAAAAGTGCTATCAAAGACGAGTACCTGAAAACTTCCGCCATTTCCCTATGAATTGCATTTGAAACGTCATTATAGCGTCATTTTTCGGATGAATACATTTTTCATGTGACGTCGTTTATCCAGTACCTGTGGGCCAGTGGCGGCCCGGCCACGAACGGCTAGTAAAAGCAGCAGCATCAATCTGGGCAGGCCTCTAGAAACGGCAATGAGCAAGAGGCAACTCCAATGCTGGAAACGAAAAGCGGTGGAATAAGCGGTCCCGCGTACCAGTAGGCTACCATCCAGAGTGAGACAGGACCAGACCGCTTATATTACTAATTCCACCGCTTTTCGTCTCCAGCTTTTGGCGTTGCCTCTTGCTCTTTGCCATTTCTAGGCCTGCCCATATTGATGCTGCTGATTTACTAGCCGTTCGTCGTGAGTGGCTTTTTGCAATCTCCATTGGCAGCACTTGCACCATATCTATGCTTGCACCCACTGGATAAACAAATACCGAAGACGTCACATGAAAAATATATTCATACGAAAAATGACGCTATAATGACGTTACAAATGCAATTCATAGGGAAATGGCGGAAGTATTCAGGTACTCGTCTTTGATAGCACTTTTCTAACGGCAAAGGAGGGTCTATCGCCTCCGAAGTATGCTTTTGCGATAGATCTAACATGTGACGTCGACAAGTCGGAGACGAAATATATCCGTTCAGTGAGAGCGTACTACGAAATAGCATCCCTAAGCTTTTACGAGCTAAAAACGCACATCCAGCTCGATAAAACTGTAACTATTTACCGGACTTAAAAACGGACGCGGCCAAAGGTTGGTGATGCTTGTTCTCTAGATATATTGCAAATTTGGCTAAGATCTATTGCCTACAGGAGGAGGAATTCAGCTTACAATTTTTTTTAGTACTGGGGTCACAACAAGATTTAATAACAAAGTAAATAGTCACGTATGCTTTTGAACTTTAAATATGTATTGACAAATAGTTGTACACTATACCTACATTGTCAGATTTGCATTTGAGCTTATTGTTATTGAAATAAATTCAAGTGCTGTCAATAGTAGTACAAAAAAATTATTGTTCCAAGTGTGATGGTTTCCACTGTAGGTTGGCAAGTGTCCTAAGTGTTCCCGTCGGTTGAACAACCGAAATGATAGAACAACAGGCACAATGGAGCGCGATATAAAAAGGTATAGGCCTATTCATTTGTTGTGTTTTGCTAAGGTTTTTTTTTTAACTTACAGACTCCGACCGGACGGTACGGTAAGAGTTTAACCCGCACTGTTCCATTGTTTCAAGTCAAAGATCGGAGATAGGAGACAAGAAAGGTAAGCATATCACTTACCCGATAATGTATCTGTTGCTTTATATATAGAATCAATTCATGTATAAACAGAACGAGGATATGATATGTGGTGAGTGAAATATTTTTTTTTACGATATGAATTTATTGTTCGTATTCTGTACAGGTGCCTTGGATCGAATATATGCAGATTGCCGCCTCGGACTGTTAGTTTGTTGTTTTGTTGTACATGTGCAAAATGATTAAAATTTTCAATTGACTAAACTGGATCGGGAACGAGGGGTGGGAGTGGTAGGAGGATAATATACGGAATATGAAGCACTTAGTATACGGTGACCGACAACGTAGCCACAAAGTGAATTCAACGGTTTGCTAAGCAACCACAAATGTCGCGTGATCGGTTATATTTGAATATACGCACCTGCGTATATGGTTCTATACGCTGGTGTGTATATTTAAGGTGTATATTCAAATATACGCTATAGAATACGCTATCGTATAACAAAGTTTTTGCACAGTGATAGGCAATGACGATTGGGAAGAGAAGCAATAAAAATAATGGGCTATGTGCCAAAGACTGAGAGATGTTCACAGTACTGATATGAAGACCTGCCAGTCTGATCTAGCTACATGTACTTATCTCTGAATGCACATATTGGAATATATGTCCATGCAAATCCAAGTATACATGCATATGCGTAGCCATTTAAAAAAAAAAAAATGCCCTGATGACTGCAGCTATTTCCAGCCAATGTGATGATGATTGAATGGGAAATGATTTGAAATTAAAAGAACTGTACGTTAATATGCAATTATTGGTCACATATCAATGCTAGTTCTAGAGTTTGGTGTTGAGTGAACCTTGAAAGGGGGTGGAACATGTATGTTAATTTTGAATTGCAATCACTTGCATGGATGCTGGAAAGAGGTATCCCACCTAACGTGATGCTGACCAAGCACTTCGAAGAAAAAGGTTTTGTTGTGGGAAATGATTAAAAAACTCAATAGCCAATTTTTTTGCAATAGTTATCTAATCAATACTGACATACAGTTCATGTAAGGTGTTAGTACAAAAAGAAATAATGCTATAGCTCAGAATATCGTCTGCTAAACTATTCAGTTCAATTTCTCTAAGCACATCAACCAATGTCTGCCACGTTACTGGTTTCCTTCCAGTTCCAGCGATCCACTTCTTGTAGACAGCTGTAACAATCTCCTCAGGGTCATGATTACAACTCAACTTAAGACAATCTACTGTATCACAGTTGTATGATGTAAATGGTCTTCCTCACACCATCAACAAGGCATGGTAGGCTAGTCAACAGTTTGATTGTAGGAATCACTAGCTCTGTGTGTATATGGGTATGAATGTATATATGTGCATACATGTACATGCATGTAGATACATACTTGCATGCATGTGAAAATTAATACATGTGCAAGTCTGATGCATTAGTGTGATTATTTAACTTACAACTAACTGTGTAGAACAAATATACATTGTACAATACTAAAATTCCAACTGGCTTGTCAATTACTGTAATTTCACCATTTGGTATGCCATCTACAGGCGACCATGTGCACAAATTATTAAATAGGTGAAAGTTACCAGTGACAGTTGTACATTTCATGGCACACATTTTACCTTCATCAAGTCTACATTTAGGTTTTGTAGCAGCAGGAGAATCTGGGTGGGTGATGAAATGACATTAAAAAATCACATTCCATGCACCCTTGACCCTTGGAAGAAAACTTATTGCAATTTGAACATTAAGTAGGATAGCTTCTATTCTATCTGCATAATACTATAATTAAAGGTTACCTATTTGACCATTTGACCTGTATAAATGTACGTACTATTACATCAGGGGCTTGTCCAAACTTATTTTGGAAAAAGTTAGTGTCATTGTGAAGTTGGGAGAGGGGGGTTAAGGGGTATGATGATGTAAATAAAATTCTTGTCCCCAAATTTGGTTTTTCTAAATATTAAGAGCAGTATAAAAGCTAGGTGCAGTGTAGACTCAACAAGTAACTGTACTTGTGGCAGCATATCTATTCAGACTACACATTTAAATAGTGATCTCCAAAATGACTCTCCCATTGAGTAATGTTCCATGCTATTATCATTGGTGAAAAAAAGAATCTAACTAAAATGTACTGACATTAAGGGGGGGGGGGGGGGGGGGGGGGTAAAAATAGTAACAACCCAAAGGCAGTTGAATGTCGCAAAATAAAAATATTTATATTTAGCAAATGATAACTAGCAAAGTCTGGTCATTGGGTGCCTGAGGACTAGATCATGTGAGGTGTATACTACTTATACTTAGACAATAGCGGAAGTGATTCGCTCAATCTGATTAGTCAATTGCAGGTAGAAACCTTGAGAGGGACTCTAAGTGCCAGTGGGGGGGATTCAGTGGGGGAGATTCTAAGTGCCCTGGGCACTTACATGTAGAATCCCCCCTCTGGCACTTAGAATATCCCCCACTGGCACTTTGAATCCCTCCCGCTGGCACGTTTTTAAATTTTTGAATACTCCTTTTTAAATATTATGTGTTGCGTACATGATATATTGAAGTGTTAGTTGCTCATTGATACTCTGAGCATTACTAATACATGTTGGTCACGTTTGCACAAGAGTAGAAATTATACGTTCCAGGTACAACGTTCTTCATTGCATTTGGAGACTCTATGCCAGCATATTTTGATACCATCGGAAAAGGCATGGACACGGTATACCCACTCGTTTTGATGCATTGCAAGTCAAAATATCTGAGATATTTTCACGCTGAAAATCAGCGTTTCTTGTATAGAAGCGAATACCATCGATACTGCGATGCCCCATTCGTTCCATAACCAACTGCTCGTCAACTCCTGACTGGTACAAGCGGGTAGCAACAGTGGCTCTCAATGAATGATTTGGTTTTAAACCCACTGATTCCCGCAGTGTTGCACATGCGAGCTATTGTGCTTTGAAGTGTGTTATGCCCAAGAGGAATCGTTCAAAACCAGCATGATTCTGTAGGTTTGGCAAGTGGTTTCAAGTAAAATGGAGCTTCAGGATTTTTGTTTTCGGTTTTTGAACAGAGTGCAGAGTGCTGTATACTTCTTAAATCGGCAACTTCATCCAATTTAAAAGCTTTATTCACATCGGAACTATCACATAACCAGTCAAAAAAATCGGCACCAAAGATTTCCATTTCTTTTTGTATACATGCACCTTCAAACGGTTGCTATGTACGTACGTATCTAGTTGCTGAGTTATTGGTTGCTACGTATGCGTTGCTATTGTCTAAATTGGTTAGACACTGTCACCTTTGGGATCTACGTGATTTAGAATCCCCGAGGGCCCTGGACTGTAGCGTCCCGAGCGGTAGCGAGGGCGCTACTAAGGGCCCTCGGGGATTCTAAATCACGTAGATCCCAAAGGTGACAGTGTCTAACCAATTTAGACAATAGCAACGCATACGTAGCAACCAATAACTCAGCAACTAGATACGTACGTACATAGCAACCGTTTGAAGGTGCATGTATACAAAAAGATCCCTCGGTTTCAGTGTCTAACCTATATGTGTGTGTGCAAGCCATATCCATGTACTGCTAATATAAAAATTGTAATGCCACAATATGCATGTATTGTAGTTGTGTTATAATGGATCTGAACAAACCTCATTGATTAAAACACAACTTGCACACTTTATCTTCCCCACCTCATGTATGCAATATCCGTCAGTATTTGCTTATCAAAAAACTGGCAAAGCATTGCGGGGGTGGGGTTTGTGGTAACAGCATTGTACATGATCATTTTGGGCTGAGAAGAATATTTACTACATGTATTGGGATGTGTAAGACTGAGTGTATAGCTATTACATATTAGTCTTATCTATTTACACAGCTTTTTATCTGCTTTGCCAAACCCAAGCATGTAATTTGATGAAATTCCTGTCCCTGATACTCTTGTATTGCACCAAAACAATTAATGTGTGCAATTGTTTACATATACTCCGGGTGGAAAAATGGGGGCCATGCTTGATGCTTCATATAAAATCATCACGTTTGCATGGCAACTATCAAATATGTTAGTTTTTATAGCATATAGTACTTGAACAACTTAAATGATCCCATTAAAATTTTAGACTACCAACTAAGCTTCATATGTGTGCATATGAGTCCACTAATCTTTCCTTAAACAAAGCATAGTGTCATGTTCTTAACTACAAAAGTGGTTCAGTTCGAAATGGCTATTTTCTCTGATACCATCAATGAAGACTTGGCATTGTGCCATGTTGGTGGCCTGGGGATATGCGGACTGCAGGTATTAGGTCAGGTAAATTAGCTGTGCATGTATTACACAAGTAAGCACCACATGCTTAAGGAATTGATCTATCTATGGTCAAATTAGCATTGTTATTAACTACGATTAATGTGCAATGTTAATCAATTTAGTTTGCTTTTTTTGCTTTGATAGTTTAGGAATCTTGGAATTTGCCCCCCCCCCCCACCAGTGAGCCTCTATACAACAGTGATTGGTTTATGAATTGATTCCATGAAGTTCTTTCTGCATGAAGATTTCTAGCATCCTGAGTCTCCTCTATGTGATGATGGTCAAACTTCCACTTGATACAAACAAATATTATGCCTGCATCTGTTTGCAGAAAACAAATGCAAGGGAAAGGAGAAACCTCTTTGTGTAATTGAAATTTATACATAGATTTTTGTGGTCAATTTGAACACCAACAATCAAAATGAATATATTGCAGTTGTGTTTCTATGGCCTGTATGGATCAGTGACTGCATTACTCACATCTAGACTAAAATGTTGTGTTTATTGGAACTACACCAACTGCACTAACTGCAAAGAGTACTGTACAGGGGTCCAATAGAGATCTACTGTACAGGGGTCCAATAGAGTTCTACTGTACAGGGGTCCAATCCACAGGGGTCCAATAAAGGTCTACTGTGCAGAGGTCCAATAGAGGTCTACTTTAAATGGGTCCAGCTGCATAGGGGTCCAATAAAGATGAGAGATGTACAGGCCTAGGGGTCCAAATAGATGTCCCATGTACAGGGATCCAATAGTGGTCTACTGTACAAGGATCTATCAAGGTCTATTGTACAGGGGTCCAATAGAGGTCTATTGTACAGGGGTCCAATAGAAGTGATGGTCTATCGTAAACAGAAGTGTTTGGAACATGACAGCCACCTTGTTGCTATTGACCACAAATGTAGAGCCATCCACTGAGGTGATGGCTCAACTCATGCTGCATGTGAATGCCACATTTGTGGACAGCGGGCTGCCATCAAAAGATACCTGAAAAGCCATTTCTCAAAGAAACACAGATTGGCAGCACAGACGTCTTCAAAGTGAGCAGTACACCTGACTGCAAGTTCCACCCATCAAACCAAAAAGGATGCAAAATCCACCTCTGGTGCACACATAACTGGACTAGTGAAATGGTGTCAAATTTTAGGTTACCAGCCTCATCTACCCCAGTATATTTTTGAAACCCCGAAACCTTTCCCTGTTAGTCATCAGGCTGCACATTCACATCCTGCACCCCTAAAGGGCTGAAGATACATCTACGAAAGGGTCACTGGTGGTCTATTCAACAAGTGGAGCCAGCCTTAACTGCTAGAAATAACTCTCAAGAAAATTCCAATGGAACAAACACTTAGCTGTTCTGTGTGTATTTCCCCTAACATGTTTAGCAATGCTCATGCATGATGGCATCCCAATATGCATGTAAATACATTCTCAGCTTGGATGCATGTGACAATGAATACAACCATATCACACCTACATGTATCTGATTACATTCATTAAACATGTGTACAACAAATATACAAGACTAACACAATTTGGTATGGGACCATATGCACAAACTATGGAAGTTACCAGTGACAGTTGTACATTTTATGGCATACATTTTACCTTCATCAAGTCTACACTTAGGTTTCTTAGCAGCAGGAGAATCTGGGTGATGAAATGACATTACAAAATTACATTCCATGGATGAAAACTTAATGCAATTGGAATAGTTGGGGATGTCAGTCTCAATCAAGTAGGATAGTTTCTATTCTATCTCCATGATACTATTAGGTTACTTACTTGACTGTATAAGTGCACTACATGTACATCAGGGAATTGTCCAAACCATTTTTGGGGGAAAATAATGCATCATTGTGAAGTTTCCAATTGATGGCAGATAGAGATGTACAAGGGTCCTATAGAGGTCTATAGTACAGGGGTCCAATAGTGGTCTACTGTATAGGGTAGAGGTCTATTGTACAGGGGTCCAATAGTGGTCTACTGTATAGGGGTCCAATAGAGGGGGTCCAATAAAGGTCTACTGTACAGAGGTCTATCGTACAGGGGTCCACATGCACAAATTATTAAAGTGTGAGTTGGCAGTGACAGTTGCAGATTTCATTTTCATGACTCACGTATACATTTCCATTTACCTTCTTCAAGTCTAGATCTCTCAGCAGCAGGAGAATCTGGGTGATGAAAGGACATTTAAATATCAAATTCCATCCTAAACCATCGGATGAGAACTAAATTGAAATGGTGTCAATCTCAAGTGAACTTCATATAAGATTTTTTCTACTCTCTCTTCATGATACTATGTATTTAGAAATTACTGACTTGATGACCTGTTTAATAATTAGTTCAAATCATATACAGGTGAGTGTCATCTGTGTAAGCCTACACCTGGACACTAATAGTTCTAAATAAAATATTTACTCTACAACAGGAAATAATAACTAGCAAAGTCTTGTCATTGGGTGCCTGAGGACTAGATCATGTGAGGTGTGTACTGCCTGTATGCGTGAGGCCCTTATGCATGTGTGTGCATGCCATATACCACAATACACATGTATTACAGTTGTGTTATAATGGATCTGTAGACTTCATTACCAACACCTACACACACTTCTCATAATTAGAACAATGCTGACATCCGCGTGACCCTTCCCCAAAACCACATCCTAATTATTATTGCCTCCCTATATTTGTTATCCTGCTGCAGTCTTTTCATAATTCAAAGGTGTACTGCAACATGTACATGGGTACCATCATATGTACACTTTACCTTCCCCACCTCATGTAAACAACTAAATGTGGAATATCCATAAAGATATACATCAATAGATGGTTAGCGATTAAGTCTTCTCATGAGGAGCTGTATATATAAAGCCTTAGGACAAAGCATTACTGGTGTGGAGTTACAGTAATTGCAATGTTTGTGCATACTACTTAAATTTATTGTGGTGGTTACGTGTATATTATGTAATACATGTATGTAGTTGTAAATGGATGGTCATGAACCATGCACAGCAGAGGTAAGTATTACTATGTGTTGCAGTCTCAACAGGTCCTTTGTTGGGAGAAAAGCTAAGGAACTGGATCAATATCCTATAGCTGGCGCAGTATGCCATCATCCCCAAAAAGTGTGTCACATTCATGTAATGGATGCATCAGGTATAGCTATATTTACATGTCTCTGCACTCAGACAGGCATATAGTTAAAATGAATTTTAAATTTGCTTCAGTTCAGCCCTTTTCAATGTACCTTGATTATCAGGATTGCAATAAAGTGATGCATTCGGAGTATGGCCACGTGTAGCTGGATGTGGAGGAACTGAAAATGATACATAGTACGTATGTACACATGTTTAGCTGTATAGTTAGAACTTGATAATATAACATTTAATCAGCCATCTGCATGCACATATTGTCGAGGTGCAGATGTAGTGTATAAAAATCTAGCACTTCTACCTTCCCTACTAGTACAGATGTGTACATGGACATTAGCACACAACCTTTCATTGCAGTGCAGTTTGTAGATTAAGGGACATGCTCTACTAGCCCTCGTGATTGATCTACGTGTACATGTAAGCCTTGCCTGACTGCATAAATATCATTGTACTACATTAATATTGATGCCTGTCTCTACTGAAATTTTTTATTTTGCCCCCCTAGCCTCATTCCCAGATGCGCAACATGCAGGTTACCATGGCAACTACCGTATCATGTTGCAGAAGGAATAAAATAATGGGACCTTTAATGCCAGACAAAGGTTACAGCACAAGATACTGCCAGTGAGAAGACAAGCAAATAAAATTTCGACCCAACATGAAGCATTTGATTTGATTGCTAAAAACACACAGCTTGGCATTCTCTGCCACTTTGGATTGAGCACCCTCGACAACCTAATCCGACAAGTACATATGACTTCTGCAATATGATTGGTTGTGGCTAAATTCCAAGCACCACATTATCACCATAGCATGCATTAATGCATGCACAAATTATTATGGCAGGAGTTTCCAGCGACAGCTGTAAGTTTCATGACATACATTTACCTTGTTCAAGCTTAGGTCTCTTAGCAACAGGAGAACCTGGGTGAGGAAATGATATTTAAAAATCACATCCCATCCTTAACCCTCGGATGAGAAATAAATTGGAATGGTACAGGAATGGTGTCTGCAATCTCAAGTGCACTTGAAGATATTTTGTACCCTCTCTCCATGATATTATCTCTCTTTTACTGACTTTAGTACTTCTCCACTTATCTCACTTATCTTAACTACCTAGTTAAACAAAGGCAGTTGGATGTCATATTTAGGCCTTACTTGGACACTAATAGTTGAAGATAAAATTTATAATAATATTTATTTTTAGTCTACAACTGTATATGGTAACTAGTGAAATCTCATCATTGGATGCCTGATAACCAGGCCATGTACACAACCTTATACTGTTCAATTCTGACGAACTCGCCAGTTAAGATTTTGCTAGATGAAGTGAAGAGATGCAAAAAACACCTTCAAAGGAAAAGAGCCTAAAAGCTGTTTGAAGCAATTAGATTTTATTCAAGTACCAATTGAATGAATACTAAGCATTTGAGTAACTAGACATATCCAAGACGATATCGCATGAAGCTAACCAGCATCAAAACAAATATTAACAATACAACTGAAAATCACAATTCACAATTAACATATCATAATTGATGATTTGTTCATACCATTTATCGGTTCTTGTGGTTGCACCTGAATTGAGATAAATCATTGTATCATGCTTCACTGATAAGTTACAAACCTTGTAGGATTATTTAAATTATGTGCTGCATATTTTAGGTACATGTATAAAGACTTCATGCAATCATTAAAATAACAGTGGAAATCTTTTTTGTACACAAAATGAATGCCACCAATTTAAATGGTTCTATACGTATTTGTAAATAGAAATTGCATCTGCATTTTTTTTAAACTTCAATTTATAACCAAACTGCATGTAAAAGCTTTAACTTATAAAAGGACTTTACCTGCTGAAACCATGACTTATGCTCCTCTGTCAGATCACTTGGTTCATCGCTATAGCAACATTTCATTACCTTATCATTCAAACACTTGGCTGGATGCTGATTCTGTTCATAAATAACACTATCATCTGCATTCGCTGTGCAATCTTTGGGACAATAGAACCCATATAATGGAGATGGATAGTTCATATCTTTGCAAACTGTTATGAATGCTTCATCAACTGCTTTGTAAACTGCATATCTGATGCTTGATTTAGCTTTTCTATCCATAGATATTTCATAGTGATCATAAATAGCTGAAAATATAATGTGATACATTTCAGAATGATCATAGAAGTTTATTTTATTCCTCCACTGTTTAGCATCCTTCTTGACTTTCCACTTGTGTGTAACAATAAGTTTGGTGGTTACTGCACAGAATAGTCCAATAGGACAACAGCCATGCGAGAAAATCACTAAAAATGAACTGAAATCACTGGATTTGAAATCACTGGATTTGTTGGAATATGATTCTGCTTTAGGCAGCACTGAAGGCATAAAGAACATCTTTCCATCCATTTTAGATATAATATGGCGATGCTGCATTAGAGCAAGAAGCTCGTCCTTTTCCAGACATCCTTTGACATTTTTCAAGACCGAAGAATCTAGCTGTCCTTTTTTATACAGAGTCTTGTATTTATCATGAGCTCCATTCTCGGAGTTGTCACTAAAATACTCAACAATAATTTTTGAGATAGAATCAAATATTAACTGGAAGTCCGTAATAACACAATCATTTAGCTCAGGATAGTATAGCAATGTGCCTGCTTCATTATGCAGATACTTTAGGACCAGCTCAAACTGTTTATCTATAACACCACATTTTTTAGCAATTTGTTGACATTTTATTATTTCAACTTTACGTAACTGTTCTGATTTGGCATATCTGTGGAGAACAAAGTCAAATACTAGCCAGGGAGCTGGAATATCTTTAGAAGGTGTTTGCAGTACTAATTTTTCAACACTTTTCTTTACTTTAAGTATGTCTTGTGGGTTGTAATTGTTAATTGCAATGATAAAGTCTTGAGGATTTGTCACTGGTACAGATGTAAATGCTGCTAAGTTCTGCAGCCAGCCATGCATTGATGTATTAATCTCCATAATTGTAGTTTCTCTTTTGTGATATTTCAGATCATCCTTGTGAGTACCAACTAGTAGTATTTTATAGCATGGATTATATGTATCTTCTTCTGTTAATGGAACTATACTAGAGATGGCATGAAAGACGATATCTCTGACCACATATGTGTCCTTTGGCCATGTGTGTTCCACTCCGTCCTTTGGCTGGTACTTAACTGCATAGGACTTTGACAGATCATCTGTAAGTTTGAACATGAGAAGTGTAACTGAAGGACCATTGATTAAAAGCGGAAATATTTCTTGGAAGCTGGGTTGTCCACCTCCATCAATAACATGCAAAAGCATTGCTTTTTCAATTTTCAAAGCGCGCACTACCTCTGCCCATTCCCCAGTTTTAACAGCTTCAAAAAAAGGTTTCTTTATATCTAAGTCTGTACTCGAGCTATGCACTTTATCTTGCTTAACAATGGGTAGAGTCATGGGAACAGGATATTTTACCCCCTCTGTTGTAATCTGTGGTGACAAATCTGATGTATTAGCCATCTGCTCAATCTGTGCATGCTGATGATTTATATTACTGAGAGGTTCTGGTGTGGTACTTTTTGGTGCTGCAATTACATTTGGATTCTCCATGACTTTGTTTTCTAAATGTAATAATTCATTGTCTAAACATTGCAGCAGTGTTTTTGCTATGTCATCTAATTTTTGAACTGACCATCTCCATTCATTGTTTTCTTCATTAGTCATGACTATTCGCTCAACAAAAACAGGGTCACATATTTCTGCGATATTAGTACTAGGTTGAGGAATGGCACTAGGCTGCTGAAGAAAATCCTCAGCACTAGTAAGAAGTTGTTTGCGAAGCGTGGTTTTCCCTGCTCTTGGAGTTCCATAGAAGATCAATTTGATAATTCTTAATTGCTTAAAGATGATATCTTTGTAATTTTCCAAAATTGATGAGATCTTTTCCCTAAATGATTCTTAGGAGAAATGCATGAATAAACATACCCATAAGTAGCAATTAGGATGATGACATGTTTTACTAAATGTGGACATGTTGATTAAAAATTATGGCATCCCTCTACATACCTTCCATGTAAATAGGACAACGCAAATATTTCCCTTCCATTTTACACCTATGAATAGCATGATTTATTCTTTGTTGCTTTGCAAAACACTTTACTTCCTTTTTTCTGCCAAAATGACACATATTGTTTGGTTTAGCATTAATCTGTTTCTATACTGCAGACCATCAATATGTAGGTAAAAGTACATGTATGCATTATGCAGAATAAGGCCAAGACAATATCAAAACCCATATCTTGTTAATTAACTCCCATATCTAATGGTATCATTAGAGGCTATCACTTAACCACATGGTGAAAGTGAACATCTGCATGATGTTGTTGGTACACTACCAATAAGCTTATCTTAAAGCATACAATGAGTATGTGGGAGTCCAATCACCAGACATTAAAATGGTGAGTGAAAGTGTCATTAATATATTAAGGATTAACATATTACAAATGTGTAAGATACATTTATTATCATGCACAGGCCAAATTCGTTTTAATATTATAATTATTATAAAGGTACTTAGAGTTATGTGTATAGAGCGAGAAACAGGATGTCCTGAGCTTATATACATGTGACCTCCTAGAGTTCCACAAAACCTCTGATATAGTGGGAGAAAAATATTTATGCACACACGAGGGACAATATTATTTTCTATGAAGTACAATGAAGTACAATGAAGTACAATGACCCCTGATAACATGCAAGTACATTAATGCATAAAACTTGAATGCAGCGATAATAAGTAATGAATAAGTAGTGGAACAGTACTGCTTTTAAGTTAAATAGTGAGTTATTAATTGTTATGATTATGGTTTTCATTCAAGGTAAATATCCCATGATGAAATACAATATGCGAATTAATATAACTTACATATGCAAATACACTCTAATGTTTCAAGTTTGATTTGTCATATTACTATTCAGGTTAGAAATTTTTATTTGGAAGCTGGTAGTGGCCTTGGTCATGTCTAGAAACAATGTAGACCTGCAGACACTAGTTAACAATTGGGGGACCTGCTGCCTTCGACCTCTCTGTGTAGTCTCCGCTAAAACTTGATATTGTTTCTGAAGCGGAACATACAGCAGCATTTGCTACAGAACAGCACAAGCTACAAGAATTTGAGTATCTGTCTATTGAGAACTAGGCTGGAGCTGTATACCCCTTTTAAAGCTTCAGAGCTTTATTTAGTCTGTTGGCTCATACAGTTTTGTGTAATGTATTATTAATATAATATAAGTTGTAATACATTAGTATATCACATTAACTTGAAAGGTGATCTAATTTGAATAATGTGATTTGTACTAGCCAAGATATGTATTTAGATTCATCCCCTAATAAAGAGATTAACATCTGAGCAGGGACCACTACATGTAACACACTGCATGTGTACACATCTAAGCAGGAACCACTAACACACTGCATGTGTACATGTACATTAAAAGCATTGCTTTCTATTGGGGTCATCTTCGTAACCATGTTAGAGTACCATTTCTTGATACACATTAATCCCTCATAAATGAGGTAAATGTATATTTTACATCACCCTCATGCATTTATTTTAACCTGTCATATTTATTGTTGTATGCTACTAGCATTGAAATTGATGTATAAGGCTGCTTAACAGCAACCATTCAAGCAAGCTTGCTTCACACTTCGCAATTTAATTTCACGTCTGGGATACCATGGAAATGTCTCCCACCTAGGGTATTTATACAAATTATGTTATCAGTGGCGTGGTGGCCAGGGGGGGGGGGGGGGGGGGGCAAATGCCCCCCCCCCCCCCCCCCCCCCCCCCCCCCTGCGAGGTTTAAAAATGGGGGCACCACCAAGCACAAGGGGCGCCTTAAAAGTTTGTAACAATTTATTTTTCTGATACGTAAATCATAGCCTAGGCAATTTAAAAAAATTGAATCGGCAATCACTTGTTGGAACCAAGGCCTTCAGGCACCCAGCCGCCGTGCAATTTAGTACTATTGAATTTGACCGTATCATGTGTAATTAGAATACTCCCCCTCCTCCGCCCCCACAGAAAAAAAGTCTCGTGCGGACGAGCTCGCGTGCGGATTTTAAAGAACAGCACGCAACTGCATTCATGATTACGAAGATACGCTCGTTTAAGGACGAAACATTTTTTCGGTGGGGGCGGAGGGGGGAAGCTTATTCATGCATGGTACTTTACGGTATATCTAGATGTCTTTGTCAATCTTAACAACGTTAACGCTCGATCCTCACACGCGCATGCATAGTCTGATCGGAATACATTTTCAGTTGTAAGAAGTGTTCGATGGAAGGCAAATGGAAAAGAAAGAAATCTGATTGGACTTGGAGCATCGTATCGTAAATTAAAGTGAAGAAGGAAGTGTTGATGAAGAAGCTAAACGTATGCATAGTATTAGGTTTGGTTATTGACACTTGGATGCGCGGAGGAGTTATCAAGTTTCAAGTCTTTAATAAGTTTTATAGCTTTTACGAGGAATCAGAACATGCATGTTGATCTGCATGAACATGGGTGTAAGGACAAAGAAGAGACTGAGCAAGATATGTCACTGATGACATATGTAGAGAAATAGACAGAAATTATACCGTGGTACTACCCATTGCATTATCAATTCTCTGCAACCTCATGCATGCAGTAACACGTTCTGAATGCTTTTTCTGAATTGTGCAAGCAGTATTCGATAGCAGTTGCAGTATATACGCAGCTTTTCGGGTTAAAACACGTCTCCAATCTATACCATGATACAAGAATTTATAAAGGCCAGAGATCTACATATTATCTCTAGAAAGGTTAGAAGGGCTCATGTTGCATGATGACCATAGTTTAGAAACTTCTTATGTGCTTTTCAAATAAGGCCATTGTACAGCAAAGTTCATCCGAGCACTTCTTTAACATCGCAATCTATACCATTCAGTTAGTGCATGTATAGTTACATTTACTCATACGAGCGTTAAAATGGGCTTCGGAGGGGGGGGGGGGGGGGGGGGGGGGTGCCAAAATATGCAAGTACCCCCCCAGCCAATAAGTAGCCACCACGCCACTGTATGTTATAGCTCATTCTTATTAAATAATTGAGAACTGGCCTTTTGAATCAATTACTTCGCACACATCCAGGTTTGCAAGGGTGCTAATGTTCATGTGCTAGCCATTACCATATCAAATAGATGCACATGTCTTTAGTACACAACACGTGTCCTTAGTAATTTTGTGCCAGAGTAAATTTTTAATACCTAATGAAATAGTTTCCATAACTACTAGCCACATTTCAGGCCATTAAATAATGTCCATTCTAACAACAAACAAATTAGTTAAACACCTCAAGAACACACAATGTACATGGGCAGTGTATCCCTTACGAAACTTTCCATACCCAGTAGGTACATTTTAACCACACACACAGTAGTGTTCAAATTAAGCGGTATCACATCTCAATTTTTGATGTGTTTTGTTTGTCATTTGGGATACAATTTAGATATTGTGCAGCACCATTTGCAATGCAAATTATTGAAATAATGGAAATTACAAGTTTTGCATAAACACATCACACCGGTCCAGTTACCACGTCAGCATTTCTATCAATTATTGGTTTTGCTATCACCTTTTGATAGTTGAACGGCATGCATGTGCAGCATGCCCAGCTGATCAATTGCAAATGTTTATGACCCTGGTATAACGTGGCTAAACACATAGCAGTTATGAATGGAAATGTACAAAGCGTATTGTCATGGCCACCAGGGATAACTCAGCGTCCTACGCGCTTGTGCCTCCTTAGTACCACGTTCACCACCAGAGTCTGGCAAAGTCAACACCATGACATCATCAACATGCAGGACAAGAGCTCTTTAATGACTCGAACACCACATTCCCTGCCCGCCCCCTATATCGTCTCTATAGCTATTGTCTGTCAACAATGTGTCCTACGTGTCAAGTGAAACGAACGGTTTGCAATAGACAACATCGTGAAACATGAAAGCAGTGACCAGCATGCATAAGTTGTGTGCTAGATCTATAGACTAAGACATGTACACCACGTGGTAAAGCATTGAGCACAACTCAGCAAGCTCATACTGATAGTTGGCAGACCAATGAATATTGCTTACAATGGTAGCCAAGAGAGCTATTTCATTCAGCAATATTTGGTGTTTTTGAGGTTGTATCATAGATTATTAATTTAGATAGGGATTGGAAATCAAATTGTCTAAACAATCTATGGTTGTACCTACTGCTACACAAAGCTGACCTTTAGCTAATCAAATCCATTACTACACATGTATGCTAATCAACCATTACAAACTATTTTGAGCACTGCACAGGCATCCCAACAACTATAGAGATAGATGGATAATAATTTCCTCTTGTTTGGCCATGAGCGTGAAGTGACACGTGGCAAAAACCAAAAGAGAATAAGCCACACCTTCACAGAACTCTTCTGTATACTGCAAGCAAGTTAGTATACAAGAAGAAAAGTACATGCATTAAAGAATCTGTGGGTGTGCGCACTAACACCCCTGCAAAGTGTACCAGGCCACCCAACTAAAGAGTGTAGCTTTGATGTCATGGTGTCATATAAAGTTTACAACAAATCAACGACATATACCTGCATGGTGTATGCTCCATAAGGAACTAGAATTATCAATTGTAAATACATACATGTATTAAGAATTTGAATATGGTGATACTTGCATGAACATGTACAATGTAGTTTTAATGTACCTGGTACTGGGTTAGAGTACAATGAAACAATAAGATATGATTACATTCACTCACCATCATATTCAAGTGTGCTGACAGTTATTGGAGTGCAGTAATCCCCAAAATCCACTGTCTTGGCCCTCACACGTATGGTGTACTCAGTGTGTGGTTTAAGAGAAGTCAGCTCAGTACTGGTAGTGTCCCCATCAACATCATGAAGACATTCACTTTCACCATGTGGGTTGTAGCTGACTTGATAGCCTCTGATGATACCATTTGGTTCATGTGATGGCTGCCATGATATGGTCATGGATGTGGTTGTTTTACTAAAAGCCTTCAGTCCAATAGGAGGAGAAGGAACTAAAAGAGAACATACGTGCAAAGTACTTAGTAATAGTTTTAATATTGTATTATATTATGTGCAGGTATAATTAGTGTTTAAACAACCACAGAAAACATATAATAAAGAGTTGTGTTATTACCCCATGCACCAATCATAGCTGTTGTTACAAAATAAAAGGACATGATCTATGCACACTTTGGCTATTGCAGTTTATTAATTAAATGGAGTACTGTTGTAGCACCCAGCAGTGTTGAACTTTATCACACAAGTTACTATTAGCACAGAGTTGAAAGCCCTTTAATATTTCCACATACCATTTATAAAGTTAGTAAAATAAAACTTTACATGCTGTGATCCCCATGAATCCCAGAAGTAAAGCTACAAATCATACTTTTTCATTTAATTCATCACAACTGCATGCAAACAACTGGATTTCATAGTCAAACAACAATAGAACTTGTCTGTGACAACTGACCCCATGCTATTTTGAGAAAACCATTCCAATTGTATTTTAATGATATTATATATAAATTATAATTATACACACTCTAATATACACTGAATATAATGAGTGATAAATTACACACAACACTTGCTATATAAAAAACACACTGCAGTTAAGATGGGATTCTACAGAGGATGGCTCTAGCATTTGCTCTTGTTAAGCAAATGCTCAAGTTTGCGAAAAGCTCAAAAGATATATGTGCCTTTGGCAGAGACTTGTGAATCGCAAGCCTAGCAATGATCTGAGCCAGAAATCTTGAAGCTTCGTTACCCCAAGTCCCATAGGAGTCAACTACTAGAGGGATTGAGACCCACCCTAACGCTAAACACTTTTCATCATTGGCCTGGTGCTTCCTGCTCTCCGTTGCCTCAAGGACTGCACCATATTATTATAATTATAGTGATATATAATTATGATTATAATTATATATAATTATAATTATATATGAATATAATTATTAATTATGTACAAGTTGGCGAAAAGCTCAAAAGATATCTGTGCCTTTGGCAGAGACATGTGGATCGCAAGCCTAGCAATTATCTGAGCCAGAAATATTGAAGCTTCGTTACCCCAAGCCCCATAGGAGTCAACTACTAGAGGGGTTGAGACCCACCCTAAAGCTAAACACTTTTCATCATTGGCCTGGTGTTTCCTCCTCTCCGTTGCCTCAAGGACTGCACCAACCGTTGCTCCCGCTTCAGCTAAAGTTGAAGGATTTAGCGGTGAGACAACGGAGATGTCCAGGGCAACGGGCCTTCCATGATTCCAATGCTTCACGAGAATATCAGCAGGCCGTGACTGTGAATGGTCAGGAAAGAGCCCAGCACCAGCTTCAACTTCGATTGAAGCATGTGCACGGTGAAGAAAGTGCGCTAAAGTGTCCCTGAGAGCATTATGGCGTGTAATAACATCACCCCCACTGTGGGCAGGGCAGAAAGCACACTGAGAGCCCTGGAAGGTATCTAGGCCTAGCCACCACTTGACAGCTACCCTGAATTCAATTGGGTCAAGATGGAGAGCTAGGGATGTGGAGGGAACAACTGATAACCAGGATGTCGCGTGGGGGGCTGAAACTGATAGCAACCGAGCCTTGTTAGCAGGGGAGGATTGATCAAAGAGTACTTGAAAGCAATAGTCGTTTACTTTTGAAGACAGAAGCTTCTGACTGACAGGTGAGGAAACCACAGAATTGACAGATAGTTTCTCAATTGGAGCAACAGTAGAATTGAAGTGGTCCAAGGCATTTGTAAGGTGTATGTCATCTGTATCATACACCCCAGAGGAGCAGAAGGAAGCAATAAAAGCTGAGCTGGAGTGTAGGGACAGTGAGCGCAACCCAAGACCACCACTGTTAAGGCCAAGTTGGGCCTGACACCATGCCTCATCTGACATTTCAAAACCTATGCAGTCCATGAAACAGTGGTGGACGTCATCATCGAAGAGCTTGAAAGCATCTGATACCAAGTTGGTTGGAATTGAGCGAGCCAAGTAGCTTAACTTGCAAAAACTACCACATAGACGAAGTAAAGTTAAAGCTACTTGAGGGTCTATGACAGAAACCTCTATCAAACAGTGCAAAAGCTTGCGAGCTTCAAGCCGTTTTGAGGCAATAAAGTTTGCACAGTATATGTAGTCACCAATTGGGCATCCTAATATCTCAAAATGAGGCAATTGGAAAACTTTGAGCTCTGGTGGGAAAGGGGAGGCATCACTTGGGCAGTACAGCTCACATTTAGAGATATTGATATGTAGGCCAAGAGGGGGTCCTAACTCCTGTATAAGGGTCAAAGATCTACAAATTGAAGACTTCTTGCCTGCTAAGATGCCATCATCCAGATACCAAACTTGATATAATAGATGGTTGCACTCAGTATCCTCTTTAATAGCTCCAGCAACCTTATGCAGAACCAAAGCAAACAGAAAAGGACCCAGTGGGTCTCCCTGCTGCACACCTGATTGTGATGTTAGCTGGCCCATAGGGTGCCACAGAAAAGGGTGAGAGCCATAACACCATCGCCAACTTGAGCATTTGCCTAACAAGAGCGAATGCCAGAGCCATCCTCCGTAGAATCCCATCCTAACTGTAGTGTATTTTATATATAGCAAGTGTTGTGTGTATGAGTTTATTATTAATTATAATTATAATTACAATTATGTACATGTACAAATAATCAATACACAGATTAATGATTCAGACAAAAACTTGTACAATACAGATAAACAAGCACATAACGTTAAATTACCTACCACTAAGTTGAGGTCCAATTGTATATAAAATCATATGTACTGGTCAACTGGAATTATTATTGGGTATTTAATGCACTGCACAGTAAGCACAGCATCCAATATAGAATTGACACCATTGTTTGATTTGCTAATATTGAAAACTAACAACTATGCCATACGGTAAAAATAGCGGAATATCTGTAATAATAATTATATTTTACCTTAGCATTGCGCTTATTAGTTCTTGTAATTTATTTGTAACACACAATATCGCTACCTAAATTATAAATATAGCTATCAAAATATAACTTTAGTGACAACTAACCCCAATTTCCTTACAGAATGGTCTGGTAAGCTGTTGGAAATGGAAATAATGCTGCAAAATCTATAACTTAAAATTAAGACCAATTCCAATTGAAAATTTTTGTGACAGAGTAGATTCCATGTATCAATGGTAAAATGTGTGACCAAGAATTATCCAAGCATATTTTTGCTCATCGGAATAAAGTTTACATTGCATCATTACATACTTAACAATTTCTAAAAATACACATTGTATGATATGCACATTTGTATAGAGTGGTAATCTGGTAATTCCGTAAGCATACAACACAGAAATAGCAAATGGGCAGTAAATGCAATGATTCATTTAAACATCACACATACCATTACATTATACTGGTGTGTACATTTTATAAATACTTTTTGATGCATATAAAAAACAGCTGTACATAAAGAGTAGCAAGACGATATACAATGGATATTAATTTTCAATCACTTAATCACAAAATTATCTATGCATGTGATTAGGAAAGATAAGCTTACCATCTTCATTAGTGTTGGCAGTTATTGTAGTACTGTACTGCCCCAACTTCACTGTCTTGGCCCTCACACGTATGGTGTACTCAGTGTGTGGTTTAAGAGAGGTCAGCTCAGCATTGGTAGTGTCCCCAACAACATCTTGAAGACATTTCCTTTCACCACGTGGAGTGAAGCTGACTAGATAGCCTCTGATGACACCATTTGGGTCACGTGGTGGCTGCCATGATATGGTCATGGATGTGGATGTGATATTGAGGATCTTCACCTCAAGTGGTGGTGAGGAGAAAAATGACTCTAGAATGAGAAGCAGCATAATGTAATGAATTATAATATTAGGACAGTGTTTGATGAAATCATTGTGGAGTATAATTTTATCCCTATCTTCTTAAACCAGCTTTTGTTTTTTTTATCTTGGGCATTATATAACTTAAAATAATAATAATAATACGATATAAATACAATTCATACATGAACATTGGGCATACAAACAAAACATACTACTGCCACCAGTGGGTTGAGAAACCTACTGGTTTAAAATATTCCTATTCTGATGTTCAAACTGTTCAAATTTAAGATGCATATATTTAAAGGTATCGTTTGTTTAGATCATTGACTTATGTACACAATTGAACAAAAGTTTGAGGGCTGCTTGCTACTATTTTATTGATCTAGAAAATATTAGGCACAGGCTAGGTACATGTAGTTCAGGTGTGACCAAATGTTCTTTAAGTGGTCATCTGAATTTTCTAATTCCGGTGTGTGTAGGATAGCTGGGTGTTTGCTGACTGATTTGTGCCTGTATTAGCCTTACCACAACCTGCATTATTTTCTTCCCTGAGAACACAAGTTGATATTCTGGTGTAGTTAAGTACAATGTCAGAAAAAAATCAGTTGATCAAGCAAAAGATTGTGTGCAGCATCAAGTGCAGGAAAGCTTGTAGAATCTGGCAGCATTAAGCAAGAGCAACAAACTCCTCTTGGACTACTTTTGCCGTTATGTTGCAACAAATCAAACTGCTAGGTTGTGCTGGGGCTAACTCGGCATCGTTCACCAGGGCCAATTCTGTTCCAAATGTAGGTTTTCATCACCAATAATTACATGTCTCCTTATCAATCTTGGCTCCTGATAGTTGCTGGCCAGGCACACCAATCAGATGAGGTGGAATTGTAGTGTCACTCATTGCAAAGGTTCAATTCAAACCAGCATGCTACACAGTCTTCATCTGCTATCAGTAGAACATCCCAAACTGGCACACATATTCATCACAATGCTGGTACATGTGATTTTTTACCTACTTGTCGAGTCAATATGGACACATTTGTAGTGAAATAGGATCTTAAAAAAGGATAGAAAAAAGAGAATAAGATAGAAAAAAAATCTTAGTTCTGGTTCCCTAAGAACACAATTGATTTTCCGGTGTAATTAGATAGGATGACAGAAACAAATCAGTTGATCAAGCTACCCCAGCAACAGATAGTGTGTGCAGCATCAAATTCAGGAACGCTGGTAACATCTGGAGGTATTACACAAGAGCAACCAAGTCTTCTTAGACTGCTTTTGTCCTTAACAAATTAAACTGCTAAGTTGTGCTGGGGCTAACTCTTTCCATCGTTCCCCAGGGCCAATTCTGTTCCGAGTGTAGGTTTTCATCACCAAAAATTACACGTCTCCTTATCAATCTTAGCTCCTGATAGTTGCTGGCCAGGCACACACCCCGAAGTGGAATTGCCATTACAAAGGTTCAATTCAAACCAGCATGCTACACTGTCTTCATCTGCAATTAGTAGAACTTTCCAAACTGGCTGTACGTATTCATCACAATGCTGGTACATGTTATTTTTGACCTACTTGTTGAATCAATGTGGACACATTTGTAGTGAAAGATCTAGAGGGTAGAGCAATCCAAAGGGGTACAGTCAGCTTCACCAGGTTGAAGCTTGAGTTACTCATTTTACAATGGTGGAATAATAGGACTGCAGGTCACCTGACTTTGGTTTTGCTAGAAGTTAGGACATCTGGAGAGAGGTCTGTTCAAAGAAAATAGCGAGTACCCAGCAGGCAGTTCCTCAGATTCAGTAGCCTGTATGCATGCATCTGAGATAGTGAAGAATTTGTCTTAGAGCTCGAGGTTGACACCTATGCAGTGGACATTTGCTCCATACATGTAGATGTTAGGAATGAATTGAGGAAGCCAACACACTAACTGGTCATAACATATAGCAAATCGGCAAGTAAAATGTGACATGTACTGTATGTATGAATGTACTGTAGGGCTTTCAGTAATAATTAATTTAAATAGGAACCTGACATAAAATTGCATGCAATCAGGAATTGTTGCACTCCTTAAGCCATTAAAAGAAAATTTCTGCACCCCTGATCATGGATAAGCTGACCAACATGAATGTTGGTCTTAATAGACGATTAACATAACACTCCAATGACTCTAGAATGAGAAGTGACATAACTGATGTAATGACATATCAAATTCAAATACATATAGGACAGGGTTAAATAAAATCACCATTGTGGGTTATAAATTCTATAAGGATTGTATCTTCCACAAATGAATGCATACTCTCAAGCTAGTTTGAGAAACGGCTGAACTCTAGGAGTGGGATAAAAATGGCAGGATAGGATAATTTCTTGCAGTCTGGAATGTTGCAAAAAAAATTCCTAGGATAATATTTAGCGGGCGGATAGAATTTTTCGTGACAGATCCGTGGATACTATTGAATGATCGGATTCTGGTAGGCCTAGGAATATAAGAACAGGTAAAGTGTTGGTTCTTTTCTAGGATGTCCCCCCCCCCCCCCCAATTATGACTAGTCAACAAATCAATTAACAGCCTTTGATGTAATCAACAGTGTCCCGTTACTGTTACCCTGTTTTTGTAATTAGCCGTTTCTAGGATGGTAGTCGGGGGAGTAGTCTCGTGCCCAGACCCTAATTCCCACAGCTGCGGATGGATTACATCACCGCTACGTGGAAAGAGGGTCTGGTGAACTGCTGTACTCAATTTTGTCTCACGATTACATAACATTATTATTCTAACGTCGGTAGAATGCAGTTCGGTTCTACGGTATTAACCGGACCACTGTCCCCGAAAAAAAAAAATTAGTTCACATAGTTCTGTTTCTTTAGATGAAACCATAGATCTATCTACAGCGAATTAACACATACGCTTCGTATAGATACATACGACATTCCGCTGATAGATGTAATGATATCCAATTAAAAAACATATAGGGGTCGTATATATGTATATAGGGATTGATCCCACAAAAGGTACATGTCTCCTGTCCAATAATTTGAACCTTGTAGCGGTACACTTTTAAGACTCTTCATTCCCGCGCTCGCACGAAAACGTTTTGACTCCCCAGCATTAAGTATTTGGGCGCGCCAATCGCAAAGGAGACCCCCCCATACACACACACACACACACACACACATGCACACACACACACATGCACACACACACACACACACACACACACACACACACACACACACACACACACACACACTAAATATAGTACTTACTATAGCCCTGACTACGCATGTATGATGAAGGCTGAAATGCATGTTCTTGTATTCATTCAGTGACCTTTTACCAGTATATTGTCAGAGTCACCTGCAGACTCGGCAAGTGGTAGGTTGATATTTTCATGACAAGACTAAATTCCATAAATTCCCTAAGCCCAACACTATTTGGCAGAGTATAAATATATATACGACGAAGGTGTGTTCCCCCCCCCCCCCCCCCCCCCCCCAATGCAAGACTATAGGGCGCAATGTCCTACCTATAGGATAACAAAGGAAACAGTTATACCCAACAGACTGGTTTTTAACAAAACCCCATTCTTATATAGCGTAAAAACCATCCTGCCCGGATTGTGCATCCAGGATGGGAATACATGTGGTTCTATCATGGTTCTGTTGAACAAAAACCATGTTGAAGCAATTTTGGTAGGATCCTACAACTATAACAGTCCTACATTTGCAAATAGGCTTCTTCATTTGCAAATTCAGGACTGTGAGTTGTAGGATCCTACCAAACCTCACTTTAACATACTGTACCTTGTTTCCTTGCTTTTTGCACCACCAATCCTACATACCACCAATCACTTTCTCGATAGAGAAGTGTTTTTATTTACTTGTATATCTGACATCAAGGGGCAGTCGGTAGGTAAATTCTAATTCTACATCTATTGGCGTTTCTAACGGTACTCGGACGTAATTATTGCTTTATACCAAACATGTATATCTGACCTCAAGGGGCAGTCAGTAGGTAAATTCTACATCTATTGGTGTAACTGGCGCTCTTTAAAACCTTTCCTATCTCGAGTTATACTCACCCATAAAGACAACGACGACGACGACTATGGACAAATTACGGTCTGGGAACGAGAACTACGAGCTTTTTTTGTTCCCTTAAAGTAAATGGTCTGGCGACTTGAACAAAACATGAAAATGATCGTCTTTCCATTTTGGCTCAATAGCAATAAAGAACAACACTATTCGTTTCTCGGTTCGTGAGTTATACGCGGGTCACGTTTTTTTAATGATTTCATGATACGGCACCAATCCTATATGAGAGTTACTGCCGTAACTCTTGATACAGCACCCTTTACTAAAGCATATCTGTGGTAAAGTCATATGGAGAAGTGATGGGATGGCTGCGCGCCAGTTTGTCGTTTGCAATCATTAGAGCCACTTATTTTTGTCTCTGGGGCTCTTGTATTAGATGGAGGAGTGCTTTGGATATGGCTGATGGGATAGGACTTCCCTATATAGTAGAATAGTTAGTCTTTTTATTAATATTTCACATGTAAGTATTTCATTTCTTTTCTGGTATAATGGATTCTATACTTAATTATTCTATGCATAAGCATATTCTATGTGATTGAAAAAGTCGCCTGCATGTAGGGATGTCTGATAAGAGAATACAGAAGATGTGATGTAACAGGAGGCAAATTAGAAGAACGTTGATCGTTATACATGTATTAGGCCACAGCTATTACAGCTCTACTATAAAGCAGGATGAACATTGATGATTAGGAAGCTGGGTGAGGTAAATGCAATGGATATGGATGTGTGGAGGTGTTTGCGATTTCAACAACACAATGCAGTCAAAGATTTGGGATAAGAGTGCAATGCTGATCCGCCTAGAAAATTGTCGGTTGATGATGCCATTTACAAACATAGTGAAAGAATTTATTCTAGGCTAGAAAAGAAGGTATGTCAGTGTTATGATGTGAAGTGAAATTTATGATCGTACATTGATTTAACCAATGTTATGGGTACACTCATATACTATATGGAATAAGCCTTGCCTCCATATATTCTGATGTAAATTCTATGAGTTCGCATAAATCAGATTCAAATTAGTTGTTCTTGTGAAACCAACAATGGACAGCTTTGAAATACTGACATAGTTGCTTCATATAGGAAGTATAAGGTATCAGTGGATGGGTGATGGTATTCAAATAGACGTACATTATATTAGGTTAAACAAGTAATGAAAAATAAATAACCATGGCTACTTGTCTATGAAATACAGCATAATAGCATACCTTGATTATAAGGTTTGCCACCAAGTGATGCATTAGGAGTACCTCCACTTGTAGCTGGAGTAAATGGATCACATGGCAAAAACACATGTTACATGTCATCTGCACCAAAATGGCTTATTCTTTGATTGGGGAGCTCCCTGTACCTTTAAAATAGCCCATTTAAGATAACAATTCTTACAATAAAAAATTTAGAAACAAGTATTGATTATAGAAATGTTTATTATTTAGCTTTGAATTTCAAATGGGAAATAAACAGTTCCTGTTTGTTAGCCATGACTATCTATATTTACCAGCCACACTAAGAGTACTATGACAATGTTATGTTATGAGTTGCAAATATATATATATAACTAATACATATGCATATTGCAATATTCTATTTGTATTGTGTTGTCATTGTTATTAAATAATAAAAATAAAAACAAACGACCATGCACAACCAAACTACTCTAAACCTCAAGCAGGCCCACTGTTGTGGCTTCTGATATTATGCCTGCAGATGTGAAAAATCATGGACTGATTCTGTGATAAGAAAGTCGATTTTTTTTTTATTGTCAGTAATCTACCACCTGTTCGAACATATGGTTCTTACCCAACGAACTATATGTTCTATGATTAGACTAAACCACATTATATTGGGCTGCATACATGTTGCTATGTACATTTGTGTGAGCAGGCGGTAATTACTATTGGTTGCTAGGTACTGAGTTACACATTAAACCCACAAGTGCGGGAGCCAAGTACATAAATACGTTATGTGATCCATAATTACATGCAAAAGGGCTCATACCCTATGGATTTTGTACAGTTGATCTTGACTTGCATCAAAGTCAGGCATACAATTGACAGGTGGCATGAGACTTTGAGCGGTTTCCTACGTGTAGGTGACTTGTGATGTGTGACATAGTCACATTAGGCAAAAGAAAAGTGACGCTCTGAGCCAAACCTATTGCCCGCTGTGATAAAAAATAGCATGCTGTCGATTACTTTTTTCATACCCTAATATTACAATATAATTGTCAATGCTTGTGTCTTTGCTTTTATTGCATTCAAACCCTATATACCAACATAAGAGAATGTGTGACGTTTCTGTGTATATATTTGTGCACACAATCTTGGTAAAAATCAGCTGCATGTATTTTAAAGCTGACCTTGAAAATACATTGCACAAACCGCGGAGTGTCCCCTTCCCCCTCCTGCACCCCCTCCCCCTGCTGATCACTTGTGTGTAATCCCGGCCCACCCGCCCTTTATATGCCACATGTATACCTGCTTCTCTCCATAAATGATATTTTTGATCTACGGGCCCATTTCTAGAATCATCCTTCTTGCACACATACTCCTCATCAGGTGTATGATGCCATACTGCCACATGATCATGCTGTCCTGGATGTTCTGGACATTCAATAGCATCCTCATACTTCATAGCTTCAAAGGAGAGATGTTTAGCTACTGCAGCAATGGAGTTGTGAAACATTTCCTTGATAATATTAGGGAAAATGATATAAGGTGATTTGATATATATCATGAAGTGTGAAAATGAATCCACCAGGGTGACCACTGTTCGCTTTCTACAGATAAAGACAACACAATTACGATAGCAACAAGTAGGTGTGTTATCATTCATGCATAGTTCCCAATCCTCTGATTGCAGCAGATGGGCCATAAGTGAACAGAACAATCCACTGGGGGCACAGCCATCAAAACTGATGCACAACGGAGGAACACCTTCAAATCTCTCATTACTAATATCCTGCGCCATTTTTATAGGATCTTTTGTATTTGATAATAATGCTGGCATCAAATAATAAATTTCATTTTTACTTTTATATATTTCAGAAATAATGTTCAGCTTAGTAAGAAGTTTAAAAATCTCTCCTGTTTTAAAGATGTATTCTGTATCATTGTATTGAGGCAAAATCTGCTTAAGGATTTCATCAGAGATGTAGGCCTGCTTTTCAAACATAAGTAATGCTCCAACTCTGCCAACTGCACTATTCACTAACTTGTAATGTTGCTTCACAATTTCAGAAACCTCATCAAGAAGGCATTGTGGATCACAGAACACCATATCTTTATGTATGTCTGGATAGTAAAGAAATATATTGTTTCTGACAAGGTGTTCTAATGCAGTATCAAACCGATCTGGTCTATCTTTGAAGTACGGTAACCTTTCTGCCACTTCTTTACACTTTTGTAGAAGAAGAATGCCTGAAGGTTTTGAACTTTGGCTTGCCTTCTTTAGGGCAATTTCTAGATAAAACCATGCAAGGGGGGGTCTTTTCATAGTCAACATTATCAGCTGCAGTCATTATGTTTTTTCTAATATGATTTAGTAAGTTTTTGATATCATCTTCACAGGAAAAGCAGTTTATAAGAGCAATTGGGTGGGATCCAAATTGAAAAACGGATCCTTGAAATGGGTCCAAGCATGTTTTCAGCTTTTCAATTTCTAGTTTTTGTGGAGGACGGTCCTTGTGTGTTCCAATCACCAGAATTTTAGGGCACGGACCTTTATGAGCTTTTAAAACTTTAAGAGAATGTTCAAAGATCTCTTTGTGTGTTAAATATGATTCACGACTGTCTCCAATGGGGCGTCCATCAGGGCCATAATATTCAACTATTGGCTTTTGGTCCAGACTTTCAGTTAACTTGAAGACAAATATCACAACTGATGTATTTGGCAGAAAAAGTGGAAGTAGATCATGGAACTCAGGTTGGCCACCACTGTCTATCAAATGGATCCAGGTACCAGTAGGAATCATTTGTCCACCTTTAAGACATAAAATACATAAATAATTCCTAGCCTTTATGTATTTACCTTTATCTTTAGAAATGGCATGAATAATTTTTATAGAGACATCAGTACTTTATTTATGACTTGTGCTCTTTCAGAAATCAAATATAACAATAACATTGCATATTACATCTGTCCTAAACAAAGTGCTTTAGAACATTTTAAATCAGTTGCACAAATATGAATGCATTGGGTTTCAGCATACTACTTTTAAATTACTGTTGCAATAATGATTTCTAATTTCACTAGCTTCAGTGATACTATTTGCTTTGATGGCAACATGAACAGGTTTCATCAACATGTATCTCATCATTTTCTCATTTCCCCCTCATTTAAAGGTAACTTGACTCCCTAGCATGTTACTACATTCCTCATAATAACAGTTTTAAAAATGGTATCTGCTATAATGATTAATTCACAGCACCTATATACATGTAGATTATTATAGTAATACATGTAGCTGTAAATACATACCTTTAGCTTCAGAAAAGGATTCCACAAATTTATGGTACACAGGGTCATCAGTACTTTCTTTATCATGTGAATCAGTTGGGTTGTTTTGTTTGTGTGATGATTCTAATAAGGCACCATCATCTCTAGCATCCTTTAAGTTCTGTGTGCTAAGTGAATATTGATTACCTGTTGACATTGTTGCATCATTAGTTTTTGTTCCTTCGTGCAATGTTTTCAGATGTTCTGCAATTATTCCCATCAATTGTTCATCATCATTGACAATAGACCACATGTCATCCTCTTTACACCCTATCTCCATTGCCCTTGAGAAGGTGATTGCACGAACAGGATTTTCCATTAATGGGGGGGGTACTCTTACGTTGTTCAGGGGCCAGGGGTTCCTTATTTAACAGGAGGTGTTTGATAGAAGTTTTTCCAACTCCTGGTGCTCCAATTATGAGGCATTTAATGAAATTACGCTCAACATATCCAGTTTTCATAGCTTCTGCGTATATTTGTGCAGCTGCGTGCAATTGGAAAATTTAATAAATAGAATTGCATTTTCTATAAAGCAAAAAATGTTCAGCTTGCCAAATCACTAGTTATGACAATAAGTCTTTTTCTTTGTTTTTTAGATAGTCATCCCACTTTGCAATTGATAACAATGTGTTTCCATGCAAGAATGGCAGTGATGTGTTTGCATGGCACAATGAACTGCAACATAAACCAGTTACCTTACGGCTAAATTGCGTACCTGTATATCAACATTTTCTGTGCTTCCTTTATACCTTCCTATTTTTTAGCAAGAGGCAAATCATTTCTCTTAGACTTACAATCCATGCTCTACAGTAGTGCTTTACCAAAAATCGATTAGTCTCGCCAATGAGATAGCCTATGTGATCAAGGCAAGTGCTTTAAATATGAAATGCGTTGAATATAAACAATACATGTATGCCGTACACATGTACGTACTTGTCAGCGTTTCCGACAATGGAATTGTCATTTTTTAGGATTGAGTGCACTGTGTTTATGCAATCACTTTAAAAGTTTAACAGTGTGTATGCGTGTGAATGCGAATTATGTCCGCGTACTTGGTCGATTATCTAAAACTACATCAAAAACTGGCTTCATATTTAGTAAAGTTATAAAAGGTCACAAAGTAGAAAAGAAAAATGGACACATTCAATTTGTAGTAGAATTGTGGCAATGAATCCTTGCTCTGAAGCTGATTGTGGATAAAAATGACAGAATATATACATGTGTATAATATATACGTATGCACTTATTATTACAACCTTTGATCTTTATGCAAGACTAAACGTCTCCCTGGTGAGGGCAAACTCCAGGGCGATGTTGTCTAGGTCCTAGATAGTTATAGCTGTAGTTTAGTGGTGCTTTTTGTTTAATAATTAATAATATTTATTTGTTACATTAGGAATTAATAATAATGTTACAAAGTATGAGAAGGCCTAAAGGGTGCTTTAATACCCAGGCATTTAGTGTCGGTCTTCATGAAAAATGTTAATATAAATTTATAATTACATTTGCGCCAAGTAGGTTAACTAATTGCTGTGGTCTGCGATGCTTTTTACATGCCACCTTTTTAATTCGGAACGCATGATAGTTTGTACTAGTGTAGTTCTTCGATGTGACAACTTTGGTGTACATGCATAGCGCAAACCTGCGAGATGCCATGGCTGAACTTGCCAGGTGTTTATCTAATTTCGTCATTGATTAGTTGGACATAATAGCCTTGATGAGCACCTGCCTATTTGCCTTGGAAAAATCCATAGGCATTCGCTCTATTGCTATAGGGGAAATACCTCAGTGTATATTTTGTAAAGCTGTAGCATTGGCAACTAGTATATGGATGTCACTGACCTGTGTTGCATTGACGAATTATGCTCTGGCATGTTAGGAGGCATTGAAGGAGCATTACATGCCATACAGGAATTGTATGAAGAAAATTGAAAGTTTGCCTGGAGTATATACATGTATTATTCCATTTGGAACTGCTGTGTTCAGTGGCCTCGGTGCTCCAGGTTCATTTTCAACACCTATCGAGGGTATACATATTTAGTATGTCAAGGCATGTGATACCCTCTTAAGTAAAGGAGGTGTGGACCTTTGTCCATGATTATGTATTCACTATATGCAATACCACTTATAAAATCTCTCCATAACCCAAACACCTTGATCCAGAATTGGTACTCAGATGATTCTTGTGCAGCAAAACTGCCTCATTTGCTCAAAAGTTTCAAATGGTTAATTGGGACCCCAGTAGGTACAATCCAGAACCCAAGAAGACTATTTTCAAAGTTGATTCAACTATCAAGGATGAAGCCAATGTCATGTTTCAACCCTTACATGTAGCTATAAGTGTGATCCATGGTCATCAATAACTGGGAGGATAGGTGACACCGAAAGTATTAGACAATTTGCTCAGTCTAAGGTTACGGAATGTATTTCATGTACATAGAAAGTAAGCAATGCTGCAAAAGAGTACCCCCAGGCTGCTTTCTCAGCATTGTCCAGATCACTACAGTTCGAATGGACATGTTTGCAAAGCATAGTGATTGATTGTGGTGCTGTATTTGCTCCTATTTGGGATGCTCTGAACACTTTTTTCTGGCCAACAGTTTTTGAGGGATCTATTTATGAAACTGAAAAAGTTATTTACACCCCCTACCCAAATGGGTGGTATATGAATACAAAATCCTACTGAAATAGTGAACAATGCCTATGAAATGTCAAGAACAGGGACAAGTTTAATTGTAGCGGATGCAATAAAAGGGAAGGGTTCTTTTTCAATGCTGGACCATAATAATAAATTTGCTAAGACAATATCTAGTATGCACTGTAACATTCGACATTAGGACTAGGCCACACAAGACTATTCTTTCTACCTTGGATGCAAAGAAGAAGTGAGTATTTTGGCATTCAACTGATGGTAAATCTTCTGCATGGCTAGCAGTTTTGCCACTGTGTACACACCACTTCGATTTTTCTGCAACAGAATTCCAAGATACACTGGCACTGAGATACCAGCATCCTTTGCTGAAAATGCCAGCCACCTGTGATGGATGTGGTGTAACATTCAATCTTGAGCATGCCCTAGACTGCAAAAAGGGTTGGGGGGGGGGGGGGGGGAGGGGGGCTTGTCACCCAATGCCATAATGCACTTGGAGATCTGACTTCAATAGCATACAAGAATGTGATAAAGGAGCCAATCGCAAAGGAGGCTAACATCAGAGATGGTACCCCTGCCTTGATTGCGGACATCAACCTTAACCTTTAATCTTTTTTCATCCTTAATTCAGGATGGAAATTTCCATCTTGAATTAAGGATGACTTTTGCTATTCAGTAACTGTAGGCTTTTATCTATACGGCGCTACCCATTTTAGTTGTTGAATTTTTTTTTTTTTTTGAAAAAAAAAACTTAGTTTCCATTTTTGTTAGCAAATAATGCCGCGGTTACCATCAAAGTCAGGTATAACACTGAGGAAAGAGCAGGAAGCTTACTTTCAAGATAGAAACTGTTACAAAGATCTATAAGGAGAGCCATATAAGCAAATTCAAGAATATGGGACACAGGAGGTACGAGCATCGAATTAACTCAAGGCGGACTAAGCGAAGCGAGTCTAAGCAGGTGGTACGATGGTTAGCCTCTGCAAAATAAAAATAAAAACGCATTTCTGTCGTTGAGAGCCATGCAGAAATACCTGGCATTGGTAGAAATGCTGTCACCAGTACTGTAGTGTTGGGACATATAAAGAAGGGGCGGATGCTCGGACAGTGATAATAAATTACACTTTTCTATTATTTGATACGTTTGATAAAAATACAACTTCTACCAAGAGTCTGGAGGTGCTACCACCAATAAGTAGTGAAAAGGAGTAAAATTGATATGTTCAATGCTCTTTGTAAGCATTACAAACAATAAATTGCTAATCATTTAATTAAGCAAAGAAACGTGCTTATGCATCCTTGAACTTTCTAGATGATTAAAATTAATCCATGCTATAGAATGTGCGCACCATTGGTGAAACAAACAGCTTCTATGTGTGAATGATTTTAATTTTCACTGCAATGGTTGTCATAAGCGGTAGAACTCATTATCCTGAATTCAAGATTTTACCGATCCTGAATTCAGGATTGTTTCACGCAGATTAAAGATTAAAGGTCTTTGGTATCCTCAGACAGTAGCCTTGCTTGATGTGCAAGTAGTATGCACCGATACACACCATCACACATACATCGGAACACAGATGCAGTACTTTCCTCAGCAGGAGAAGAGAAGAAAAGAAAATACAACAGTGCAGCGGAAGCACGTCAAGCATCTTTTACTCATTTTGTTGTTTACACTGATGTAGTGCTGGGAATAGAGGCAGATTTATTACTAAAAAGGCCTAGCCCAAAGGACAAACCACAGGATGGCTGCGCACAAACCTTTCGTTTGCAATACTTTGAGCAACAAATCTTTGCTTACGTGGTTCTCGCACCAAGTGGAGAAGCAAAGTTACAATAGATTATTGTGCTGGGTTACCTGCAGAATTACCAAGATCTGATTGACACTTTTTTATTTCATTCTTTTATTGTGTCATTTTGTTGCTTATGTGTCTTGTATTTCTGTGTGGGTATATGCCTTATGTTTATTATTAGTATTGAAGTACCTAATGTTCCTCATTACATAGAATAGTACACTATGAAATAACACCACTAAACTACAGCTATAACACTAATGTTACTATTAATACAATATTATAAGTCGGGCTTCAATGGCAAACCTGCTGCGTTCGACCTATCTGTGTCGTCTCCGCTAAAACCTGACATAGTTTCCGAAGCGGGACACATAGCAGGCTCTGCAGCTTTTGCCACAGAGCAGCGAAAGATACAAGCAAATTCAGGGATTTGTGAAGAACTAGGCTGGAGTAGCATACCCCTTGTTGTTGAATCATTCGGGGCCTGGGGCCAACTTGCCTCTGACACTTTCAAGAAACTTGCATCCCGCCTTTCACTCCAGGTTAACTCCTCCACTTCCACCACTCTGGACAGCATTTATCCTTTCCCTTGTGCTCTCGTATGCCAGAGCATTTCTTGCAAGGGCAGGTCCCCGTGCTAAAGTCTCAGACCTCTACATAGATGGTTGACTCATACATAGTTACATAGTTTACTAGTTAAATATTGAAATTTGTTTTTAAAAGTCGTTATTATGATTTTAATGATACTAGTCCAAAATAATGTCATTCAACGCAAATGATAGCAGGTAAGATCTCATCACAATAGCGTTATAAATACCACATACTTAATAATAATATATTATGCATAAGACACAATTTACAAAATCCAATCGTATGGTGGAGCTAATATTATTATTGTTTCATTGGGGTATCATTGCGTTACCTGCAAGAGAGGCGGGGATGTCACTTTGAGGCATAATGCTTTATGTGATTTGCTCTACAATACTTTCCGTAGAGCTGGCTTGTCATCACATCTTGAAGTTGGTAGTCAGGAGAGTTCAAGGACCCGTCCAGCAGACATCTTAGTCACCAATTGGGACAATGGCATCTCAGCAGCCTGCGATGTCACTGTTAGATCCCCGCTTAATTCTAGTATTATTATGGAAGCGGGCATGCACTCAGGTGTTGCAGCAAGAGCAGCTGAATTCAGAAAGCATACTCAAAATGACACAAAATGTGCTGAACTGAGTTGGAAATGTATACCACTGGCCGTAGAGAGTTATGGTGCATGGGGTCCAGAGGCTTTGAAGGCTTTCTCACAAGTAGCCACTCGTTTAGCCATTCGTGGGAATACATCTAAATCTATGGCACTGACTGACCTCTTTGGTCGCCTCAGTCATTCTTTAATCAGATCTAACGCTCGTGCCATTCTGAGTCGTTCCTACTCCCACCTTGTGCAGCAGGTGGATGAACTTTGTGTGTAATTGTTTGTATTGTGTGTGGTTGTGTAAAAGTCGTTATTACTCCATTTAATTAATACATTATGAAGTATCAAAAAAAAAAAGTTATTGGAGTTTAAATAGAATGGTTGGGGGGGGGGGGGGGGGGGGGGCTGCATCAGTTGAACTACGCACTGTAAGGGATCAAATGATTATGCAGCTGTGGCAATTTAACACTGCGTGTGCTAATGATGCAAATCTCATTCAGATAATTGTGCACATAGTATACACGTAGGCAAGTAATGGCATTTTACATCATAACAAGTTACGAAAGTTTAGTTAATCATGAAAAATAAACAACACTGAATCCAGAACAAGGTACGAATCTTTTCCTAGCTGATGTTTGGCATGATCTAGGTGGGCTTAGTAGGCAGTAGCCTGACGTTCCCATTTTGGGGGTTTTAAAGCGTATGTGAGAATTCAACTCCAACAAATCAAAATGGTTAAATAGCAGATCATGTGACCTCCAAAATAATAATTGCATATAACATTTTATAATCTTTAATACATATATAAAATTACAATTACAAGTACACATATACACTACTTGAAAAACATGCAAAAATGAAAGTTAAACTCCACCCTAAGACCTGAAAAAGTCTGAATGTGAAAGTAAAGCTCGAGCATTTTTTATTATTATTTTGAGATGTTCACAATAGGAACAACTACTGTACACTACACACAAATGCCCTACAGAATTAGTATCCTCTACTGATCCAACTAAACACATGCATGTTAGTTGTCAAACAGGGCAATAGATTTGGGGCAATTCAGTAAATATGCTAGATGCGTTAAATGGGCCTCCTTCCCTCCCCCAATGCCCAAAGGTCTCTACAGCCAGTGGGATGCACACCCACCCCAGCTCCTGACACCTGGAATGTTTTCTACATCCTGTGGCATGGGCTGCTACCCCTGAGGAAGTACTGGCATCTCTTAAGATGGCTGTAGATGCTATCAAGAGTGGTAGATATGGTGGGATGGTAGTTTTGAAAAGGTCTTACAGTATTAAGAGTCTACCAGATATAGCCGGAACTCTCTGGCTATGTTACGTAGCCAGGAGGAATTAGGTCCTACTCAAAATAGCTGCTGCATTGGCCCAGACAAGTAGCATTTTTTTTAGTTAGGCATGCATGTGTATGCTTGGATCCCTAAAATTGATGATAGCCTTACTTCGGAAGGATTTTATGCAACAGCGATGACTTTTCTGCTATGCAGACATTCAATAATAATAATAACAGTCTTAATAACGTGATAATTTAAAATCTCTAAAGCAACAATTTCTGGTTACTAGATTATTACCTTCACCATGCTGCCCTAGAGGTCCGGGGTTCAACTCTACATCTCCGGATAAGATTAGTAGTTGACGAAGCCAAATTAATGACGTCACCAACACAGTCAGTACATGTACAACCTTTCCAGCCGCTCCCCTCATGTGACCAGCACACTGATGTGGTTCGTACGTTTGCTGCGTGGGGAGATGATCATGAACACTCAGTGATTAAACATATAAATGCATACGCACTTGAACACACACCTCATTTGGCCCGTGTGGTTTATAACCAAATTCAACATCAGCGCAGATGTGGACGTCCAACCACGTGTCATTGTTCTCAAAGCACAAAGATATTCTGAAGATTACATATTTGAAGTTCTCGGGGCATGAACCTCTATCGGATACCTTGCAGATGCCCCTTCCGTCCTTCCACTTTCGCTTCGCGCTGACTGATCTATGCTTCTCGTCACCACAACTGACGTTTCTAATAAACGTCCCAATCCTAGCCCTGTATGTAGCAAGGTCGACCCCCATCTTGTATGCAAAATACTCCAGGCACACAATATCCGCCTCCAGAGATTTGTTACATGCAAGTGTATATATTCACGCGCGCATGCGCATACAGTAAATATTTATTGTTGTCACACATAACAAATCTCTGGAGGCGGATATTGTGCCCGGTTAGTCGTACATGTACGACGTATAAGTAGACTCCATGGGGACGGGTGAAACGTAATTTTGGTTAGTGTTTGATCAACAACCATGCAGTGAAAATTTCATATCAGCGGTTTTTAATAAACGCACCTACATGTATACATTCAACCTCGCCCCCAGTTTTATCTTTTCCCACTTATGACAGTACTAAATTTAATGGTGTTTTCAGTACATGAACACAAATTTGATTTGCAAATCAGTAGAGTACTTCACTAATCAGGAGGGTTCTCCCCTTCAATCTTTGCCTTCTGTTCCTCTTCAACTTTCTTCATTTTGGCCACAATCCCTATAAGGCAAGATGAGGAGATGAGAGCTATGTCCCCCCACACTGCTGGGACTGACCTTTGGCAGGGTTGAACACCCCTCCAGTCTGCTGGCCACAGGCAGCACATCTTGTGGACTTCTTGAACTGATCTAGTGCACAGGCCTCACAGAAGTAGTGCTTACATCTGGGGGAGGGGACATCAGATTAGCACATGTAGTGGCCACAAGGGGGAGGACATGCACATCACATCAAGGGCTTGCCATCATGAAATAATAATCTGTCATGAATAGAGGAAATAAAGCTGGACACTGATACATGTATGCCACAAGATATCCACATCCACCCAAGAACCAAAAAGGAAGCCTAATTATGAACACACAGCTGCCCATTTTTCTAAATCCTGTTGTGAGTACCAGTTCTTTTCTGTACTGTACATGGAAGCCTTAATGATTACAAAGAAACACCAGCCTTTTTTTTTTTCGGCAATGGATGAATAACTGGTGGTACTGGTGACAGTGTAACAGAATATGCTCCATGGCCCAGCTGAGAATTTCCTCTATGATCAAGCCTGGACTACTGCCATCTATAGTGGCTACTCTGGGAGGGGGGAGGGGGGAGAGAATATCTGTAGCACATCTCTGAGCTTATTGCCTGGATATAGTGTCCCCACCATGCATGCATACATGTTAGAATTAAATATCCAGATATTCTAAGACTGCCAATTAGGTGGGTTTTGTACCTCCCCAAAGCGTACATTGTAATAGGCCTATGAGCTATAGGTAGGTATATTTGCAATAATTACTAACTAGCAATTCATTCACCAAGCGTTCATTATTGGCTGATCTTAGCAAATGTTGCCATATTTATGATTGTCCTGTGAAACATCTTTAGACACCTCTTACCTTGTGTAAACAAAAACAACTAGCTAAAGTAACTGTGAACCATAGTTTGCTCAGCGTTTCATTGTACATCCTCCACATCCGTGAGCCGTTCCTTTGTACCTTCGTTCATGAATTTAATTAGTAGCCACACGTGCTTAGCGTCAATGATCATGCAGTCGTTATTATTCAACAGAACTCATTGAATTTTTTGTTTAACGAATTGGGGGACTGAAAACAATGTATCGCGCCCTTTATTCGGACCGCAAATACACCAAAAATGTATTTTTAAAACGGCATGTTAATTTTACTTCCTCGTTGCTGTCGCGGACTATAGTATGTAGTGGGACAGCAGTGATTGGATTTGATTTAATTTGAATACTATTGCTATTTGGGGGTCAATAACTTGGGCTCTCCCTATTAATAGGGGGCTAGCACAGTATGGTTTTTGGCTACACTTAAAAACTCCCTGCAGATGGGTTGTTTATTATAAATGCTTGTAAAGTACAAGAACCTATAGTCCCAACTTTAAGGTTGTGTTTACATGTAAAATGTTTACAGCCTGTAACAGTTTGGTAGTTGGGCAGTTGGGTTTGTGGGTTTGGGAGGGGCAGCCCCTGGTGACCCTGGTGACCCTTGCTTTTTGTCTCAGAGAGAAAACCCTTTGTTGATTCTTAACCTTCCATTCCCTCGTTGCAAGCATTTGGGATCACTGCCCTATCTCCAGTCCCCAGACCACCATACCACTGCCCTGCCAACACATACATGTAGTCCATAGACCACCATAGTCCCCAGACCACCACAGTCCCCGCACCACCACCATCTTACCATGATCACAGGTTGGAAGAGAACCACTCCACACACCAGTGGGGGAGCAGGCGAGAGAGGGACTGCCGTTCAGAGTGTAGCCAAGGTCACACGAGAAGGTGACAGAGCTCCCTTGTGGGGTGGAGCCTGGGGGTGTGGTCTGCAGTGGAGATCCTTGGAGTTGATATTGCAAGTTACTGTCAAATACAAAAGAGCATCAGGTGATCAATTGATCAGGTGATCAACCTTGTGATCAACCAGGTGATCAATAATACATATCCATCACCTGAACTGAATTTTTAAAACACACATTCCCAAGCCTCCCAGCTCTCCCCTCCTACCATCCCTTACCCACAGCACAGGAAGGGGTGGAGCCACTCCAGGTCCCATCAGCCTGACAGACTATGGTGGCAGGCCCTGTCAGCATGTAGCCCTGGTCACAGGAGAACACCACAGAGCTGCCTCAGGGCCGGCGCAACATACTTTAAAGTGGTCGGGCTAAATGAATAATTAATTAGATGATGCAATTGTAATTCGAATGCGCCAGTATACATGATTCACGCACATTTCGTATTAAAATGTTCCGAATAATGCTAGCCTGTGCTCCCGTCTTGCAACAAATTCGTTCATGCACAATTCAATGGACAGTGTATCTGTACGCTCTTTATGTACGTGGAGAATCATTAAACTGTTGAGACGAGATTGCTGCATTGTCGCTCGCAAGTACGATTTTATTCTTCTAAGCGCTGATGCACTTCTTTCACTTACTGCATTTGTGGCAGGCATGACCAGAACGAGTTTTAACACAGTGCATACTTCTGACATCAAGGTTCTAGCAGCAGGTGACAGACTAACCAGGTAATCTATGATATCATGAAAAGTTGGAGAAGAATTACCACTATTAGGGTGTGTAACCGGTTATCAGGTTATTCGGGTTATTCGGATATTCGCAAAAACCTATCCGTTCGAATAGTAATTTAGCATTACTCGGAAAAATCGATTATTGGATTTGTTCTATTCGAAATAACCGGTTTGTACATCTCCATTCGGAGGTACTTAGGTATTCGTCGTCCGCATCGACAATTCGCCCATTATTCGAATACATTTTTATGACGATATCCGGATACGACATGTACAATAATTACTTCTAATTTGAAGTTATAACGTCACTTTTGTTACTATAAATATATTCGTGGGGACGAGAGCAATATATGTAGTACGGGTAATTCGAGTAGCCAAAAGAGATCTACCTCTTCACGTGTCATGACGACGGACAGCTCCAGCTACAAATCAAAGTTAGTTCGCTTAGTGCATTTCGATGGTTTCTTGCATCAATCTCTCTGAGCTGATACTCGTACTTAGGCCTATTTAGTGACTAGTATTTTCAAAATTCGCGATGGTGAAATGGAGGCTGCATGGCTGGTGGTGCGTAAACGCCATCTGTGATTCTATTCCTTTGGCATCAAGCTAGTGCGATGTGTACATCTGTAGGTAGACCTCAGCGTGGCCACACTAACTTAGTCTTAGGTCGGGACACGCCCAACTAGGTATTTTGTTAGGCCAAGCGATTTAGGCCTATGTAGGTAGCTGTGGTTGTGTGCTGAGTGCATCTGGTGTGATGTGGGTTAGCTTTGGATGCATGCTGAGGGTACTAATCTGGTGTAATGTGGGTAGTTGTAGTAGGGTGTCTGGTGTGATGGTGGTAGCTATGGTTGTGTGCCTCATGAGGGCATCTGGTGTGATGGGAGTAGGTGTGTTTGTGTGATGGGGTAGGTGTGTTTGTGTGCTGAGGGCAACTGGTGTGATGGGGGTAGGTGTGTTTGTGTGATGGGGTAGGTGTGTTTGTGTGCTGAGGGCAACTGGTGTGATGGGGGTAGGTGTGTTTGTGTGCTGAGGGTATCTGATGTGATGTGGGTAGCTGTAGGCTCAGGGTCTCTAGTGTGATGTGTACATTTAGGTGGCTCAGTGAGCAGAAAACCTGAATAACCTAGGTATTCGGCTGGCAAATTGTCAAAACCTATTCGGAAAAATCGATTTTCTTTTTTCAAGTATTCGGAAAAATCGATTTTCTTTTTTCAAGTATTCGGAAAAATCGATTTTCAGATCCAAAAAAACCTGAAAAATCGATTAGTGTTTTAAAAGTATTCGGAAAAATCGATTTTCATTATTCAGGGGAGGTTACACACCCTAACCACTATGTTTGAATTGCGTAGCTAGAAGATCCAGCTGAATTTTCAAGTTGAACTTGTCTAAATCGGTACCATAGAATTGAACAATAAAATCATATTCAGTGTTGTAAGTTTCGCATCTTGCTGCTTTCAGCAACAGATCAACCAAATGTTTATACACTGCATAACCAGGTTGGTTAAATCGTTGTCTAACACAATTCACCACAAAATCAAGAACTTCAAAATAATTTTGTCGAAACAGCATTTTAGGGCAATCGTGAAAGTGCCCATCTTCTGATCCAACCTCATACCTATATAGCAGGAACCTTCCTCTTTCTTGGTAGAGTTGGCTCATTTATGTCATGTTGTCTTGCCAACTGAAGAACCTTCTCCCAAAATTCATCAAAGCACTCATTTGTTCTGATTCTTTCAAGTGTTAGGCATGTCAATTCAGCAATCCGTTGGCCTTCTGATGCATTCAGCTTTGGTGACTGAAGTGTTTTGCTCAGATTATCCGTATGTCTAAGGACACACTCTCCAAGCACTAAACCAAACATGTACTCAAACTTACTCATATAAGCTTCAACACCAGCAATACGAGCACGAGTTTCAGAATCGGAAATGATATCTCTTGCCTTCTCCCAAAATTCTTGAAATACAGAATAGTTATTGATAACGCTGCAAAGTGAATCAGCTTTTACAGTCCACCGGGTTGGGCATAGCGTTCTGAATCCAGGTAGTTCAGGAGATATTTCTGACTTAATTTTTTCAAAAAGGGTGTCACGTCGTGGCGAAAACTTCAGTAGCTTCGAAATTTCATTCGTTATATCAAGTGTGTCACGTAATATCTTATTATTCCGCACAGTATCACATCGATTCACATGCTGCCAGGTTCAGTGCATGGCCATAACAGTGTGTATAAACAGCGCGTGGCTCATCTTTAAGTATTTGAGTAGCAGCGCCATTTCTAATACCAGCCATGTTACTAGCACCATCGTAGCACTGACCACGACACTTGTTGAGCTCCAAATTCATGCGCAGGATTACATCTTTCAATACAGCCACCACAACATTTGCTTCTATAGAGTCCACTATGTAAACACCAACAAAATCTTCATGACACTCGAAATCATCATTGAGCCAACGGAAGCAGACAGCAACTTGCTCTCTATTAGAAGCATCTGTTACTTCATCTGCCATTATAGTATAATAGGAAGCCCTTCTTATAACACTGCATATTTCTCTCGTCACTGTAAGTGCCATGATGTCAAGAATCTCGTTTTGAATATCGTGAGATGTGTACTTTTCTGCACTCTTTTCCATGTGCTGTCGCATTGTTGGATCATCATGACTTCGTAGATAAAGCAATTGTTTTAGGTTACTGTCCTCGTCATTTCCATCTCCTCAAAGAGGTAAGCCCTGCCTCGCTAAAAACAGTACAGACTGAAACACCTTTAAGAGATATAGCCTACGAATCCTTTTTTCCTCGGCGTATTTGCAAGACAGCATTTCTCCCACATCTTTAGTTGTTTGTGGTAGAGAAACGACAACTTCCAGAGCTGTTTTGTGGCTTCTACTTCTTTCATGACAACTAAACCCTCCCGTGTTTCCACTGGCGTTCTTCCAGTTACTGTAACCGCTGTATATAAAAGCGTCATCAACATTTCCACCATCCTTCATTTTGCCAGTCTCTATTGCCGTAACACAGATGTGACAAAAAGCAGCATCTTTGCTCTCATCATAATGTAGCCAGTGCCACTGCTGAAACTTACCCGCTCTGAAAGGCGCGGTGCTGCTTTCCAAATTGTCGCTTTGGAAATTTGAACGCTAAAGGTTGATGAGGTTTTTCCAAAACAACTGGTAAACGACGCGAACATGTAGCCATAGTTAGGGGTTAGTCCCAGCACGTGCACACGCAAACTTGCACAGCTGGTCACTAACACTCTGAGGTGACGACTACATGACAGACTACAAGATTGAATATAATTACATGCAATTGCAATTACTTGAGCGCATTAATGTAAAACATTATTTTTAATAACTGTACATAGATAATACAAGGAAGACAATAAACACATTATATGTGAAAGTTAGGTCTATGGCGGAGGAGCTATCCTAGAAAGGACAGCTGTGGCATTGGCACAGACCAGGTTGAGATTCAGCCGACCATAGATCTCGTTGAGTATGATGGATTTTGGCCGGCATGTGGAGGTAGCAAGTCTGGAGGCTACTGAGGAGATGATGGTAGTGGCTTCCTTTCCCCAAGCCCCATAGGTTTCCACTACCATAGGGACACAAACCCACCCTAGTTCTGAACATTTAGGGTCATTTGCTTTGTGCTTTCTAGCCTCGGTGGCCTGGGCAGCAGCTGTGGCCGACACTCCCGCTTCCAACAAAGTGACAGGATTAAGCGGTGAGGTGATGGACACATCTAATGCTGCAGTTCTGCCCAAGAACCAGTTGGGAAGTAAGATGTCCGCTGGACGGGTCTTGCTGTGGTCTCTGGTAAGATTGTTGCCAACTTCCACCTTAACCCCTATGTGAGCCCGACGACAGGTCTCCACCAGGATGTCCCTAATCCTATTATGGCGGGAGACCACATCACCACCATATTTGCAGGTAATTGCATGGTGTCCAAGGTGATCAAGTGCACTACCTGGGCACAGTGCACATTGGGAGCCCTCCGAGGTGTCAAGTCCAAGCCACCATTTCATGGCAACCTGGAAAACTGGTGGATCCATGTGAAGCCCCAAGTTCTCAGAGGGCACAACTGAAAGCCAGGATGCAGCATGGGGGGAAGAAACTGACAGAAGACGTGCCTTATCTGCTACAGATGATGAATTCAGTAGTGTGTTGAAAACATGATCATCCAACTTAGCAGAAAGGGATTTCTGGGAGACTGGTGAAGTGAGGAGAGACTCAACACTAATTGCATCTGCAGGTGAGACCAAGCTGTTGAAGATGTCTACTGCTTGAGACAGATGGTGAGATGACTGCAGACCAAAGCCAGATGAGCATAAGGAGGAGATAAAAGCTGCTGGTGAGTGGCGGGACAATGACCGAAACCCAAGGCCCCCTGTACTTGGGCTAAGCTGAGCTTGTTGCCAGGCTGTATCTGACATGTCTACTCCAATGCATCGACAGAAGGTCATTCGGATATCATCATCGATAAGAGCAAAGACTTTAGATGTGAGTGTTGATGGAGTTGCCCTTGCCAGATGTAACAGTTTGCAAAAAGCCCCACAAAGACAAAGAAGGATTAATGCAACCTGTGGATCAACTATCCCAACCTCCTCAAGTTGTGACAATAGGATCTTAGCTTTGGTGTGTTTTTTGGAGATAAAGGAGGAACAAAATTCCTGGTCGCCAATGGGAATCCCTAGAATCTCCATATTGGGCTTGTCAGATTTCTTCATGCATAATGGGAACATGTCAAGGCCATGTCGGCTGAACACCTCACATTTAGGCAGGTTGACAATAATACCTAGAGCAGGGCCTTCCTCCTGGAGCAAAGACAGAATCCTGCATAATGAAGACCTGGGGCCAGCCACAGCCCCATCATCCAAGTACCAGGCATGGAATGGGATGTTAGAGCTTTTTTAATTACTTATCATCTAGGATGATGTAGAGATTGTGCGGCTAGCTTTAGTTTCTAGTTTCTACGCAGTGATATGTCTAATGATCACCAATTAAACCTACAAGGCCCACTCCCAAGAGGTCCTTGCTGCGGTTGCAATGGAACCAATGCGCGATGCAAGTTCTGTGCGTGTGTTAAGGCCAAGCGTGCCTGTACTAATTGTCGCCTCGTGAAAAACGGATGCTGTCCCAATGTAAACTTGGACTTTCAATTGCCAGTCGCAATATCATCACAGCCGATCTCTCATCCTTCGTTGCCGTCACCCGTCTCTCAGCCACCGGCTTTGTCGCAAACTTCACCGCAGCAGCTGTCGCATCCGCCATTACAGCTGCTGGACACTACACAGACTTCGAGTCGTCCGGTGACTCCAGAGTCTCCGTCTTCACTCGTTGATAATATTGAACTAGTTGTGGATGAACCACGGCAAGCTTCCCCACCCAATACACAGCAGGTTTCTTTTAAAAACGCATTGCATCCTGCAATTACTACTACAGTGCCGTGTTGTACATGTAAGGGCAGCGGCACCAGCGTCAAGTGCACATCCTGCATATGCGTCAGGCTTAAGAGACCTTGCACAAGCTGTGACCCAGGAAAACATGACATATGTTCTAATACCTGTTCAACTTCACACGTTGCAACAGCACAGAGTGTTCCCTTTCTTCCATACTTACCTGCATCCTCTTCATCATCTTCGGATGCGGCGCAATCTCAGCTCTCCCCATCTCCTTCAGTTCCTACTCGTCAGCAATCATCTGACCAATACCAGCTGTCAATATCTAACATGCTGCCAGGACCACCAAGTACCGATTCCCCTCTGACACTTAATCCTTTAAGCTCCCACTCTACTTGGAAGAGATGCCTTGTTCCAGGGTGCACAGCTCTCTTAGCTCCTACCATGTGGCATTCACATATGTCACTTCATGCACGTGGCCTTTTCCCAGGAGATGTCCCTAGCTCTTGGATGACTGATCAGAACCTCTCTATCTGTACTTCTTGCCATCAACTTGTGTCCAATACTAGGACAGTTTCACATCGCAGTCGCTGTAGATTTAGAGCAAACACTCCAGATGTAGTACTCCCTCCCACCAACTTGTCAGATACCTCCACAACCAGCCACAGCCTCCCGTCTCTTGAAGAGATTTTTCAGCTTCGCTGCCCCACCCTGCGTTTTGTCCCGGCCAGATCAAGGCCAGCCTTTGCTAGAATTCTTGCAAGCACCCTCATATCAGTTGTAAATGACAACTCAGAAGACGCATGGCTAAAACTAATGATGCTACCAAAATGTGTACTCCCTTCAACAAAGAGCAAAGGAAGACACCTCAAACAGACACCGATTAACTTCTTATGTGACTTGTGGTCTAAAAACGAATTTGGCACACTTTGGAACCTTGCCAAAGGACGTGCTATCCCAGTGGCACATGAATCTCACGGAAACGAAAAAAGACAAATTGAATCAGCAGTTTCCATGGCCAGGGCCGGTCTATTTGGAAAGGCTAGCCGTCTACTTCTCTCTTCTGGACTAGCTCCCAATACAGATATCACATGGCAATTATTATTATCCAAACACCCCAGTTGCCCACCTCCTGTAGCTCCGTTGATACCATCCACTCCTGCCACTATTGGCCCTGATTTTAATATGTTTGCCATTTTACATTCCTTTCCTAAGGATACTGCAGCAGGTCCTTCAGGCTTAAGGATCCAACACCTGCTAGATGCTGCCACTATCCCTTTGCCCACATCCATTTGCAGTGCACTTCGGGATGTTGTCAACCTCATGGCATCAGGTAATGTACCATCTCAAGTGTCCACCTACCTGGCTGGGGGCTCCCTGACTGCACTAAATAAGGTGAAGCCGGGCTGTCCACCAGACATCAGACCCATCGCAGTTGGGGAGACATTAAGGAGGTTGACGGGGAAATGCCTGTGTGCTGTCATCAAGGACAAGGCATCTGAACTTTTCCATCAACTTCAGTTTGGAGTAGCATGTACTGCAGGATCAGAGAAGATCATCCATGGCCTGAGGAAGTGCATTGAGGACCACTGGGATGATGAGGATTTCGTGGTGCTCAAGGTAGACATGAGGAACGCCTTCAACTTGGTCTCAAGGCAAGCCATCCTGGATGAATGTGCTTCTCTCTTCCCTGAACTCCTACCTTGGGTATTATGGTGCTATGGTACACATTCAGCACTATGGCATCCGATGGGCCGCGTGTCTTCAGAATCAGGTGTTCAGCAGGGGGACCCACTAGGCCCTTTACTTTTTGCTCTCGTGCTCCGAAAAATCATCTCCGCAGTCGATATGGATGATGAATGCATTCAGATGCTTTTCAATGCATGGTTCCTGGATGATGGGGTGCTGGCTGGCACTAAATCTGCAGTAGTTAGAGCGATGCACTTGATAGAAGAATTGGGTCCTCCTTCTGGTATTTTTATCAACCTTGCCAAGTGTGAGCTGTATAGTCGTAATGAGCTGAGCAGTACCTTCCCAGTGATGATAAAGAGTTCCCAGGTGCCACATTTTGAGATACTCGGGGCCCCCATAGGTGACTTCTTGTTCTGCTCAAAGTTCATTGCTTCTAGGCACAAGATCGCCTCAAAGCTGCTGTCTAAATTGGAAGAGGTCGCCAGTATTGATCCTCAGGTAGCTCTCATCCTCTTGCGTTTGTGTGGTGGCTTCTGCAAGATGGTACATGTGGCTCGAGCAACACCCCCTCACCTGGCCTTTAGCTCCCTGGAGTCCTTTGACAGTGATGTCAGGATGTGTTTTTCAAACTGTGTAGCCACTGACATTTCTGATGTAGCCTGGAAACAGGCTCAACTTGGCTTGAGCTATGGTGGCCTTGGTCTGCGCTCAATTTCACACCATTCCTGTGCGGCATACATTGCATCATTGAGTTTTTCTGGCCTGGGGAGTGCTGACAACCCTCACCTGGTGCGGTCGATTGTCAGGTACAATAGTTTGGTCTCACCTCCAGATGGCATCTCTGTGGAGTCTATTTTAGCTTCCCCGATCCCACAGAGAATCTTGTCTCAGAGGCTGGATGACCACTCTTTTGGGCTTGTAATTGCAGCTGCAACTGACGCAGACAAAGCACGTCTTCTTTCTACATCTGCACCCCATGCAGCCTCTTGGCTCTCAGTTGTGCCTTCTGTAGGTCTTGGGCTACATTTAGATCCCAATGAGCTTCAGATAGCAGTGAAGTGGTGGTTGGGCTTGGACACTTCCAAAGGCTCTTCATGTGCTCTTTGCCCTGGTGTGGCACTGGACCCTCTGGGCCATCACGCAGCTACCTGCCGGCGTGGTGGTGATGTCGTTATACGCCACAATAGGTTGCGTGATGTCTTCCTGAGCTTTTGCCACCAAGCTCACATTGCAGCAAGGTTAGAAGCTGGAAGTGGCCTCACTCCAGGACTGGATCGCACTCGCCCAGCTGATGTGCTAGTGAGGGACTGGGCACAAGGCAAGCCGGCTGCCTTTGACATCACGGTCACATCTCCTCTTACCCCTGCTATTTTGGCTGAGGCAAGTAGGAGGGTGGGTGCTGCTGCTGAAGCTGCAGAAAACAGAAAGCACACAGCCAATGACCCTAAATGTGCTGAACTAGGCTGGAGGTGTGTGCCCCTAGCAGTAGAAACTTACTGCAATTGGGGTGAGGAAGCAAGAGAAACCTTTGCTCTACTGGCCACACGCTTGGCCTTTGGCTCTTCCTCATTTCGTAAAGCCAGGGTGATCAGTGACATGTTTGGAAGGCTAAATATCACCCTGGTTAGAGCTATAGCAAGGGCCATACTGGCTAGGAATGTGGTCCCTACTGACTTTAATTAAATATCATCTTGTTTTACTAATTAGTTATTATTTAGTGTGTTATTGTTAGATGAATATATATAATAATTAAATAATAATAAAAATATCATCTAATTGTATGTATTTCACAATATATTATTATTATTATTATTACACGAAGGATACTAATATTATTTACACAGTACCTCAACTACCTACAGTAACACCTGATCTATACACTCTCCCGTCGTGCACTCTTCTTATCAGTTCCCCAACTCTGAGGCGCCCATCTAGCGATTTCAGACCCACATTGGTTTGTAGACAAAATATCCATGTAGTCCTTGATCACGAATTACACGGATAATTGCTCTTCCACGGAACTATTCAGCGTAACGACGCCTTTCACATTCCCTTCCGAGCGCACCGCTTCCTTCTTGTCACGGGGCATCCTCAAAGCTGAAGGTCCTTCGAATAAGAGCGCACCACGAGGGTGCATCTTCAGGACTATCACTTGGTGAGCCAAAGATGGCAAGTACCGTGAGGTGGCCAGCCTACACGTACCAATCTTAAAGTCAAGAGCTGGGTCCAAGGAGAGAGCTCGAGGGTAGTGAGTAGATGAGAGAGAGCACCGCTCAACCGCGCGCGGAAATTATTATTATTATTATTATTATTATTTATTTTATTTTTGGGGTAAAAAGTGGTCGGGCTAAAGCCCGACCGGCCCGACCATTTGCGCCGGGCCTGTGCCTGGTGTGTTGGCACCACTGGTTCCCACCACAGAGCCTCCTGATGGAGGGGTGACCTCTGGGCACGACACTGGAGAGGGGAGGGAGTGAGTGGAGGTGAAGTGAGAGGGTTATGCAAACACTATAACACTGAGAGGGATTTTTACATGATTTAGAATCCAACCCCCCCCCCCCCCCTCCCCCCCAGCATAGAGAGGGCATTACTAAGGGCTCAAGAGGATTCCAATTTTCTAAATCACGTGGATTGGGATGGTTTCAATGTCCAACTGATTTAGACCATAGCAACACATTTTTAGCAACCAATAAACAAAGGGTGGATACTTCAGTGCCATCAGGCAGGTACTCTACTGTAGCTCTGGCACTTTGAGTACCTGCTCTCTGGGAATAGGCCTCTACATGTACATAAATAACATTTTTGCAATTAACCAATCACATATTGTTATTCATTAATATAAATGTAGGGAGAAGTTATTGTAGTGTGCAACAGTAATGAATACAAAGGGTGATATATAGAAGTACACACATACATACATACATACATACATTCACATACATACATACATACATACATACATACATACATACATACATACATTCACATACATACATACATACATACATACATACATACATACATACATACATACATACATACATACATACATACATACATACATACATACATGCATACATACATACATACATACATACATACATACATACGCACATACACAACACATACATAACACATACATGTATATTGTATATACGTACAGGCACGTGCACACAAGATATATTATGTACACACCATGTACACACCTTGGGTGTCGATAGGAAGAGTGTCATTCCAGGTGACATCAGGGTTACAGCTGAGAGATGGACTACCAGTGAGCCTGTATCCAAGGTCACAGCTGAAGGTCACAGAGGTGTTAACAGCCCCTGATCCCTCCATACGCAGGTGGATGTCCACAGAGCTGGAGGAGCAGTTGGCTGGAAGGCATAAAGGAGATGTGCATCAAATAGAGATGTGCATCATTCCTCTCCTTACCATTTAAATAATTCCAGCAAATAAACATTAGTACTTAGCTGTTTACCTTCGATCTTGCTTCTGATAATTTCCCTTCCTCTAATTACTACATGTACAATACTCCCTCCCATCACCATCACCCACCCTCCTCCCCACTCTCTTCCCACTACCATCCCACCCTCCTCCCACTACCGTCTCCACACTCCTCCCACTACCACCCCCACACCTCTCAATACCACTCACACTACAACCTCCACTCTTCCTCCTCCCTCCAAATATCTCCACACTTACCTACAGCACATGTGGGGGGTGGGGCACTCCACTTCCCATTGGTCTGGCACACCACAGTGCTTAGGCCGACCAATGAAAACCCTCCATCACATGAGAAGCGAGCATCACCAGGAGAGAGGCGAATAGTGGAGTTATTGGAGCCACCAGATCTAACGCCCATATCATTGGCGATGGAGAAGTAAGCATTCCCATTGTCATGCAGGTATCACTATCTGGTCACAGGGCACTGTGTGTGTGTGTGTGTGTGTGTGTGTGTGTGTGTGTGTGTGTGTGTGTGTGTGTGTGTGTGTGTGTGTGTGTGTGTGCATGTGTGTGTGTGCATGTGTGTGTGCATGTGTGTGTGCATGCACACATGTGTGTAAGAATAGTTATGTGATAAATGTGATTCAGATTGCGTTTAAAAAGAATGCAACAACCTGATTCCTTATTCCTCACTCCCCTTCCCCTACTCCCCACTCTCCTTCCCCTCCTCCTCACTCCCTTCCCCTCCTCCCCACTCCCCTCCTCCCCACACCCCTTTCCCCTCCTCCCCACTCTCCTTCCCCTCCGCCCCACTCTCCTTCCCCTCCTCCCCACTCTCCTTCCCCTCCTCCCCACTCCCTTCCCCTCCTCCCCACTTCCCTTTCCCCTCCTCCCCACTCTCCTTCCTCTCCTCCCCACTCCCTTCCCCTACACCCCACTCCCCTTCCCCCGGCTCACAAGAGATGCAGGAGGGTGAAGGACTGGACCAGGAGCAATCAGACTGGCACAGCTGGCTGGCCACGCCCTGCAGGAAGTACCCAAATTCACAGTAGAAGATGTTGGTGGTGTTGTAGGGGGCGGGGCCATACAGCTGGAGGTGTGAGCTGGGGCGAAATGTGACAGGACAAGACCCTGGTGGTGGTGGTGAGAGGGTTAAAGACGAGAGCAATGTCCCACTGCATGCATGATGAGGTGTGCATTATTCAGAATACAGAACAAAATCAGGGCAGTTCATGCTCTGACAGATCTACATGTGTATCTAAAAGCTAATTATGTAGTACGCAGTGCTGTGTTTGTGGAGGGACTCAAAATACCCCAACTTCCATGTTGCAATTGGCCAAGGACCCTAATTAATGCACTGTGTACCATCTACAATGTAGTGTCACCAAACTATGTTGCACCTGTTCATCTAATCATGATCATGTAGGAGTTTACCCCTAGCTCTACCCCTAGCTCTACCCCTAGCTCTACCCCTAGCTCTACCCCTAGCTCTACCCCTAGCTCTACCCCTAGCTCTACCCCTAGCTCTACCCCTAGCTCTACCCCTAGCTCTACCCCTAGCTCTACCCCTAGCTCTACCCCTAGCTCTACCCCTAGCTCTACCCCTAGCTCTACCCCTAGCTCTACCCCTAGCTCTACCCCTAGCTCTACCCCTAGCTCTGCCTCTAGCTCTACCCCTAGCTCTACCCCTAGGTACATTGTACATGTACATACACCCACATATACCTACATACGCCCCCATATACCTACAAACACCCCCATATTCCTACATAAACCCCCATATACCTACATACACCTACATACACCCCCATATACCTACATACACCTACATACACCCCCATATACCTACATACACCTACATACACCCCCATATACCTACATACACCTACATACACCCCCATATACCTACATACACCTACATACACCCCCATATACCTACATACACCCCCCACATATACCATATACATAGCGAACTATTTGCACTGTGAGATGTGTATGTGTATGTACATGTACATGTGTATCAATGTTATGTGGGTGTGGCTGGTTTGTTCTACTGTACAAGTACATGTACAGATATGACTGAACAACACACCTCCTCCACCAGAAGCTACTTACTATAAACATGTACACAACCCACTTACTCTTCCTCCACATTCATTAATGTCAACCCTCGCAGGGCTAGTAGACGTTTTACTTCTACCAGGTCACCTTTCTCAGCAGCCAAGTACAATGGTGGACCCTGGTGTTCTACCATGTGTGCTCTTGCACTGATAATCCCTATCAACAGTAGGCTCTGAAATCTGTATATGTAATGGACTCCAATTATATACATGTACGTGTACATATGAGCCAGTCACACATCATGAACTTCAATCAGGACCAGTCACACATCAAATTCTAATGGGCTTCAATTAGAACCAGTCTCATCACCATGGCTATGAGTTCAAATATCTATAAACATACTACATGTAATTCTGTGCTCCTGATCTCATCCCTTGCACCATCACTGATCAGGCATGTGATCATATGCCGGCCAGAATGCCATGGGGTACAATAATTAGCATAATTAGCATATCAAAGCCCCACCCATAGGCGGATCCAGGGGGGTGCCTAGGGTGCCCGTGCACCACCCTCCAAGGTCCAGTATTAATTAAGTAATTAATTAATTCATTCACCACCTACTTTATTAAATTTCATTTCTATGTTCTCGGTGGCGCGTGTTATGAAACGTCAAAGCAGCATCAGCATTTCCCGTGGAAAAGAGCAAGAACCTGTACCTGGCTGTAATGAAGATCCGGGAGCAACCAATAAGACATTATCACCAGAACTGGTAGAGGTTAGCCTTTCGATACATAGTGGGGCTAGTTTGTTGGAACACCTGGACCAACATGTACTATCTGACTCCGATCGAACGACCAACCCATGTGTTTTGCCGGCACTCGAGACATGTTGCTCTGCAGCTGGAGTGAGCGGTCAAACTGTTACAGCACAGTGGCGTCCCTAGGTGTTTCCAAAGGGGGGGGGCTAATCAAACAGAGGGGCGCCATGGGGGCGTGGCTCTGACTAATCAATTAGGCATGCAGAAATTCATATTACAATTTATTGACCAAATAAATTAATTACAGATCAGAAACTGAATGGTTAGATTGTGCATGAACTATCCCTACTCCATTGGATAGTTCTATTCTTCTTGGGTGCATCTCGAGAAATATCTCCACAGCTGTGTCATAGTTTACTGGATGTGAGTAATGAATATTCATAAGTGCTAACGAAGAAGGTCATAGAGGACCTTAGCCAGTTTCTCAGACCACGTAAGGTAGAGAAGCTTCTCTCGCAGGTGCAACTAGTGGTTGGAAGTGTGCAACCAATTTTCATCAAGCGAAAAATATTAGGAAACCGCTCTTCATCACAACTGATTAGTGCCGATGCAAGAGTATCCGGACGATCAATAGGCGAACATACAGACCATTTGCGCTTGAATGCAGTTGACGTTGCAACTTGCATTTTCGATTCTCAGCCCCACTCAAGTTTTCGCTTCGTGTTGGACATTATATTCGAAACCAACGTAATACGGTAAGCTTACATGCATGTATTAATTTGTCAATGATGTCATACGGGCGGGAACTTCACACGAAACTAAGGTGCTTAATTAATTGATGAGGCGTACGCGTGCATGCGTTTGCGCGTGTCACTGTGTGTGTGTGTGTGTGGGGGGGGGGGGCGCCATTAAGCGGGGAGGAGGGGGGCATCTGCCCCAAATGCCCCCCCTATGGGGACGCCACTGCAGCACGGCGGGCATCATTGAACAATTTCATTCCTCCATACGACATGGGAGATCTCTACATGATTGCAAACCAGCTTTCTGAGTTAGAGCGGTAAGAATACATAAATCGGTGTACTTGTTTTGCGCGTATTAAACTTAAGGTAATGAGTATTTTTGCTTACTTTTTCAGGTACACAGTGCTCAGAAATTTATATGTACCAGATTCAAGCTTCATATTTCCACCTCGTGATGATTACAAAAAGCTACGACGTTTCATTTATTCATGGCTAACAGAGTATAGTCCATGGCTTGTGTACTCGAAATCTCAGAATGGAGGTCTGTGCCTATGTTGTGTTTTATTTGCGAATTCAAGGTCAAAGGCAAATGCTGGTGTCCTCGTTAATGCTCCACTTATAAAGTTTTATAAAGCTAAGGAACTGTTGCAAAAGCATTCAACCGAAATCAACTTTCACAAAGGTGCAATGGCTGATATGCATAATTTTATTGCCATAATGGAACAACGTCGCCCTTCAGTAATACATTTGGCAAATTCTGCACATTCATCTGTGGTAGAAAAAAATCGACTTGTACTTAAATCAGTACTGGAGTGTGTTGTATTCTGCGGAAAGCAGAATATACATGTATCATTCAGAGGACATCGAGACGATGACACATATGTTGATATCAGAAACCAGGGAAACGTCAAAGCTCTTTTAAATTTCTGTGTAAAGCAAGGGAATCAGGTTTTGAAAGAACACTTTGAGAAAGCACCACAAAATGCAAAGTATAATTCAAAGACCATCCAGAATGAGCTAATTTGTGTGACTGGAGAATGGATTACACAAACTATTGTATCAGAAATAAAGAAGGCTAGATTTTTTACTGTCCTTGCTGATGAAACAGCTGATATTTCTAACACAGAACAGATGAGCATAGTGCTAAGATATGTAGACAATGAGTGTAACATCAAGGAAGATTTTATTCAGTTTACGTCATGCAGAACAGGCATATCTGGTGAAGCTTTGTCAACTAATATTATATCTATTCTACAGAAGCTAGGGTTAGACATTAACCTATTACGATGGCAAGGATATGATGGTGCTGGCATTATGGCAGGATGCAGGAGTGGAGTTGCAGCACGAATTCAAGTCCTGGTTCCTCTAGCAGTATATGTGCATTGCTTTTCACATAAGCTAAACCTAGCCATTGTTGGGGCTTGTGACATCATTACCATACGAAATGCCATGGGTGTAATAAGCCAAGTTGCTAAATTCTTTGACAACTCACCAAATAGACAAGAAGCATTACGGAAGAAATCAATGGAAGAAGTGCAGTCTAGTAAGAAGAACCACCTGCTTGATTTGTGTCGGACACGATGGGTTTATCGACACACAGCCTTAGAACATTTCAATGATCTGTATGAAGTGGTTGTGGATGTACTGAATGAAATGAAGCATTCCAAAGGAGGCTGGAACAGAGACACCATCACAGATGCATCTAGTCTAATAGCAGCTATAACAAAATATGATTTTGTAATGGGGTTTATAGTACTCTGGAAAAGTCTTACACTGGTAAAGCCTTTAAGCATCAGTCTCCAGTCCAGTTGCATTGATATCTGTAAGGCATACAGGTATGTTCAGCAGACTAAGCAAAGTGTTCAACATATACGTGATAATGTTGATGATTTCCACTTGCAATGGTTTGAATTAGCTAGAGCCAAAAGTGAAGCAGTTGGGGGTGATATCCCTGCTGTACCCCGTTGTTGTGGAAGGCAAAGAGGAAGGGATAATGTTCCAGCTGAAGACCCAGAGGAATATTTTAAGCGATCAATCACAATTCCTTTTCTTGATCACCTTTTGAACGAATTAGAGCAACGTTTTAGTAGTGATCAGCAGTGTGTAGTCCAAGGGTTAAGCTTAATTCCAGCAGTAATGAAAGAGAATCCTAACTGGAAAAAGCAGGTCATGGAATTGGCAACATTTAATACCAATGACCTTCCTTCTGAAGGAAACTTGGACATGGAAATTGTATGTTGGGAAACAAAATGGGCTGCTGAATCTCTTAACTTACCTACTGATCCTCAAAAAACTCTTCAGCAATGTGATGCAATATTTTTTCCCAAGATACATACACTTTTGAGAATAGTGTGCACACTACCTGTTACAAGTTGTTCATGTGAACGAAGCTTTAGTGGCCTGAAGCGTCTTAAGACCTACTTACAATCAACAATGGGTCAAGAAAGAATGAATGGAATTGCAGCAATGCAATTCCACTATGACCTTGAGATCAATTATGATGATGTTATTGACATGTTTGCAAGGATGCACCCTAGACGAATGGCTCTCCATAATATTCTTCATGATGATGTTTAAACTTCTTAATGCACAATTGACATTAACTATTTTCAGAATCTAAATTGTCTGTTTGTGAATCCAACTTATATTACTCAAAAGAGGCTGTATACATGTATGAGCAGTTAATGCGTTCGTAATTTACCGTGCCCCTCCCTTCATTAATATTCATGTGCACCACCCAGCCAAAAATCCTGGATCCGCCTATGCCACCTAAATACAAACTAGTATTCCTTGAGCAGAAGCATGTCACTGCTTTCATACACTTGTATACATGTATACACAGAGGCAAAGTGTTATCTAGGAAACAAATACACCTTCTTTATGTAGGACCAGTAATAAAGTCAGTGATATATAGTATTTGAAGTCAACAATAAGCAGTTTAAATGATATGGAAAATTGAAATAGTCGTACATATGAATCTTTAGCACATCAGTAGGGAGTTGTCATCATCTGGTTTCCCTGCAGGCTTGTTACAGTACATACTATCTCATAGAGAATGTATTGTGGTCATAGTATGTTTAAGGTAGATTGGTACTAGTTGCTAATACAACTACCGGTACATGTAAATGTAACAATACCCTAGTCCCCACCAGTACCACGTGCTCTAACAACCCTTGACTGCCATAATGTATTTCTCATGTGGCAGCTTAATGCCCAGTGTCCATGTACATATCACACCTGGATGACATCACAGGTTTATTGGTAGGAGTGGCATTTTTTGAATAAAGGAGAAGAACACAGAGATGATGGGACTGGGTGCCAAAATGAAGCATGAGCTTTAAGTTCTTGTTCTCTACAAGCACTCATGTGCAGTTTGTTTTGTGATTTGATCAACTAGAGACAGGTCATATTTTAATCACATTCATAATAGATAATAGGTGTCAAAATTCTATAAGAAACTTATCTCCATATGATGTGCCATTTGCTTGTAAAGAAATATAATCCATTATGTCAGTTACCAAGGTTCCTCTTCAATACAGTGCATAACGTGCTAGTTGATGATACAATTTTACATCACTTTTAGATTTGAGCACTTCTACATTTGAGTGGACTTTTAAAAAAACAACTGGTTTTGAGTATCCAAAATCTAATTACGGAATATTGTTTATGCATCATCTGGCATTAAAAGTACAAAACCACAACTGCTCACATAACTGCATAGCGTTTCATTTTCAGTAACTACCCTAAATACATAGTTTTTAGTGATGGTTTGGCAGCTACGTGTAAGAAAGCCCTCAAAGTCAGAGGGTGAAAAAAAAGTCTGCCATACTAGTGTACAAGGACAGCATTACAAAGGTGACATCATTGTATTTCGTGGAAGTGGTGGTCAAGTCGACAACAGTTCTTTTCCTCTTCAGAGGTAGCCTGATAGGCGATGATGCTTTACTATATCTGATTTGTCATCCGCTTGTGGTCTAAGTGTCTTCTAAAGGTTTTGGTTCTAACATAGAACCGTTACATGTCACCTTCAGCCATGAAATATAATGACGTCAACTATAATGTTATTCATTGTATATGCCCGATAATATGGCAGGGGGGTATTTACACCCCCCCCCCCCCCCCCCTCAAACTTTACCTTCAGCATGATTTTTTGATTTGATAGTATTATGTAATTAATTAACCAGCTGCATGGAAGTGATAAATCAGGGCCATAGCCAGGATTGGGGGGGTGGGTGGGGGGGGGGGGGGGGGTAAGGCCAATCGGCCGAACGCGGGCACCCCTCCCCACTCATTATGTATTCATAGTTTTACCCCTCCCCCCCTACTGCTTTGAAAGAGCTCTACGGTACCTGCTACGAATTAGGAGCATGCAAGCACCCATGCACATATATACCCCCTGCCGATCTCTAAACCAATATATAAGGAATGATCAGCAGTGGGAGATAGTCGGCACTCGCACTTTCAATATGTACGCACCACACAACCTTAAAGCGAGGCATCTCGATACATGTGTCCCATCAGTGGGTGTGGCGTAACATTGTGCCTGAGAAGCACCACTTGTTTAGCTTTTTGCTAGTCTGGTCTAAAGGATAATCAAACCTGTCGTCACTGTTAGCCATCGCCACAATACAATTACATTAATTAGTATTCCCGTGGTACTGCCTCATTGAGTCAAAACCTCATATGCCGTAATGGGACGCCACCAGACCATAGATGGTCTGGTCCCCAAACGAGACCCCCCCCCCCCCTCCCCCCCCCCTTCCAGAAATCCTGGATCCCGCCCATGTGGGAGGTAGTCGGCACTCGATCACATGTACACGCCACATAAACTTAAAGCGAGGCGTCTCAATACATGTGTCCCACCAGTGGGTGTGGCGTAACATTGTACTAGTGTTTGATGCAAGCAACCTTCCATACAGGCCTATGGGGGCCGAATGCTGCCTATGTTTTCGTACATGCAGATCACTATCTATCAGTATGCCCCGATCGCTTACCTAGAAGGTATGTAGGAGCTGAAATGGTCCGTTATGATATTACAATACGTAGGAGTTTAAAATGATGAAGTGCACGTGATGAACAGTAATCACTCGGGAATCCGGCCGGATCCAGGAAGTCCATTGGAAGGCTAGACTAATTGTTCTAATACATTTTGGCATTACGTACAAAATTACGCCTCCGAAGGGTAACTAACTGACTTAAAAATTCTGATCGGTAACACCGTTTTTGATTTTTATGTGCTGTGCCAGTAAACAAAGGCAATAGCTGTATAAAACTAGTGTGAGACTGAATGATGACGTATGTGGTAAATGATCCAGCCATATATGGTCAGAGCTCTCCGTTGACCAGCTCCCCAAAATAGGCTGTCATTGTTTTGAGCTTCTTGTTCAGGAAGTGTTGCTCAACCTCTACATGTTGACCTGGAGGAACAAGAGACACCAGCTGTGTGTGTGTGTGTGTGTGTGTGTGTGTGTGTGTGTGTGTGTGTGTGTATGTGTGTTATTGAGAAAGTTAACTCATACCACACACACACACGCACATGCGCACACACACACACACACACACACACACACACACACACACACACACACACACACACACACACACACACAAGGAGGATATCCATCCAGGGCTATCATGGTTTTGAGGTCAAACACCTTTGCAGTGTTATAAGCAGGTCCCCCCTAGGTGGGGCTAAGGAACACCACATCTACAGACTGCAGGAAAATTATTCAATATCATCATTCTTGTTATGTTACTAAGGTAATAAACAAAATCACCTTGAAGTGGGGCATTATATGGAAGTAGTCTCCCACAATAAACTCAATACGATCAGCGACTCCATACGTCTCAGCATTTTTCACGGCACAGGCTACCTTCACAGGATCTATGTCCATCGCTATGACTACAATACACTACACAGCATGTTACATTGGATGGGCTTCAAATGGAATGACTTACCTCTTTCACATGTGAAGGCAAACTGGATGGCATTACTCCCCACACCACAGAAGGCATCAACTACAAGATCACAGCGACACCTCTCAGCAATGGGCTGAGCAATCATCTCTGGAGTACAACTAAACCAACCCTCTGTGTGTGTATGTGTGTGTGGGAGGGGGGGTATTTAAACTATTGTACAGCTATATACAGCAATACAGGTACCACAGCAGTTTTGCCGCGATATATCGCGATTAATCTTTAGTCATATCGCAAAATAAATGTGTATGGACGTAAACAAAGATATACAGAAATATAATTTAGAAACGTGCAGAGAATAAGCATACATTATGAAATGATTTAAGTGTTACAGTTAAACCAGTTCAGTTTGAATTTTAGAGCAAAGGGACCGAATGCGGAATGCACCCCTATTAAGGAACACTAAATCTCATTCAAAGTTATGGGTTTGCAAAGATGGCAAATCAATGAATCTGATTGATCCACCTAGTTGCTGGATAGCTATGACATAAAGGATAGTGATGATGTTCAATGCTGATGCCGAGCACAATAAAATTCTCCACTAGCATTTGGCAAGCTAGGAGTGCAGCATTGTGCTCCTTTGCGACCTCCTGACTCCATTATAGCTTTCATGCACTCAAATGCAGCGTTTTCTTCTAGAGCTGCTTTTCTTTTTCTGCGTCACTCTTCTCCTCAGGAGCCTTAAATTCATCGATCCATTGTGCTGAAGTCATGCACTGAGCTGAACCTTTCAAACGCCTAAATTGAGTACTTGTAGTAGGGATATAGCGTTGTCCTGTGGATCTACGCTTTCTCCATCTGAATTATCAGTGTACTTTCTAAACTTTGAGAAGAGGTTCGTTCAGCATGTTGCACCTGCTCAGGACGTACTGCACATGCAGCCACATAGATCAGTGGAGTGGTAGTGAATTGATAATTTTAGGCGTCTTCTTCTGTTGTCATTGCAGCAGCCTTGATATCAACCCGCCTCTTCACCTCTTGTGCCACACCATCCACAATAAAGCTTACAATGGTCACGAATGGTGATTTTATCAGAAAGTGCTGTCCCTGACACACCACATGATGCCATGATTGCATCATGGGGTCCAACCATGTCTTCAGGAAGACATCACCCAAGTAGTGGAGACAGGCCTGTCGTTTACTGGCCATAATTAGGCTACCTGAGGATTTTTTTTTGCAAATAGCACACGCCCCCTCCCCAAAGCAAACCTCATGCGGTTGAGTGTTTATATAACAACCCTTTGATGTGGTTGTTCCTTATTCCCATACATTGAGGTATGTTTGCCGAAAAGTGAGTTTTCGGTACCAGGATTCATAAAACTTTTCTTATGTTGTAATCTAAGTTAAATTCTCTATCCAACAGTGTTTGAATTATCTCTCTAGCATGCATAGTTTGTCTGCATCAGTCAATAGGCTCCTTTGCTCTACCTTAAACTGAAATATACATTTGCCAAATGCAGCCTTTCATGCAAGATGCCACGCCCCCACGGGCGCAACCTTTTCTTCTTAAGGAAAATACCTAAGCTAAATTGCACAAGTACTTGCTTGTTGGTTTAGCTATGGTAGGGACGTATGATTCATGATTCCTCCACCACAACAATGGATCATATTTTTTGAAATTGATTTCTGCTGACAGGCTGCTTGGGAACATTAAATGATTTTTTTGTGCCATCCAAAGCCTCCCATACGGCAGTTTTGAAGGCTTTGCGATCAGCGCTCATGAAATTGTCTGTGGTTGCGAGTACATTTACACATGTAGTGTAAGTACATGTATACCTGTACCATAACTATTCACCCCAACATTTAATAACCAAGCGATAATTGATCATGAATAATTTAATATATCGCGATAAAATGCTCATATCGCGATATATCGAGATATAGACGATTAAGGATGAAGATTATTTCGCGGCAACACTGTACCACTGGCTCTATACACCCAGATACATGTACACTCCTACAGCCCCCAAACCCCCCCCTCTCAAATCTTTTTTTTTTTTGGATGCATATCACACTTAGACAGATAAACATCTCTCTCTCTCTCTCTCTCTCTCTCTCTCTCTCTCTCTCTCCTCTCTCTCTCTCCTCTCTCTCTCTCTCTCTCCTCTCTCTCTCTCTCTCTCCTCTCTCTCTCTCTCTCTCTCTCTCTCTCCTCTCTTCTCTCTCTCCTCTCTCTCTCTCTCTCTCCTCTCTCTCTCTCTCTCTCTCTCTCTCTCTCTCTCTCTCCTCTCTCTCTCTCTCTCTCTCTCTCTCTCCTCTCTCTCTCTCTCTCTCTCTCTCTCTCTCTCTCTCTCTCTCTCTCTCTCTCTCTCTCTCTCTCTCTCTCTCTCTCTCTCTCTCTCTCTCTCTCTCTCTCTCTCTCTCTCTCTCTCTCTCTCTCTCTCTCTCTCTCTCTCTCTCTCTCTCTCTCTCTCTCTCTCTCTCTCTTACTCTTACCACTGTCCAGATGTATCCTATTGTTAAATCTTGAGAACAGCCTGTATCTTTGAGACCAATACTTTAGCAAGACTGGGTGTGTCCTGGGGGCGTGTCAGTGGCAGTAACCCTGGAAAATCCAAAGGTTTTCCAGCATGGATGAAGACATAACTGCCCCTATGGTCCATGTCCACCACCACCTGAAGGGAGCGATATACACCTCTAATGGTCACTATATAAAGTTTTGCAGTAAACAAGTGGTTATGGGACCAACGGTTGCCATGGCAGTGCATCATCACAGCATATAATCTCACTCAGCTGCCCTTCACAGTGACTGGCTACAATCCAAACTACAGGTAAGTTGGTTGGCCTTTCACAAAAGACTAACTAATTGAAAAAGGGTTGGGACATCATTTGTAATCGCCAGGATAATACTCACACAGAATCATGGAAACATGTACACATGAATCATAATTGTGTTGAAAGTGTTGATAACATCTAGACCCCTCCCACAAGCTATGCTCCTCCCACTAACACCAGGGGTACTAGACAATGGACCACTCCCCCAGCATCATACCTCTTCCTTTGGAGCTGTCTTTTGGATATCTGTATACAGGCCTTCTGATTGCTCCTCCTGTGCCCCTTCCTCTTCCTGTATCACTTCCTGTCCCTCTTCCTGTTCCCCTTCTTCCTCCATTACCTCATAGGCTACCCAATATGTAAACTATAACTAAAATAACTACTTCAATGGCTTACTTGCAGTTAGCTCCTCCATGGCAACAGGCTCCTCCTCCTCTGGCACACATGTGCCCTCACACTTCACCATGTCTCCTATTCCCTGCACCTCTACAGCTTCCACAGTTTTTCCCTCACTGCCATCACATGATCCTTGGACAGTCAGGGCATCAGTTGGCCCCGCCTCAATAATGTTGCCGGTAGCAACATCCAGTTTCTTCTTCTTGGTTGGCTTCTTCTTTTTCTTTTTCTTTCCACTTGACAACAAGCACTGTTGAAGATGCAAACCATAACCCATAAGAGCTCAGAGGTGTGGACTGTGCACCACACTCTTCCCTCTATGCTCAATCAATTAACATCAACGTGGAATAGAAAATATAACAAATACATGTACCCACATTTTAATATAGCCAGTACATTGACCATTATTGGGTTTATGTGTACATAATGTTGCCCAATAATGGTTAACTTTGAATTTATAATTAGCTTGAATTTATAACTGAACTTGTATGCCTCACTTTCTCGATGATGTCACCACTTTATTATTATTGACTAGTCACTTCATTGCATACAGCTGCTCAAAACTATTTATAGAAATAGATTAGGTTCTGGACATTAATAATGCAGAGGTTCAGGCTCTGCCCCCCAGGCCTCAATAGGGGAGCTACAGTACTCTCCATACCCCCCCTGGTTGGGTGGGAGGGGCCCACCCTTAATCCTGGATTATAGAAATGGATTAGGTTCTGGACATAATGCAATATCTATGCTCACCACATTGCTGGAGACAGCCTTCTCCACATCAAGGTTAACATTAATACCAACAGGTTCAAACAACCTGCAATGGGGTCAGCGTATAGCAAGGGTGATGAATGATGTAATGGTGATGTAATGGAGGAGCTTACTCTTGTGTCAAGGTCTGTGGGTACACATAGAAGCCAAGATCAGAGCATCTCTTTTGGACCATCTGCCTCCTGTGGACACCAGGTAAGTGAAGCCCCCACATGAGCATGACCTGCTAACCTGTTATGATACGTACATGAGGTTTCGGTCGGCACCGAAATGTGTTTGGCTGCACCCACCCCCTCCACACCTCCTCCATCACCCCTCAGCCCCCTCCTTCTCTGTCCCACCACAGGATAGTGCCATCTACTTAGCTACGTGGTCAGTGACTGTGCACAGCTGCTCTATCTTCGATCTACGAGAAGGTGGCATCGCCATGGTGTTGCTATTGGATACAGGATCTATGACATCATCATCATCCTGGAAGCTATCTTCATTGACGTCGCCTTCGTCACCATGGAAACTGTCTCCTCCAGCCACACCTTCATGTACTTCACACTAAGAGAAAATAAACACCATCTATATCACCTCATCCCCAGACCAGCATGTGTACTGAATGATGACATGCTAATATTCCTTCACATTCCTTCCCATGACATCAACACATCAAATCTGCTACTTTACCTCCTCCCCATCCTTACACTATGATCTTTACCCTCACCACTGAACTGGCCTCCTCCTCCACACTTCTCTCCACTGGTGGCACAGGGGATCCACCTTGGAGGGACCACCTCCCTTACCCCCACATTGGGAGGAACAGGTGGGGACATCAGAACAGGTGGGGGACATCAGAACAGGTGGGGACATCAGAACAGGTGGGGGACATCAGAACAGGTGGGGACATCAGAACAGGTGGGGGACATCAGAACAGGTGGGGACATCAGAACAGGTGGGGGACATCAGAACAGGTGGGGACATCAGAACAGGTGGGGGACATCAGAACAGGTGGGGACATCAGAACAGGTGGGGACATCAGAACAGGTGGGGACATGAGAACAGGTGGGGACATCAGAACAGGTGGGGACATGAGAACAGTGGGGACATCAGAACAGGTGGGGACATCAGAACAGGTGGGGACATCAGAACAGGTGGGGACATCAGAACAGGTGGGGACATCAGAACAGGTGGGGACATCAGAACAGGTGGGGACATCAGAACAGGTGGGGACATCAGAACAGGTGGGGACATCAGAACAGGTGGGGACCATATCAGTACAGTCTTGGCTGTGAGCAACCTCTCCCTCAACCCCCTCACTTTTTGGGGGATCCCCTACCACTGTACCCACTGTGGCTCCACCCACTGCACACTCCTGTTCTTCGTTCTACCCCATCCCCAGGCCATCCATATCATGGCAGAGGAAGTCTATCCCACACAGGTTTTGTACCCTCTATGGGGGGACATGGGGTTAGGCACTCCTCCAGCCCTGGGAGAGGAGCCTGGGCCCGTGGCGGGCCCAGTGGAGCTGCCATCCTGCATTGGCAAAGGCTTCGGCTTTCATTTTGAGAGCTTCAAACATCTGCTCCTCAAGTATGAGTGTGAGGTGGGCGGAGGAGACCTGGATGGGGATGAGGTAGTTAAAGTCAGCCCACATCCAGTCCTATGGGAACTGAATATTTAATTAGCCATACATGTACATGTATTGCAATACTGGTACATGTGCAGTCATGGCTACAAAACAAAATACAGTTAACATGTACATGTACACTGCCCAGTAAGACCACACTATTCTAGTAAGCCTCCATATTAAACACCAGACCTGCCTCCAAAAGACACTCCTCAAGTACCCAGGCCTACACACTGACCCATTTTCCCAGCATTCCGGCGGCCTTTCCCTTCTTGACCTCCTCCCAGTCAATGGAGTACTCAGGTTCCCTGTACGCCATCTGCTGCTCCATCACGGCCGCATCAGGTGACTGATCACATGAGCTCTCACCACAGGCCACACCCTCTTCTAAGGACACACACGCACAGCCTAGGTGGACCAGGCAACATCTGTACCCTGAGGGACTTCATCTTGGCGCCAATGTCCCTGGTTGGACCGTCCTTCTAGAGGTCTCTCCTGTGTCCTGCCGCTGGACCATGCAGGCTTGGGCCTGCCTCGCTTGGAATGGGGGTAGTGGGGCACCGCCCTCTGCTCCTCCTCCCCATCCTGTTCCTCCTCCTCCTTCTATGAAACATAGAGGAACATATACTCCCAAACAGTTATACGCCCCCTCACAATATCACTACACAGGGGACAGGTATTTACCATATCCAGGGAGGTATAGTTTACTGAGGCGTTCAAAGAGGGGTGTGGCCAGACCATTGGCACGTGGTTCACACCCTAACACAGGCAAGTGTGGTCCAACCTGCAGTGATGTGAGCAGATCACATTTAGTCACTATTCAATGAGAAATGAAACCCTGCATTGACTATCCCTCCACCCCTCTACCCAATGTCCCTTCCATCAAATTGAAATGCACTTTGACTTCAGTACACATTCATAAGCACAAGTCTCACCAGAGCAGGGTCTCCCACCATCACCACTATCACAAGCCACACCCACCTCACCTGAGCAAGGTCTCCCACCCTCACAAGCCACACCCCCTCACCTGAGCAGGGTCTCCCACCATCACCAACCTCACAAGCCACACCCACCTCACCTGAGCAGGGTCTCCCCTCACAAGCAACACCCAACTCTCTCCTACCATCGCCACCCTCACAAGCAACACACCCTTACCTGAGCAGGGTCTCCCACCATCACCACCCTCACAAGTCACACCCACCTCACCTGAGCAGGGTCTCCCACCATCACCACCCTGGTGGATGGCCCCACCATGGTCAGAGGGACCACGCCCTCTGGCTCCATGACCCTGCTGCCATCATCCAGGAGCATGAGGGAGAAGACCTCCCTGTGCAGCATGGGGACAAGGTGGGCGGAGCACAGGTAGGAGGTCACCAGGAGGAGGGAGGGGCACTTGAGGACCCTCCCCAGGTCCCTCCTCAGCTGCAGTGCCATCCCCACACCCCTCCTGCTGTTCACCTCTGCTGACCCGGACACCAGCTGTATAACACAGACCTCATCAGAGAGATGGCCCATCGTGTACAGCAGCTCCAGGAACCTCTGGGAGGAGGTGTGGTCTGGTGTGCATACCAACACCCTCACTGCACCCCCTCCTCTCCCCTCCTTCTGGAGCAGGCAGTGGACTGCTGTAGCCAGAAGGAAAGTCTTGCCTGTTCCAAAGGCTCCCCTGACCAGCAATGGAGGACTGTTGGGAGGGAGGGAGAGGATGGTTTGGAGGGCATCCCTCTGGTCTTGGGAACATGGCTGGATGTAAGGGCCCAGGGCTGGGGGCAGAGGCTGCACACACATCGGGGGGAAGTCCCTCTCTTCAGGCAGCAGTACTCTGGATATTAAGGTGGGTGTCAAGGAGTCAATGCTTCGATGTAGGTGGTCATATTTAGAGTGGTTGTAAAAGAATTCCACTTTCACAGGAACAATCAACTCTCCCTCAAGAAGACCTCGACACAAGAGCTCAACACCTCGCTGCTCTAGGACCACCCAGAGCCTGTCCTTGTTCTGTGGGTGTGGCTCCAATGGGCGTGGCTCCAGCCTCAAGATGGCATCCAACACCATGTCCTCCAAGACCAGCATGGTGCCATGGCAACAGCACACCTTGGTGCCCCGCTCAACGGTCACAACAGCTCTCTCGCTAACCTGACTGACACAAGCAGCCACACCCCTGTCAAGTACCAGGTGCACATCACGTATCTGGGCCACTCCCCCTCTAACACAGGAGATCACCAGGTAGAGCTCACACGTACCTCCACACCTGTGTGCACAAAACAGAAAGCAAAACAGTTGCCATGGGATACATGTATGTCTACAACTCCACTTAATGTACATGTACTTCACAGGTGTGTGCATTTAGAAGTGTTGGGGGAAGTCCCTCACCTCTTCCGAAGGGCCAGCCTCTGCTCATTCTCCTCCCACAGGAGAAGCTTCACAAACTTCTCCTTGTAGGACTCCCTCGTCAGGGGCTTCTGGATGTCTGCCAACCTTAGAACCAGGTCCCTGGACCCCATGAGCTGTGGAGTGCTGTGAAAAGGATTGTGTAACACCTCCTTCCCTATAGCTACCACCCTCTCCCCTCCCCATACACACCTCCTTCCCTATAGCTACCACCTTCTCCCCTCCCCATACACACCTCCTTCCCTATAGCTACCACCTTCTCCCCTCCCCATACACACCTCCTTCCCTATAGCTACCACCTTCTCCCCTCCCCCATACACACCCCCTTCCCTACAGCTACATATGTACCACATTCTCCCCTCCCCATACACATCTCCTTGTCAGCCAAATTCAAGCTAACGGAACAGCAATGTAACAGTAATGTAACAGTAAAGATGTTTGAGTGCATCCACCATAAAATTATCCTCTCTTTAAGCTCTACAATATTGGATGATGGGGTCCACCAGTTTTTTCTAGCCCCTCCTGAAAACTGCTTACAAACAGCACAAGCAATCTCTCCCTCCTCCCCCTCCCATCCCCCTCAGGTCTCACCTCTGAGGTATGGTGATGGTTCCCTCTGGCCCAGGTGTGGTGATGGTTCCCTCTGGCCCAGGTGTGGTGATGGTTCCCTCTGCATGGTCCAGGTGTGGTGATGGTTCCCTCTGGCCCAGGTGTGGTGATGGTTCCCTCTGGCCCAGGTGTGGTGATGGTTCCCTCTGGTCCAGGTGTGGTGATGGTTCCCTCTGGTCCAGGTGTGGTGATGGTTCCCTCTGGTCCAGGTGTGGTGATGGTTCCCTCTGGCCCAGGTGTGGTGATGGTTCCCTCTGGCCCAGGTGTGGTGATGGTTCCCTCTGGCCCAGGTGTGGTGATGGTTCCCTCTGGCCCAGGTGTGGTGATGGTTCCCTCTGGCCCAGGTGTGGTGATGGTTCCCTCTGCATGGTCCAGGTGTGGTGATGGTTCCCTCTGGCCCAGGTGTGGTGATGGTTCCCTCTGGCCCAGGTGTGGTGATGGTTCCCTCTGGCCCAGGTGTGGTGATGGTTCCCTCTGGTCCAGGTGTGGTGATGGTTCCCTCTGGCCCAGGTGTGGTGATGGTTCCCTCTGGTCCAGGTGTGGTGATGGTTCCCTCTCGTCCAGGTGTGGTGATGGTTCCCTCTGGCCCAGGTGTGGTGATGGTTAGGACCATGCTGGCCATAGTCTCCCCGATTCACCCAATGGTGGGCACACTCTGCAGGACCCTGAGGACTGTGGTCTGCTCCCCTCCCTCACCACAGGGTAGTGGATGCACGCTTTCGTATTTGGCTAAATGACTTCCTGAGCCTCTCATACAATGGCATGCATATGCATGCAGCAGCATGGAATTAACCTGCTAAACATTTATAATTTAAGCGTTATAGGCTCCTGCCTGCGTTGGCTCGATCATCGCTATCTCCTGTAGCAAAAAGCAGCTAACATGCAATTATGAAAACCTCGCGAGGCTATAATTAAAATGAAGCAACCTATAAGAAATGAACATGTAAAGTTACGCACAAATACAAAATACGTACCTGGTCCTTCGACTGCAATAGCTATATATAATTGCGAAGTACGTAGAACGCCCACGGCAAAAAGGGCATAGCATATGATTGCTCTCAACCAATGTGGTCTAAGAATGTCAGCTGAAGAATGCTAAACCTTTCAGCTGCGCTTAGAGCTATACATGTAGTATAACGTAAATGCAATTAGTAAGCAATTATTATTCGTCACGACGTACCTGCAATTTGATTGGACGCTCACGATTTCGTGAAAAATTGAACTTCCTTCCCACTAGTTCCCAGACTAGCATTACACATTATGCGGTAATGCTTACGTAAGCGATTCTGGGTACGAGACTAGACATGAAGAGTGCAGAAAATCGGGATGAATCCATCGTTTCGAAAAGAATGCGATTCCAAGAACGCACGACCGACAGCCAAACATGCTGCTGGAAAAAATGCTACCGCAGGGGTAATAGGTTTGGAAAGCTACCAAACCCAATAGGTACGCTCGAATTCAACTGCCTGGGTTTGATGTATACATCAGTCAATGGTCTCCCTCACACCCCGTAGTGCGGACACAGAACGGGCATATGCATTTGGACAGGGATTGACTAGGATTTTTGCCCCAGCGGTGGGGGATTTGACAGATTACCATAAGCTTAATTACTCATTATGTCGCATGGCGCAAGAAATTTTATGCGGGCGTCTCTTCTGCTGCCCCACATAGTATGTGGGGGATTTGAACGGCTAGAATGCCCAAGTCCTATATTTAGCACATGCATAAACAATGTATTGTCCTACAATGTGTGCTGGCCTAAAAATAGGACTATTTCGTTTTATCTTATCATTCTATCCTTAATTGTTTCCCTTCTTTTTACACCACAGTTGCCTTCAAATCCTATATACCACCAACTTTCTCATAGAGAATGTTTTTATTTACTTGTCACAACATTGTACTCATTCTCATCATCCATTACCATTGTACTCATTTTCAACATTGAGTCACTTGTTTGTTATTCTCACTAGGTTTAGGTTTCATCACTAGCAGTGTGCATATAGCAATGAGCCAGTTACAATCAAGGGGATTATATGTACAGGCCAGGCATCAGGAACCACGGTAGTGGGTCCTATGTAGGATTGGCTTCGGATTTACTTAGGTGGGCGTGGTTTTGGATCGAGCGTTTTAAAACGGTAACGAAGCGTTGCCTTTACTCCCCAGCTCGTATATAATCTATCACAAACATGACTGATGTGCACATATAACGTGACCTTCGCTAAACAGTGCAGTTTACCTTGAGCGACAAGTTGGCGCCTAAATTTCGCCATTTCGTTCTTCTTCCGTTCATCACGTAGAACTCGCGACAGGAACGTCGTAAGAAGACTAGATTAGCTTCAAACGGTTGCATTTGATTTCGAAACGTGCCCTTTCATACAAATAAGACCTAAAGTTGTTGGTTCGTGATGAAATGCCGTGAAATGACCCAAGCAGGTGCAATTCATTATCTGTGAAATTTCTCGTTGCCTAGCGGTATACAATATGACGCCACACACGCGCTTAATTTACTGTTACCAGGCTACGCACACAGCTGCAGATACGTTTACAACAGGCGGTTCTAATTCAGCAAAGGTGACCAAGCCAAAGAAAACGGCTCGTTAACTAAGAGAACTCTGAGTTTAAGGTATCCAAAGAACAAAGGTAGACCTATCAATAAAATTAAAAAGAGGCCTATATACTCAGATTACGGTCTACCCGATACCAATAAGAGGAATCTAAGTGTCCTATGCATTGCAACGAATACACTATTAAGCCATATATAATATTGACTGAACACTCCTGGCAGGGAAAAAAAAAATTAGGGGAACAAGTAAATCAAAAACTTCTCTATCGAGAAAGTGATTGGCGGCGGGATGTAGGATTGGTGGTGCAAAAAGCAAGGAAACAAGGTACAGTATGTTAAAATGAGGTTTGGTAGGATCCTACAACTATAACAGTCCTACATTTGCAAATAGGCTTCTTCATTTGCAAATTCAGGACTGTGAGTTGTAGGATCCTACCAAACCTCGATCACTTTAACATACTGTACCTCTTGCTTTTTGCACCACCAATCCTACATCCCGCCAATCACTTTCTCGATAGAGAAGTTTTTGATTTACTTGTATAATTATCATAACATCAGTAGTGGAATGGGCAGCCTTTTGCAGCTGGACACTAGATTGATATATAAATAATGCACTCCTTCACATGCACACACCCTAGCCTACCATCAGTGAATGGATGAAAAAAACACCAAACATGTTTCAGGACTGGTGGTTAAATGCTGTTTATGCATGATGACACTTGGAACAGGCCCGGGTTACCAAGATGACTGACTACGTTATAGCATAGGCGGGCATTACTTCCCAACTGATTATCATGACTGATCGCAATTAGCAGTACAAGTGTAACCGTTGGCTTCGGGATTAGTCTTCAATCTCATGTAATGATCTAACGGTTCTAACAGAATTTGTGTAGCGGAATCTTTTGAACAACACACTGTATATGTACCAGTTGACAGTAGTCTCTAGCCCATATGGTAATGCATGAGAAAGGATGGGCAGTGCTTTGTTAGAAGTACAATGATTATTATGTACAGTTTAGATGTGAATTTCTGTGTCAATTGTTATGTGCATAGATTAAATTGATTGAATTAAAATACATCTATATGCAGCAAATGCTTAAACTATACAATACTTTGTATCCTACTGGTTAGAAGTACTTGAACACAAAAGTTACAGTAACAGATACAACTACAGGATCACACACATACTGCGACTAATAGGGGGATCTATGGTCTCTGTTTCAGCACACTCCAAATCTGGTATTTCACCCAGAGCATGGCTTTGCACTTCAGTAAGACCAGGCATGGTTAAAGGACGCACCGAGTCACCTGTAACATCAGCATAAAGATATATCATACAGACAACTAAAAAAAATTAAAAGCATGTCACCTAAATACCTGGAAAAGTACATACATACATTCCGCAACAGTACCTAAATACATTTCGGATCGTTCAAAATGTTTGAAGTAGTTAAAAAAAAACCCAGCAGTCTATCAAATGGTTTTATGGGTTAACACATGCAAAGGTGTGATTTTACAGACTATTAATAAAGTAATATTGTTGTTCTGTAACTCTAAAAATTGGTATGGTGTAAGTTACTTAGTGTGCATGTCAAAAGAGAGGTCAGCTCAGTACTGTTAGTGTCCCCAAAAACATCATGATTGCACTATAACACAGGTACTGGATACACAGGGATACACATTACATGCTAATTGTGGTGCCCAATACAGAGGCAGCATTGCAGTGCTGTGTCATGAAAATTAGTGTGTAATTTGTAATAGTGTGTAGATTAAATCGATCCAATTAAAAGTATTTGAACAAATGCTAAACAATACAATACTTTGTATCATACTGGTTAGAAGTAGTTGAAGTAACAGATACAACTACAGGATCACGCACATACTGCGACTAATAGGGGGATCTATGGTCTATGCTATTTGAGACAGATCCAAAATGGTCCACTCATATTCCACCTCCCTCCCCCCCCCCCCCCCCCCCCCCCCCCCCCAACTCCCCCTGACCCTTTTATATTACTGCACCGCTGCTTTACAGTAGACCTTCTACTGTACTGAGGGTTCAATCAATATCTACAGTACAGGGGTCCAATCAATATCTACAGTACAGGGGTCCAATAGAGGTCTAAGGCACACTGAGGGATCCAATAGAGGTATACTGTACAGTAATACAGGGCTGCTATTGTACAGGGGTAAAATATTGATTTTATAACATGATGTACTTAAGTACAACTGTAACCATTCTAATTGTAGTAGGTCTGAAATTCATAATTGCATACTTTACATAATCCCTCATTTCCTTACATAGCTCAATTGGTGCATCATCTGCACAACATTTGTATCATTACCTGAAACTGAAGATAGTTGATTAGGAGACTGGGAAGGAATGAATGAATTAAGACTGATTCCTAATGGATGCAATAAGTACATGTACTGTAAGTTAGAAATAATAACACCACAATAGTCACTAACCGAGGCTTCTGCAAAGCATAGTTACACTTTCTTGTTCCTTTATCCTTAACACCTCAAAAAGCTTTTTATAAGTGGCCCCAGGATCCTTATTTAGCCAAGTGTAAAACATCTCTCTCTTCTGAGCATTGACATCACTAACATTGTTCCTTTGGATGACTTTTAGTTCATTCTCAGGGATGCCAAGCTCAATACCAACACTATGCCAATCACTAAGTGGCAAGTTGTAGATCATCTTTAGGTCCGGCCTGCTGTCTAGAGCTGGGAGATATGAGGATTGTCAATACTCACACAGTTCTTAACCCTTCTAGATATGCCATCCCATGGTAACATAAGGGAGGAATGGAAGGAAGCAGGGAGGGAGGATGTAGTGAATTAAAATGGAGAAAGGAGAGCATGGGGAAAGAATCACTACTCTACTAGCAGTAAACTAGAAAAAACTCTTCTCAGGGGATAAACATTCTAGGTTTGTATTTCATGAGAGTACTAAAGAATAACACTACTGGTGAGAGCACTTATATAAATAAAGAAGAAGTGCTAATATTGAACACTGTTATATGACTGCCATTATCTAAATTGTATCATTTATAGGTAGGAATGAAACTGATAACAGCCATGTTAGCAAATAAATGTCCATGCCTCACATGATAGTCCAATTAGGATATTATGGTCAGACTATAAAACCGTTTCTAAAGTTCTTAATTCTGATTCTGCAGTGACACTAAGATTGAGTCTTAGCTAAATACACTTGTCTTGGCTGTTGCTATTATATCCCCATTTGCAGTGCTATACCTTACAGTCATGTGTAAGAATTAATGAAAATCCTGTCCTTGATACGCGCGCCAGTACCTTGCCAGGTATTTTTATTATTTTTATTTGTGCTGCAATGACATAATGTGCGCAATTGTTGACACCCCAATTACAACCTGGGTGCAATTGGATACAGGATCTGTAAATTTTGGGGGGTGATGAGCACATTTAGTGTAATACCATCATGTCATATCACTATGACCAAACCCTAAAACCATTACCCTTTTCTCTGATTTCACAATCTGCTCAAGTGAATATTTAGATGGGCCTACATCACGCTACTGGTATCAAGGTAGTGCTCCAAAAAAAACAAAGCATAAGTGTGCTGAAGGTCTTATTCTCCAGGCTGTGAGCCTTGATTTCATAGCTTGATATGCGTATTGTCAACTTCAGCTTTTCCTTCAAGATATGCTGATGGAAACGGTATTCCCAAGTGCAACAAAGTATATTCACTTTCAAAATATACATTTGCAAACCAGTTGTTTTAGTGAAAACAATGGACAATTTGAAATGCATACTTTCTTATAGTGTGCATGTATGTTTGTAAAGAATTTGTTGAGTGGCTGAGAGATGGTAGTCAAACAGACTTACATTACACATTAAGTTAAATTTTGGTAGTGACTGATCCTATAATAATGCTGGTGAAAAAGGCTACATGTATGGCTTCTCATCAGTATTATAGCATACCTTGATTGTCAGAAATACAACCAAATGATGCATTCGGAGTATGGCCACTTGTAGCTGGATGTGGAGGAGCTGAAAATGATAGATGGTTTGTATGCACAAATAGAGTAGAAACGTATGCACAGATGTTTAGTCTTGATAACACAGTTAATCTGACATCTGCATGTGGGCTGTATACCACCTCATACTACTCAGGGTGGAATAAGAGGGGGGGGGGGGGGGGGGGGGGGGGGGGAAACCAGACCTCCCTTTCCTATATGAACAATTATGCCATACATGCATACTGCAATCTATATGCAGCTTTCTGCATTTTGCTCATCGTTCCAGCCAAAGTGTTCAGGAGGGGGCTGTAGTGATCTAACTAAAGCCAAGACCCACCTTTTGAGTCATTTCGACCAACATGTAGCTGGTAGCCACTTGCACGCTTTGGCCATAAAAACTTTGCATCATGAATTTAATTGCTAAGCAGTTGGATCTACATGTACATCATTGTGAGGAATGAAGAGTTTCCTTGGCACTCCCCCCTGCCCCTTGCTATCACAGCCACAGGAGGCCAGAGGCATAGCCCCCACTTGTGAATATATTTATTAGACCCTCCCTCTTTTTTGAAATCCTGTATCCGACCATGCTACATGTGCTTCTTTATATCATCTCATACTACTACTGTACATCACCTCATACTACTACTGTACATCACCTCATACTACTACTGTACATCACCTCATACTACTACTGTACATCACCTCATACTACTACTGTATACGTACATCACCTCATACTACTACTGTACATCACCTCATACTACTACTGTACATCACCTCATACTACTACTGTACATCACCTCATACTACTACTGTACATCACCTCATACTACTACTGTACATCACCTCATACTACTACTGTACATCACCTCATACTACTACTGTACATCACCTCATACTACTACTGTACATCACCTCATACTACTACTGTACATCACCTCATACTACTACTGTACATCACCTCATACTACTACTGTACATCACCTCATACTACTACTGTACATCACCTCATACACCTCATACTAGTACTGTACATCACCTCATACTACTACTGTACATCACCTCATACTACTACTGTGCATCACCTCATACTACTACTGTACATCACCTCATACTACTCTGTACATCACCTCATACTACTACTGTACATCACCTCATACTACTACAGTACATCACCTCATACTACTACTGTACATCACCTCATACTACTACTGTACATCACCTCATACTACTACTGTACATCACCTCATACTACTACTGTACATCACCACATACTACTCTGTACATCACCTCATACTACTACTGTACATCACCTCATACTACTACTGTACATCACCTCATACTACTACTGTACATTACCTCATACTACTACTGTACATCACCTCATACTAGTACTGTACATCACCTCAAACTACTACTGTACATCACCTTACTACTACTGTGCATCACCTCATACTACTACTGTATACGTACATCACCTCATACTACTACTGTACATCACCTCATACTACTACTGTACATCACCTCATACTACTACTGTACATCACCTCATACTACTACTGTACATCACCTCATACTACTACTGTACATCACCTCATACTACTACTGTACATCACCTCATACTACTACTGTACATCACCTCATACTACTACTGTACATCACCTCATACTACTACTGTCATCACCTCATACTACTACTGTACATCACCTTATACTACTACTGTACATCACCTCATACTACTACTGTACATCACCTCATACTACTACTGTACATCACCTCATACTACTACTGTACATCACCTCATACTACTACTGTACATCACCTCATACTACTACTGTACATCACCTCATACTACTACTGTACATCACCTCATACTAGTACTGTACATCACCTCATACTACTACTGTACATCACCTCATACTACTACTGTGCATCACCTCATACTACTACTGTATACGTACATCACCTCATACTACTACTGTACATCACCTCATACTACTACTGTACATCACCTCATACTACTACTGTACATCACCTCATACTACTACTGTACATCACCTCATACTACTACTGTACATCACCTCATACTACTACTGTACATCACCTTATACTACTCTGTACATCACCTCATACTACTACTGTACATCACCTCATACTACTACTGTACATCACCTCATACTACTACTGTACATTACCTCATACTACTACTGTACATCACCTCATACTACTACTGTACATCACCTCATACTACTACTGTACATCACCTCATACTACTACTGTACATCACCTTATACTACTACTGTACATCACCTCATACTACTACTGTACATCACCTCATACTACTACTGTACATCACCTCATACTACTACTGTACATCACCTCATACTACTACTGTACATCACCTCATACTACTACTGTACATCACCTCATACTACTACTGTACATCACCTCATACTACTACTGTACATCACCTCATACTACTACTGTACATCACCTCATACTACTACTGTACATCACCTCATACTACTACTGTACATCACCTCATACTACTACTGTACATCACCTCATACTACTACTGTACATCACCTCATATTACTACTGTACATCACCTCATACTACTACTGTACATCACCTCATACTACTACTGTACATCACCTCATATTACTACTGTACATCACCTCATACTACTACTGTACATCACCTCATACTACTACTGTACATCACCTCATACTACTACTGTACATCACCTCATACTACTACTGTACATCACCTCATACTACTACTGTACATCACCTCATACTACTACTGTACATCACCTCATACTACTACTGTCATCACCTCATACTACTACTGTACATCACCTTATACTACTACTGTACATCACCTCATACTACTACTGTACATCACCTCATACTACTACTGTACATCACCTCATACTACTACTGTACATCACCTCATACTAGTACTGTACATCACCTCATACTACTACTGTACATCACCTCATACTACTACTGTGCATCACCTCATACTACTACTGTACATCACCTCATACTACTACTGTACATCACCTCATACTACTACTGTACATCACCTCATACTACTACTGTACATCACCTCATACTACTACTGTACATCACCTCATACTACTACTGTACATCACCTCATACTACTACTGTACATCACCTCATATTACTACTGTACATCACCTCATACTACTACTGTACATCACCTCATACTACTACTGTACATCACCTCATATTACTACTGTACATCACCTCATACTACTACTGTACATCACCTCATACTACTACTGTACATCACCTCATACTACTACTGTACATCACCTCATACTACTACTGTACATCACCTCATACTACTACTGTACATCACCTCATACTACTACTGTACATCACCTCATACTACTACTGTCATCACCTCATACTACTACTGTACATCACCTCATACTACTACTGTACATCACCTCATACTACTACTGTACATCACCTCATACTACTACTGTACATCACCTCATACTACTACTGTACATCACCTCATACTACTACTGTACATCACCTCATACTACTACTGTACATCACCTCATACTACTACTGTACATCACCTCATACTACTACTGTACATCACCTCATACTACTACTGTACATCACCTCATACTACTACTGTACATCACCTCATACTACTACTGTACATCACCTCATACTACTACTGTACATCACCTCATACTACTACTGTACATCACCTTATACTACTCTGTACATCACCTCATACTACTACTGTACATCACCTCATACTACTACTGTACATCACCTCATACTACTACTGTACATTACCTCATACTACTACTGTACATCACCTCATACTACTACTGTACATCACCTCATACTACTACTGTACATCACCTCATACTACTACTGTACATCACCTTATACTACTACTGTACATCACCTCATACTACTACTGTACATCACCTCATACTACTACTGTACATCACCTCATACTACTACTGTACATCACCTCATACTACTACTGTACATCACCTCATACTACTACTGTACATCACCTCATATTACTACTATACATCACCTCATACTACTACTGTACATCACCTCATACTACTACTGTACATCACCTCATACTACTACTGTACATCACCTCATACTACTACTGTACATCACCTCATACTACTACTGTACATCACCTCATACTACTACTGTACATCACCTCATAATACTACTGTACATCACCTCATACTACTACTGTACATCACCTCATATTACTACTATACATCACCTCATACTACTACTGTACATCACCTCATAATACTACTATAACTTCAATCAGAGTGTTCGCATGCCTGAAGAAGACTCTGAAAGCATTTTTTTTAAAGGTTGGAATCAGTTTCTGGAAATCTCCAAATATATTTAGATAATGATGATTTAAAAAAAAATCAGCAAATGAACAAATACCAGGTGTTAAGAGCTTTTACTTTGAGCAACTGAAGTACTGCAGCTGTTAAGAGATGAATTAGGACCAGGTTCACGTGATGCTGGACCTAGAGAGGATAGAAAATAACGAGCTATTGCATGCCATGTGACCAGGAAATCGTATCCATAGCTAGTTAAATATATCATAGATGTTGACTATGCATGTAAATTTATTGAGACATAGAAGAGGAAGAGATACCTATATACTTGAATCATGGCAAACTATAAAATAATATGCTCTAGCCTTATGGAATTAGTACATTTGTCTCGACTTTGATTTCATGCTACATGTATCACTGATTCTACATAGCCTTTATGCTACTACACCAATATTAGCATGAGATACAAGAGTAAGAGCATTGATCAAAGATTATCATTCTACATGTACAGCATATCGGTATTTGCACATTAACCTTTAATCTCCCATCGTCCTACGCGTAGGATTAGCATCATACGCATAGGACGCAAGTTAAAATTAATTTTCAGCAAACTCATATAATAAACCAAAATCTCATTGTACTGTAGAAATGGTTATTAATTCAGAAGATATTTTTACTTTCTTGTAATTCTTCAAGGATTGTCAAATACAATCAATACTGCATTAATTGCTAAAAGATGTACTTGCGGTAAGTTGCAAAGCAACTTCAAGTACCAAAAACTAATGTTGGTAAGATCAGAGTAACATTTTAAAAGAAGGGGGTAGTAGGACAGGTCTTTTGCACTAAACATATAAAAAAATACATTGTAGATTTGGAAATTGCTAGCTCCACAAACTTATGAATGATAGATATTTGTCACACGCATATTGCGGGAATAGCCAAGTGAATGGACTAAATCTTGAAAACATACATGTACAGTGCGTTTTCGATAAAAATGGCAAAATCAATTAGAGTAAAAACACTGCTGTAAGATGTATAAAGTAGCCCACACATCACGCTTCAAAAAACATTCAAAAAAAGTTGAACTTGTCGTACTTTTTTCTGTGACAATTAAATTCTTTACATAATGCATTTTTAAGAACCATATCTGTTTATTTACATCGTGTAACCAAGGGTGTGATTTTAAAAATAGACTGACAATTGGTAAATTTAGCATGATAGACACATCAAACAACAGTAGAGAAATGGATGCCAAAAAACAGCATTTCTATTTATAATGAATTTTCAAATATTGGACCTAGAGAATTATAGTTAAGCTTACTTTTAACTTGCAGTGGTAACTCCATCTTGAGTGCAGCCTCATGAAATGATATCAAAACCTTACTGATTTGAGTGGTAGCATCTAATGGATCAAAACGCAATACAAAGCTAGGAAAATAATGTCCTTGGTTCTCCTTCCATTTCAATGTATCAGTGTTAGTATTCCAGATATCTAGGTCTGCCAGACTAATCTATGGGTACAAGGTTATTATTGACATTTAACTCATACAATCATTACTTACCCCATTTACCCCTTTAACCAGAGTTAGTTGCCATTGAGGTACATCAGGGTAGTGTATTGTCAATGTCGGACTATTACATTTAAAGCAATAACTTTCTTCGATATTCAAATCCTTGAAATATTCCTTCAGTGTCTAGAAATAACAATTTAATAATAAATGTTGTCATTACATTATTGGGTTTACCTTAGTGCATGTTTCCAAACAGTATGAAATAACAAATATGTACTTCCTGTTAGTAGTATCAATGAATACTGTCATGCAGTATTCTAACTTTTCTTTTATACTCTCTGACACTTTAGCAGCAAGACACAGGGAACAGAAGTGGTTAGTGGAGAATACTGCCTTGTGATCATTCAGCAGAGTTGCATTACCCATTAATTCAAATATGTACTTGTGCTTTTTATTATTGAAGGCATGAAAGTGATTCATATGTGCTTTCAGGAATAGTATTTCTAATTTTTCTTCATCGTGTTCATCAATATCTAAGCAATGTGGTAATATTATTTCAGCATCCTTCAAAAGTTTCAGGTCTGTAGAAGCATCACCAGAAACCCATATGATTGGTGAGATAGGTTTTAGACTTTCTGGAAACATGAAGGGACCATACACCATCACTCCAATGGTTAGGGTGATGCTTTGGTTGGGTAATAAAATTCCAGAAGGAAAATGTATTGAAAACCCATGATGCTCATCCTTGTGAATGCAACCATTTTCATTCAATTGTATTGTATAAACATCACAGCAGACATCATTTATGTCACCAGGAATGTTAAAATCTGTGCAAAAATAAGATTAGTATTCACTGTAATAACTACTGATATCAATTAATGTCTGCATTCACCAAGTACGCAGTATAATGGTACAACATGCCAGACGCATGCCTTCACTGGTGGTTTTGTTATATGCTTGGAGCTGTGTTCCACCCGATGTTTTTAGCTGGTCCTGCTTAGTACATGCATTTGTGTACAATCCTTGTGGGGCTGCTGTTCAAACAATTATCACATGTTTTTTTTTTTGGCATAAGCAGCTGATAAGCAATTGTATAGACATGAAGAACTTGCCAATATCAAACATTGGAAAACCTAGGTAATTGTTAGCGTACTAGAAAATTATTTTAACCGATTTTGCAAGTTGCTATAAACCTATTGGACTTTTTTCGTAGTTGAAATCATGGATTTTAATTTATCAAAAAGGTTAGTCACCAAACCACACAGTGTTTTTAAATGGCTCACTCACATACATGCAATACCTCATTATTCTCCAAAAAATACATCACTGATATGAGATGTACATATACATGCATACATAAATCAGAATTTCACTAACTACATATAGCTACATTTGTGCTGTGTTAATATCATGCCTACTGCAAAGTCTGATTAGTATGCCACTGAACCGATTGATACAAGAGAACTAGTTGAATATAGTTGTATCAACACACATATATTAACAGTAGTGTTTGTGCCACTGTAGAAGAAATGTAAGTACAAGACAGGATGTAGAAAGTAATGAAGTGCATACTAAAACCTTGTGTGCACTTCATCATGTTCACTTTTAACATCCTGTCTTCAACAAAAGCACCAGATAAAGAATATTTACATTAGAACCAAGTCTGTTTATAAATGCTTGTCTGTGTTTGTTTTTGCATTTGACTTTGCTCACTTATGGCAAATGCATACATGACTGTGTAATTGAGCAAGGCCAAATGCTAAAAAAACACAGATGGACAAACAGGTTATAATATAAATTACAGTATCGCAAGAGTAAAGTTGCCTGAATTTACATATCTGGTGCTTTTATTGAATGCTATTTCACTGACCATCATGAAAATTTTTAACATCGATTAGAATACTATACTCTTCCAAATCCACTGCCTTGGCCCCCACACATGTATTGCTTACTCGGTGCGTGGTTTACACAATACAAACTTTGTAAATATATCATCCGGCTACTGGTAATGAGTAAATAGATGTACCTACACATGTACATGTACCTCTATTGGTATTCTGAATATACATGTGCAGATAGTTATTACTACTGGTACATACACAGTGTTGCCGTAGGCCGGCTAGGGGTCTGGCCTGACAGGTTGGCCTGGCAGGCCAGATAATAAATGTTAATCAATAAAGTTAACATTACTCCATTATTACGTAATGTTACGATGGCGATCAACTTAGCGTGTAACTCATGCATCTCCGTCGGTTTCAACGATTCCTGACCTATGCCATCTGCTTAGCGGCTCAAAGGAATACAATCCCGAGGAGCTTGTGAGATTACGCCGTTTCAAAGGTTTAGCAGTAGCCCTAACACATTTGCATACATTGAAAAAGAAAGGGTTCGTTGATTGACACAAGCCGTTCTCCAGAGAGCGCTCCACTCTATAAAGACACATTGATCAAATGAAAAATGCCGATTGCGAAGTCTCAATAGTTTGTGCCAAACAAGAAAAGACGATTTTAACAGCCAAGAAATCTCCGGCAGCTTGAGCAGTATATTCCGTCTCTCACAAAAGTTGCTTCAGCACAACAAAGCCATGAAACTCTTACACTTAGCTCTTGCATGGCGTGAAAACACTGAATTTGTTGCATGCATCTCAGGATGTTCCTTCAAAATTAGTGATGTACTTGGATTCAGTTTCAAATTAAATGGAATGGAAACGAGGGATGCACTTTGGATACTTGGAAGTGCTTTCAACGCACTTCCCTTGCTCCCAGTCCAGCTGTGTCTGGCTAGCAAGACTGTACTTCAAGATGGCCACATAAGTGTGCACTACTTCTCATGCTTAATAACTAATAAACATAATGCTAGTGTAGTATGCAGCTACACAGTGTTTACTGTTGCACCTTACTTTAATAATTGAATCCTGAACAAGACGTGAATCTGCATACACATGTACAAATGAAGTAGTTATATATTGCATGCATACAGTGATACATTGAGGGGGCGTGGTCTGACCTGACAGGCCAGGGGTCCAGCCTGACAGGTTGGCTGGCCTTCGGCAACCCTGTACATACATACTGGTTACACAAATCCTTACCTATCCTCTTATCTTTAGTGTTGATCTGAATAGAAAGAAATATCACATAAGATAAAAATTGCCCCACATTTAGCTTTAGTTCCTATTTTCAAAAAATCATTTACACTTGTGTATTTTGTGGGTTGGCAATAGCACCATAGATATTGGAATTACTGGATTGGTAACACCTGTGAAAAATTGGTTCGATGCTCGACACGGTCACGTAATAAAAATTTATGGCTGAAGCAAATATACTTGAAGATCCCCTCTCCAGGAAACTTCAGAACGACCTAAGAAAGCTTTAAGGGAGGTGAATAAAGCTTGATGGTTTCAAAACACTGTTTAGACATTTTTTTTAGGCCTCCACTTGCTTTTTCTTGATGAACAAGACTGTTGAAAGCCTTTCATTTTTCTTGGCATGTTGCCAAGATGAAATATCTTTCCAGCCATCTAACCACTTCACGACACACAAAGCTTATAGCGAAACATGAAAATAGGAGCGTTAATGCTACACATCGTTCCTGTCAGAAGCTAAAACCCCCACAAAACTGCCTCATAATCATGCTAAAACCGCGACCTACGGCCCACTACTATGGATCATTGCTCAAGCGTTTTTATTTTAAGCTTCAAAACAGGCCTACGACAGTATGACATGCGTAGCCTGCGACAGCACCACAAGCAACTTTTTTTTTGCTTCTTACTTATGGCGTATTGCTACTAAAACCCCCAAACCACTCTTATACGCCATAACTTACATGTGGTAATGAAAAGGTTAAGAATTGGACACAAAGAACTAGATAACAAGTCAAGTCAGTAACCTGAATAGGACTTTTGACGATCAAAACTAACAGACACCAACGGAAACCTCCAGAAAGACGAGAAACCAGAGTTCAAGTAAAGGGCGTAACCGTGTCAAGCATATAGCGTGACGTCAGTACGCAATACGCCAATCCATTAATTCCAATATCTATGATAGCACTGCACTGAGTAGGAACACTGAAATGGCCATTAATGAAATATTTAGTAGAATTCTATATTTATAAATGTGGTGCAATATATTGGTAAGAAATGCGATTATTAAAGACTGCTTTGATTATGACAGTCTTGCAGCAAAATACTAATTTTATTATCCTTGTACTAGTACATGTACCTGTTGAAACCATGTCTTTTGTTGCTCAGTTAATTCACCTTGCACACCACTGTAGCAGCATTCCATTTTCTCATAGCCATCTCCAACCTTTGCAGGGTGTTCATGCTGTGGACAACCAGCACCCTTACATGTGCAGTAGAAACCATATGATGGAGGAAGGAGGTCTATATCTTTACAAACTGCTGTGAATGATGCTTGAATGGCTTTGTAAATATCATATTTCATTTTTGGTGGGTATTCCACATTTGAAGATAAATGCACTTCATAGTAAGTGCTAAAAGCTGTGAATACTATTCCATATTGTGCTCCTGACCACACATAATAAAAACTGATAATATTTCTGCCATGGGCAACAGATGTATTGATTTCCCAATTATGTGAATCAATAAGGTTGGTAGTAACTGCACAGAAGAGTCCAATTGGAGAATAGCCACTATTAAATATCACTAGAAGTGAGTCTGAACTTTGGGATGACACTGGTATTCCTTCTGCCTTTGGTAGTAAGGAAGGCATAAAGAAGGTAGCGGCTTTCTCCTTATAAGAAATTATATGGCGATGCTTCATCAAGGACACCAATTGGTTGACATCTAGATAGCCATCAATGCTCCTCAAACTTTCTATCTCTAACTGCCCCATTCGTCCAGTATTTCCATTGTCATCAAAATACTGAATAATGACCTCAGAAATGGAGTCAATGATTAGCTGGAAGTCAGTAATAATCCAATTCTTTAGTTCAGGAATGTCATAGTAGTACAGTATTGTGCCTGCTTTGTTATGAAGAAAATAAAGGACATATTCTATCTCATCATCCTTTAGATGGCATACTTTGGCTATTTCATTACACATCTCTCTTTCAACTTTATGTAACTGTTTTGATTTTGCATACTTATGTAAAACAAAGTCAAATACCAGCCAGGGAGCTGGGATACCAATAGGGTCTGTTTTAGATATTAATTGCTCGATTTTTTTTTTTACTTCCATTATATCTATTTGGTGGGTGTTGGAAATACCAACAATAAAATCCTGAATATTTTTCCCCTTTATCCAATCAAATGCTTGGGTTTCAAATGCTTTTGATTCATTTATTAAGCCCTGGATTGATTCAGCATATCTTTGTATTTCTCTTGTTTTCATTTCTTCTGAACCCTTCAGTTTATCCCTATGAGTACCAACTAATAATAATTTAGGATCAGATCGATTTCTAGTTGTAATGTCAGTCATGGTATAATCTGGTAAACTTGAAATTGCCTGAAATATAAAATCCCTGACTACATATCCACTATCATGCCATGTTTGTGCCCTTCCATGTTTTGGTTGGTATTCAGCAGGATATGATGCTTGAAATTCATCTGTTAGTTTGAAAATGAGAAGTTTCACAGCAGGAGAACTTATAAGGAGTGGAAATATTTCTTGAAAGCTAGGCTGTCCACCTCCATCAATGACTTGTAGAAGCATTGCTTTATCAAGGATATTAAAAGCACTTACTACTTCTGACCATTTTTCAGTTTTAATAGCATCTAAAAAAAATTGTTTTATGTCTATTTTTGATCTGCCACTATGTTCATTTAACTTTACAATGGCAATGGGCAAGGGATTAATCTCCTTCACTTCAGTGTGTACTAATGCTTTAGCTGAACCTGATGTGCCGGTCGTAATAGCACTCTGCACTAGTTGTTCTCCCTCTTGATACCCAGAAGTAAGATTTGAATTATTCTGCAACAATCCTTCCATTTTACTCTTGAGTACCGGTATAGGCACATTTTGTTGTTCGGCTTCATTGTTGGATAATTTTATGTCTAGTGATTGTAGCAAAGTCTTTGCTACATCATCTAATCCTTGGATAGTCCATCTCCATTCATTGTTTTCTTCATTTGTAGCATATATGCGTTGGACAGATTCATCCTTCTCCTCCACCTGTTCAACCAAAATTGGATCAGATATCTCTGCAATGTATGTGCTAGGTTCAGGAGCATCAGAAGAGTATAGCAAGCTCTCAGTGTTTTTGACTAGATTTTTACGAAGGGTGGTTTTTCCAGCTCGCGGAGTCCCATAAAAAATGAGCTTTCCAATTTTGAAACCATGAAAAGAAATGCATTCGTAGCTGGTCAAGATTTTTGATAACTTTTCAGCTAACATTTCTGCGAAAATTAGAAGCAGTTCACATATCAAATTGGCACATTATTGTCAGATAATATCAAAATTCAACATTTGCTGGCAGCATTGTATCATGTCAGTAGTATATTTGAATAAGGTAAGAACCATAATATTTATCAGCTATACTGATAGGTTTAGTCTTGACAAGAGAAGTCAAAATGGCATTTCATGTATATTAGTAGCCTAATCACCATTGGTAAACTATTTAGAAACTTCAGAGGGCTTGTTACATACCATGTACCCCAGCACCAATGAAATTATTACAATGCATCAGCTGTTAAGGGTGTGTTAGTGCATTATGAACCATTCTGCATAACTACCCTATGCTCCAAGATTTGACACATGTAGATTTTTACTGTGTAGTGAAAAAATATTCAGTTTGAGGTGGGATGTGGCAGATAAGGAAAGTACAGGAAATTTCTTTGAGTCTGAATAGAGCTTCTGCACCATATACATGTACCAAGATGTGACATGGGAGGAATATGTGGAGCACTGACTTCTAGGAGATACTATCACAGTTGAAGAAAGCAAGATTGATGGCCCCAACAGATGGCAATGACGAGATGTGTGTACTTGGGCCATCATACATGCATGGTGGCCAGATAGGTCACGGCTGTTGTTACATTCTAACAATTGTGCAAAGTCCAGATCAACAATTTTCCTGTGCATGGTGCTGTGGTCCAGATTAGCGATTTGCTGTGGTCCAATGTGCAATGTGCCACATGGTAAATACTTTATTTTTAAACTAATGAACCTGATGTCATTAAGATCATCATATTCGCCATTGCACCATGGCACACTGCATGTTGCAAATTGGACCTGTGACTCTACATGTAGACCACAGCAATATGCTGATCACCATGATCTAGACTTTGCACTACTGCAAAACTGTGATGGGATATAATAACAGCTGTGATGGCATTCAGCAGAGAGAAAATGACACTACATGTTTGTTCCCATAGCTAGAGACAAAGTGGAAGGTTAGAAGGTTCCTGGTATGGGACAGTGATCCTGAAAGAACATTTCTGTTCATCTCCAGTCCAGACTTTGCATAAATTATCTGTGCTGTAAATGGATGCCTCAGACATGGATGCATCATGCAGGCTCCAGGCTATTTTTTATATAGGGTAGGTTGACATGGTTGAATTGATTTTAATAGTTAAATTTGAGGAGGAGCTCTAATGCAGTACTACTGGCACTTTCTAATGTGACAAGCCACACACATACAGTGACAGAAGCTCCACTCCACCACAATGGACCTATCCTGCTGAAGAGGGAGGCTACAGATATGTCAAGTTTCATTCAATTGATAATCCCTGTTTGTATCTTTATCTAAGGAATTACATTATTGAGAATGCAGAAATACATGTAGCTGCAGATCGACATACTTGTATGGTGATTTATAAAAACAAACGAAATTCTGTATGGTTTAATAATACCTGAGTCCAGACCCCAATGTGCGCATTTACTGCAGTGCTCTTACACACACCCTATTCACACATTGTTAATCTTTATGTGGTCCATAGGGCCCATTAATAAAAGACGCAAATATGGAAAACATTCACTCACCATCTTCCTGTGTGCTGACAGTGACTAGTGTGCTGTACCCTCCGAAATCCACTGTCTTGGCCCTCACACGTATGGTGTACTCAGTGTGTGGTTTAAGAGAGGTTAGTTCAGTACTGGTAGTGTCCCCAACAACATCATGAAGACATTCACTTTCACCATGTGGAGTGTAGCTGACTTGATAGCCTCTGATGACACCATTTGGGTCATGTGGTGGCTGCCATGATATGGTCATGGATGTGGATGTTATATTAAAAGCCTTCAGTCCATATGGAGGAGAAGGAACTAAGAGAGGAAATACGTAAATACCAGAGGTAAATAATGGGTATTTCCTGGGTGTACAAACATGTAGGCCATACCAAACTAATTTCTGGTCCCCAGCCCGCATCCTTTGTTTGCAAAACCTGCTCATTAGGACTATAGTATTCATATACATAATCATATTCAATACCTTCTCACATGTGTATTCTTGTTTTTTGAACAAGCCAGAAGGTGATCTTTTCATACTAAACATTAGCCAGGTCACTAAGGGTAACCAGTACAAGGATCGGAGCATTCTACATCAATCACTTTGAAGGGCGCTCTATTAACTTTCATGATAGCCTAGCTACTTAGTAACTATTGTATGTAGTAGCATGATAACAGTTGGACTTACACGCATGTCAGGTTAACAAGTGTAGCTATATGCACTGCTGTCCTGTTGATGTTAGAAGCCCCATGCAAAGATAATACATATATCCCTGGAGCACCTAACAAGTTGGGAGCCAAGGGGGAATGCCACAGTAACACATGCGCTAGGGCGGGAATGGGTACCCGTCCTTACCATGCCCCAGCCTACGCTGGCCATGGGACTCATGCCTTAGAAGAATAGAAAATGGAAAAAGAGAAAGGAAAACAAGCTTGATCATCAATGTAACATGTACAACCCGGTCAACACCCCCCCCCCCCCCCCCCCCTCCCGATCGTTGAATCGGCCGAAAGCGGACAGCACCCCCCCCCCCCCCCCCCCCCCCCCCCCCGCTGAATCGGCCGCACCCCCCACGACACCCGTCTTTCATTAACAACCCCCCCTATTCTGAAATCCTGTATTCGTCCCTGCTCCCTTATGCTTAAAAGCTTTTCAAGCATCTGGCGCTGCAACGCTAGCTCTTCTTGTACGTGTACATGTAGGTCGATCCGACGGAGGGCTCAGAGTTTCAGCCATTTAGCGAACAAACTCATAAATAACGTAAATTATAAAAATGTTATTCATATAAATGTAAGCTTATATCAGCAACTCAATGAGGCCCAAAGGAATATCAACTGCACAACGTACATGAACAGACAATTATACGGTATATGCACGAAATGCAGCACTGCGCATGCGCTAATAATCAGAATACTACATAAAAATGGACGGCAATCACAGCCTAAAGTTTGGACGAGTGTTTTAGCGAACGGGTAAAACACCATACATGTTAGTTGGGTTTTTCTAGTGCAGACACCTCTCTTCTATCTATAACGGCTAAATGTGATGCCCAAAAGGCATTCTTGTTGGTTTTTATATCAAGAAACTTTTACACCTCTAAACAGCACCTATTCGGGTTTAAAAGTGTAACGGTTTACCGCGTTGAAATTTCGACTCGGACAATCAATGGAGCCGTTGACATAGTATATATATGGCGCTTTTCAGTACAACCCGTAGTGTACCGGTGGAGAAAACATCTAGAAACGAGTTTACTAAACAGCTTACAGAAACGAAAATGCTGAATAACTACGAAGTCACGTGACAATTTTACACTTTCGATATGTGTTGTCATGTAGTTTACCAACATTAATCTGCAATCAGATTTTTGATATCATTTACCATTTCTCCAAAAACCTATGCCAAACATAGAAGTACTGAACAAAAATTTATGGACAAGTACCACGGTTTCAACTGTACAATGGTCAACCACAGGTAGGACACGCCCTATTTCTAAGTGTGCCCACCGTTAAAGCTGCTGTACTTGTTATGCAGTGGCGGATACAGGGGGGGGGCAAACCCGGCCTATGCCCCCCCTAACTAATAAGGATACGCCTCCTGTCCATTGTAATGAATTTAATTATATGTCATCAGCGCCGCACTGTCTTAGCTCTTGCAGGCGCTAGACCTGTTGTACGTGCTAAGTATCACCCCTGACACGTGGCACTTTTTCTATTGTACTTTTGAGCGTTCAGTTCGCGTGGCACTTTTTCTATTGTACTTTTGAGCGTTCAGTTCGTACATTCGTTCAGCGTTCAGTTCGTACATTCGTTCAGAGTTCAGTTCGTACATTCGTTCAGCGTTCAGTTCGTACATTAGTTCAGCGTTCAGTTCGTACATTCGCTCAGCGTTCAGTTCGTACATAATTTGCGAATTTCAATTTCAATTGCCGTCAGGAAAGTGGTAGATCTGCGGAGTCCGCCGTCATCCGGATCCCATGGCTATAAGCGTCAGCTGACCATTGCTGAAGTGTTTGCGGCGTGCAAAAAGTGTACAATGTATGTGCCAATGAATCATTAATCATATGAGTGAGACTTTACTATATTTTGTAGTGAAGAAAGCAGAGCCTACTCTTGAGTGCCTAACCAGTGGCTAGGGTTTTGGGGCGGAGATGATGGTGCTTACTGCGCTTTCCCAGACACCCTGGCAAGTTCGGAGGGGCACGCCCCCATTCCCCCCTATATGCAGGGTTGCCGAAAGTCAGGCCGGGGTCCGGCCTGTGATCGGCCGATCTGACAGCCCTGGCCTGTCAGGTCGGCCTGCCAGGTCGGTATTACTAATATAGTCATAGCTAATTGATAATTTGATCGCTTAGATTGTATGAATGGCCTTGAATGTTGTTCAGACTCATTTGTGCTGCGCACGAATCCACTTCAGGTACTCCACTTTTATCAGCTGTGCTTCCTCCAACCTCGATCTTTGCATACATAATCCAGACGAATTCGTAATTACCGTAGAGTATTGGCCCCCCCCCCCCCCCCCCCCCCTCCAAAAAAAAAAAAAGGTCCCGTGTTTAAACGAGCGCATCGACGTAATCATGAACGCAGCTGCGTGAGCTGCGTGCCATACTTTAAACTCCTGCTGGAGTGCCAGTTCTTCCCTGAAATGTTTAAACGGGTACGCGGAAGTTTTAATGATTATGTCGATGTACGTTTGTTAAACACGGGCCATTTTTTTTCTGTGGGGTGGATGGGGAGGGGGATATATCGCAGTACTCTAAAGTATTCGTCAGGTTGGAATTCCCACTAAGTAGAAAACAAAACGCTAACTCTACTTCCATTGTTTGGTCGCATTTCAAGGTGTACAGAGTCTATATATCTCTCATATGAAAGAACTCTAGCTGCTAAAAGCTAAAAAGCCCCACTTGAACAGTATTTTACAATGAAGGTTCCCCCATTATCTGTGTCATGCACCACTCATATTTTATGTCATCTGTTGATCACAACTCCATGCATGAGTTGCACTTGCAACCTTGTACATGTAAGTACATGTACATTTTTGGTAATGACAACGTGAGTTTCTCATTCTCGTGCACAACTGACCATGCTAAAGAACTCCATTATTCGCATGACTTCTCTAATGCATCATGTACATGTTAATCACTTGGAACAGGAATCTATAACCCACATCAATGAAGCTGTCCAGTACATCCCCCACCTCCATCCCCACCCCCACCTCCATAAAAATGGTTGGTAGTATATGTTATGTGGAACACTCGACACAGAAATATGCTTGGGCCTTTATCTCCATATGTGATCAGGCATGCAGTTAACATTTATGCACATGTATGTATTATTTGCACTTCCAATACTGCCAATGCCACACATGCAGAGTCAGTAATCCTTCCTAACTGAGACAGAGCACCCTGAAATCAATCAAAGCTGTGCATCTATATATGATCTCTGATAACACAATGCATGTAATTGCTGGCGCATGCATTGGTGTGACAATCTACTCCCACTTTGTGGGCGGATCCCGGCCTGTCAGGTGAGAGTCCGGCCTGCCAGGCCAAGCGGACAGTCCGGCCTGGCAGGCCGACCTGTCAGGCCGGGCTGGCCTTCGGCAACCCTGCCTAAATGCCCCCCCTAACACAAAATCCTGTATCCGCCCCTGTTATGGACTACGAAGCGTCTAAAGCTTAGCCGAAACCTCATACACTATGAAGGCTATCTACTGGTACTTATAACTGATTAATACCTGAATAGGAAGCGTCAAATAAGCTAAACAACTAAACAACTATTCTTTCAGAAATCACGGACCTATCTTTCAACCCGCACGGAAGTGGCGTAGCGGGTGGGGGGGGGGGGGGGGGGGGGGGGGGGGGAATTGCCCCCGGGCGCCGACCTAAGGGGGGTGCCAAAATGCCTAGATGTTTGGTATAAATAGCATTGCAATGCGTACCGGATAATAAGCCGGATGCTCGGACAGTGATAATAAATTACCTTTTTCTATTATTATGTGTACAAGTTTGATAAAAATACAACTTCTACCAAGAGTCTGGAGGTGCTACCATCAATAAGTAGTGAAAAGGAGTTAAATTGATATGTTCAATGCTCTTTGTAAGCATTACAAACTATAAATTGCTAATCATTTAATTTATGTACGCGGGAGCAACGACTGCAACGTACGTGCTTATTAGTCTCGTACCCAGACCCAAATGTACGTAACGATGATTATCGCTTACAGCATAACATCATGTAAGCGATAATGCTTACGTACGTTTGGGTCTGGGTACGAGACTAGTGCTTGAGGTTTGGGCAGCTTTCTAGATGATAAAACTTATTCCATGCTATAGAATGTGTGCAGCATTGTTGAAACAAACAGCTTTTATGTTTTTAATGATCTTAATTTTCACTGCAATGGTTGTTATAATCGGCAGAACTCACCATCCTGAATTCAGGATTTTACCAATCCTGAATTCAGGATCGTTTCACACAGATTAAAGGTTAATGCTCTACAATGATGGTACAATTTTTTTGATATTTAGCAACGTACTACAAAAGTGCTAAATATAGGACTATTTAAAAAATTTGTACTATCGTTGATTCCTTGTTCCCTTCCTTTTTACACCACCATTGCCTTGAAATCCTATATGCGACTAACTTTCTCAGAGAGAATGTTTTTTATATCTTGTCACTGTAACAATTGTACCCTGCATAACTGAAAAAAATGAATCTTCTCAAGCCACCTAATTTCATACACATTTTTTATTTGAAAGGTTTGGCAATCTAATTTTGCCACCAGTATAATTTTGTAGGCATATATTTATGCAAGAGTGTCACAAATTCTACAAATTTTACATACATATGTTTATAGGTATCCTGTGTTCAGATTGCTGACGATTATCTACAATTCAATAAAATTTTGAGGACTGTTTGGGGATACAGCCAGGGGAGGGGGAGGGGGGGTCTTTTGGGTCTAAAGACCCTTCCCCCTCAGCCTGACCAGTTAACTTATGAATAATTTACTTACATAATTGACCAGTTGAAACATGAAACATTTAGTGAACGCAAGTGAATTCGCGATTTAACATTTCACCCACAGTGTGTGTGTATGTGTGTGTGGGGGGGGGAGGGTCTAAAGCCAAAATGTTTTCCTCAGGGAACAGGTAGAGCTAAATCAAGTAGGTGTATAAGGGCAGATCCAGCAAGCATCAAATTTCACAATACATTAAGGCTAAGGATTTAATGTAGCCGATGAAGAAATTTTATACAAGGGGTTACCAGGCCTGGCGCATTCTGTCCAAAATTTATGCGGCCCATTATGGGTGTGGCATCCTGCACCACAGGCACTCCACCTGCATGGGGAGGGGACGTGGAGGAGGGGGGCACCCCTCCTGTTTGCATTGAAAAAATTTGAAAGCTATGCAAAAATCGCTGGTGTAATGGCTGAAGGGTGCTGAGCTCAGCATACATGCTAAACTGGACTTTATTCACATAATTCATGTGTTGCATTTGGTTTGTGAACCATTTCATGCATGCAAGGCTCGTGTTGTTTACCCTTTGTATACAAAAGGGAATGTTTGTGTGTAGAATAAGCTCAGTTCATTCATGTACAGCGAATGATAGGGAGCGGTGACAGGAGGCCTTTAAAATATTAGCTATGTATACAGTGCTGTTTATATGCATATGATGCAAGTTACAACATGCAGTAGTTGGTGGTGGATGTCCCAATGTTCAGTCCAGACATCTGCTAGAAACTTTTAACATTAGTAAACGATAACTATAAAATACTATTCTGATGTCAGTTTTCATGCACACGTGGCAGTATATTGACATGTCTTAAAAACCATGCAGCCTGGAACGATCTCAAGTGTTATTGATTGAGATAGTAAATTTTACTATCTCCATCAATAACACTTAGGGAATTGCAAGAATGAATTAGTTACTGCAGGCAACGGTTTAAAAAGTTTAATGGTTTAATTCATGTAACAAAAGCGGTAGGATCTACATGTATGTCGTCAGATATCAGACACTCCAAACTAGAGTCTCAATTGTTGCATATTCTAGCTACTGTACATGTACATGTAGGCCAATAATTATGGCAACCCCATAAAACTTGTACAAAGTATAGCATTTATCATACACACATACACACACACACAACACATAACTGCCTACCTGTTGTAGCAATCAACCACATCAGCTGGTCCTCACTCAGGTCTCCATTCTGGTCTTCTAAAATGGTACACTTCCACTTGTATGCTGACCTTGAACGCACCACTACAGCTACATGAGGAGGGTCTGAGGTACAACGGGCTCCTGCACACATGAAGGCATCTTCTAACTGGACATTATGGTACTTGAGTACACTACAGGCACTCTTGATACCACTGTGGACAAGACCTCTTATCTCCCTACACACCTCACTTGAAGACTCATCAACATGTACTTCTATATAGGAGAACATGTCAACAAGGGTCACAATTTCTAAGGAGTCCTTATGTACTAATCTGATACAGTTGCGATACAGACACAACGGCTTGCCCCTATCTATGCACACCTTCCAAAAAGAAGAAAATAGTATGGCCACAAGACAGCAAAACAGACCACTAGGAATATAGCCATGGGGGAACCTAATCATCAGGGAGGCACCTCTTTCAAGGTACATGGACACTTGGGTGGAGTCCAGGTGGGGCAGCAGAGCAGGCATCAAGTACTCACCATCTCTGATCATAGCTATGGCACCACGACTCACCAGCAACTTCACAAGATCTTGTGGAGTGAACAGACCATCTTTGTAGTGCTTTGGAAAATTCCTCAGTAGCTCCACTGACAATAGGCCATGGTCCCTGAACATGACCAGGTCACTTGCAACAGCCACACGCCAATCTGGATTATTCCTCAGCTTGTGATGGTACTGCACTAATTCAGTCACCTTGGTGAGGACTACCTGGGGGTCACAGAACACTGTCTGGGGAAGAACCTCTGGGTAATATAAGAACACATTGTGTTTGACAAGATGGTGCAAAGCAGCAGAGAATGCATCTCCTTCAATGTGAAACCTTTTAGCAGACACCTGACATTCTACAAGACTTAAGACACCATCATGGGAAGACCTTTGGAGAACAATTTGTAGCCCAAACCATGCTATAGGCTGCCTAAATAACTGCTGCGGATATTTGGATACTATTTCCTTTCTAAGTACCTGGGCAACATGTCTGTCCACATCTTCAGGAGAATGACCATTCACAGCAAATATCAGTTCGTCCATTCCTTCTCCATTGCAAAGTACACAGAAGTGGGTGGGATCCAGTAATGCCTTCAGTTGATGGTTTTTCTCTTGGATGCTTTCTGCACAGCTATCTTTGGTATCTCTATGGGTTCCCACTATGATGATCAGAGGATGAGCATCCTGGGAGTGAATTGCTCCAAGACAGTGTTGAAGAATCTGTTTATGAGAGAGAGATGATTGATATGGTTTACCAACAGGCTTGCCATCTGCTCCATAGTACTCAATGGTGGGGTGATGTGATAGTTCTTCTGACAGCTTCAGTACAAATATTGTTACCATGGAATCTTGAATGAACAATGGAAGGATGTCATGGTATTGGAGCTGACCACCACTGTCAATGAACTGGATCCACTTCACACCAAACAACTTCTTGTCTACAGAGGGAGATTTAGGGTTATAACAACTTAGCAAATAACAAGGCCTGCTGCTCTTACCTGAGGAAGGGTTGATGTGATGAACCAGCTCATCCTCTATATCTGCAGTCCTGCTCTGTTCAGGCTGGGTGGTGTCCTTGGTGATGTTCACACCAGCAGGGGTGGGACCAACAGCTCCATCACTGGGTACATTGGAAGGGTCTATGGCCATCTTTGGGAGAGTGCTCACCACATCAGCCAATGATGGTGCCATGGATACACCACCTTTGATGATTCCTCCAATAACACTCATCAGTGCCTGGTCATCTTCAACCACAAACCAGTCATCCTCCTCTAGTCCACCCATACCAGCCAGTGTGAAGGAGATGGCTCTAACAGGGTTGTCGGCCAGTCCTGTACTGATACGTTGCTTTGGATGGTCCTTCTTGAGAAGGAGGTGTTTGAGGTGAGTCTTGCCAACACCAGCAGCTCCAAGGATGAGACACTTGGTCACTGAAGTTTCCACATATCCCTTGGTCATGGCCTCCTCATAGAGCCTCCTGAATGAAGGTATCAAATCAGATATGTAAAAAGTAGTAGTTACCATCCCCACAATACATGTATATATACACTATATGCAATAAGGTCTGCTGATATGGTACACTAAATTCAGTACTACATGTACAGCAAGACAGATAAGGTATAGTTTCATCTGTGGTACCTCCATGTACATGTGATGCAAACAAACATGACTTCACACAATGACTTCATCAGTATGACAGGATGTGGGCTACTATGTTGGTTACTATTAAACTGCCTTCATAAATGCTCCACAAAACAAACCTATACATGGTGAGGGCATTCCTAGCAACCACTATGGTCAGGTACCTCTATATAAGGTGACCTGAGTGAGGGTAATGAGGTGGGAACCCTCACCCTAGTGATGCATTGGATGTGTACTAAGAACATCTACCTACCTAAGGGAGATTTGGGGGGGGGGGGGGGGGGGGGGGGGGGGGGTTATCATAATGTCTCCACACCTTAGGAAATAGATGACGTGCTCTTACATGAGCACTCATGAATGTACCACTACATTGTACAAAGTAGTAACAGGAGGGGGGGGGGGGGGGGGGGGGGGGAATTTCCCATTTGTGCACTCTAGTTCCCTCTAACTACCTAACTACTCACACCTCTCATCTGTCTTCACTGTGTTCAAAGGACTAGGGAAGACCATAGCCAGACCTGAAAATAGTCTGGTTAGTAGTACTGACCATAACACTTGCATGGCTTACCTTCCACAGTGACCCTCAAGACCCTCTGACTTCTCCCATCAACCACCAACAGCCTTCGTCCTGACAGCAGTAGAGTATCTACATAGGAACACTCAAATGGCATGTCTCCAACATGCTGCCACTTCTGATCAACAGGGTGGAGGGCATAGATGGCAGAGGTCTTCTTTGATCCCCTCATGTCCTCTGTTCCTCCAATGGCAAGGAGCACACCATCAACTACACACACAGCTGAACAGCAGAATGGTACATCTGGTATCTCTCTCCAGGTAGATTGGTGTGTTTCTTCTTGTGAATGCACAGCAATCTTGTGTGTGTGTGTGTGTGTGTGTGTGTGTGTGTGTGTGTGTGTGTGTGTGTGTGTGTGTGTGTGTGTGTGTGTGCATGCATGTACATGTATATGTATATGTATATGTGCATGTGTGTTGTATGTGTATACATAAGTATATGTGTGTGGGTGGGGTGTAGTATAGCACAGTAAGGTTGTAAACAGAAGATTTTACACACTCAAAACACTCAGTCCACATTGAAGCACATTGTATTCGTCAAATAAATTATTTGACCCCCAAGGCCCCAATGCAGATAGATATAGTGTGGATATGCCTTTTAAGTGCTTATGGGGGACTCATGGACTAGCCTTGTCAAGGTAAATGGTGCTCTGTTTATTCATTGAAGCGTTTCAGGCCCGGGAGGTTAGAAGGTGTTTATTACTATAAGGTCTAAAGACGGCTACTTGGCTTAGCCTCTCAAGCATATGCGGTTGTACAAGCAACAGCACCAATCTTCAGCCATGCCAACAAAGCTTTCTTTCTTTGCTTCGCGAGTTATGGCATTAGCGATTATAATGACATCACTATATTTGCAGCAAAACACTTTAATCATATTCATCATAAACATGAAATGTGATTGGTTGCATTACAAATCCTTAGCCCTCCTCTCCATGGGACAAACATCATCCACACCTGCAATGCATTGGGTCTGGGCACGAGACTACTCATGGACATCATGCATGTAAGTGTAATGTATCCACTAAACAATAATAACATACATGTACATGTTGATATATATGCCCCACAGGGCAGCTATACAGAGAGTCTGCTTAATGGCTCACCAGGTCATTGATGTTGGCACACCACACAGCTGTGGCCATGCCATCTCCTCCCATCACAAAGACCAGGTCCTCATGTACCACTGCTGATATGTCTGCACATGGCTTCGGAAGAGGTGGTCCAAAGTGCCAGGTCTGTGTCTTACCACTAAACACCTGAACATCAGCCAAAGGTCTTTGCCCATCACCTCTCCCTCCCATCACCACAAGACCACCTCCACCAACGCTAACTACACAGGACCTCACACACCCTACCAACATGTCTGACATGAGGGACCACCTCCCTCCTCTCCACACCATCACCTTCTTACTACATACACCATTTTTATAGCCACCTACAGCAACCATTTTCCCCCCACATACACCTAGTCCAGCCCCTATCTCAACACCATCAGTACACCTCTTCCACCTATTCTTTTCATCAAGCATATACACTACTCTTCCTAGTCCTTGTCCACACACAACAACCCTACCCTCCACCTCCACCAGACCACATCTATTATAACTGGACTTGGGTACATTGTAACAAGTTTCAAAATGAAACATTGTGCAGTCCTAATGGAGATAGAAGCAATAGTATGCTGAGCTAGGTGAATGGAAGTGGATGGGGGAGGTTAGCTGATCATTACCAGTGCTAATGTCAATTCATGTTTGATGGGACAAAATACTGGTCAGTACAGTCCACACAGCTTTGATGTATATGTGCATGTAATATTATTGTATTTGTGGTGATGATTTTCATCTCAAAATGAACCTACATGTTCATTACACTTGTATCTCCTTTCTAGTTTGTTGAGATTAAAATCAGTACCACAATAGCAGATACACACTGCAAATGTCATGCTAAAAATATGGCATTGCACAACTCACATACACATGTGTGCCCAAAGTCAACAGCTAACAGGTCATAGCCCCTACAACTAACAAAAGCACTTTGTACCCCATGCATATGGTTAGCTTTACATGTTACATATATGTTATAGGAGGAAACGCTGTACAAAATAAGTGGATCTGATCAGTTTTGGATACATAACCAAATGTGGCTTTGGTGTGGCAAGCAACTTATGTTTAGCAATACTGGTATGGTCAGATATTTACTAGCTCATGCAATGAAGCTGCTGTGTAGGTACTCATGCAATGAAGCTGCTGTGTAGGTACTCATGCAGCAATGAAGCTGCTGTGTAGGTACTCATGCAATGAAGCTGGTGTGTAGGTACTCATGCAATGAAGCTGCTGTGTAGGCACTCATGCAATGAAGCTGCTGTGTAGGCACTCATGCAATGAAGCTGCTGTGTAGGTACTCATGCAATGAAGCTGTTGTGTAGGTACTCATGCAATGAAGCTGCTGTGTAGGCACTCATGCAATGAAGCTGCTGTGTAGGTACTCATGCAATGAAGCTGTTGTGTAGGTACTCATGCAATGAAGCTGCTGTGTAGGTACTCATGCAATGAAGCTGCTGTTTAGGTACTCAACCTTACTGATAAGTAACCTGAACGCGATAGCAAAAAACAGCAATGTTGCCTTTATTTCTGAATGTAGCCAGTGTCTACCGAACCACAATAAAGAAGTTACAATTTGTTTTCTTACAAGTTCTTTTTTTTTTTGGTTTGTTGTTACAGAGTTGTATTCATATACATGTACAGTGTATACAGTTCCATCCACAACATGTGTACCGCTAATGTCATTCACGCGTACGGTGATTTCCCCTCCAACTCCAGCCCTTAGCCCTGGTAGTGTTTACCTTACCATAGATTTAACGTAAAGTACTTTAATATCTATGACCGTACGTACGCCCCACTACTCACTGCACATATGATCTCTGATCAAACATACAGACACCCGCCCATTAATGTCCTAGCTCGCACCATACATTCGCTTACAGTTAGCTACATAGTACTACTACTAGTTTAGAAAACGCCCTACCACCTTATGGAATTGTGCAATTTTTCTACATTCTATCATAGATTGTTACAATCTATGATTACATTGTAGGTCTTTAATCTCACGGTTTCTAACGGTTATGCGCGCGTGCCTATTCCAATCTGCCGATTCGGCTCTGCTACATCAAAGGCGCAGCAGTCTAATATCTATGACCGCTTACCTGTTTTGCACGGTGACACTCTTCGCATACCACAAACAATTAATGCACCCTAGCTTAACGCTTTCACCAAGCTGCAAGAATTCTTATTATTGTTCACGTGCGACCAATCGCAAGCAGATAAATAAATAAAAATTCGTACATTGATTCGTGCGCGCCACTTTAATTTTTTTGCTCTAGATTTTAAAAATTCGTTATGAATTAAAACAGCATAATCTTCATACAATCTTAGTTACAAATGTAGATCTTCACTACATGTGCAATGCGTATAATAGTCAAGGGGTTGGGTCACTGGGGTGGATATTAAACAGAAGCTTGCCCTCGAGGTGCCGTGGGGCAAATAGAAGCGTGTATACATGTATTTTAATTCAAAAAAAAAAAGTGAGTATTACCGCTAGCAGGGTTGCCGAAAGTCAGGCCGGGGTCCGGCCTGTCAGGTCGGCCTGCCAGGTCGGTATTACTAATATATTCATAGCTAATTGATAATTTGATCGCCTAGATTGTACGAATGGCTGTTCAGACTCATTTGTGCTGCGCACGAATCCACTTCATGTACTCCACTTTTATCAGCTGTGCTTCCTCCAACCCCGATCTTTGGATACATAATCCAGACGAATTCGTAATTACCGTAGAGTATTGGCCCCTCCCCCCCCCCCCTCCCCCCTCCAAAAAAAAAAAAAAAAGGTCCCGTGTTTAAACGAGCGCATCGACGTAATCATGAACGCAGCTGCGTGAGCTGCGTGCCATACTTTAAACTCCTGCCGGAGTGCCAGTTCTTTCCTGAAATGTTTAAACAGGTACGCGGAAGTTTTAACGATTACTAGTACGTCGATATAGGCCTACGTTTGTTAAACACGGGCCATTTTTTTCTGTGGGGTGGATGGGGAGGGGGATATATCGCGGTACTCTGAAGTATTCGTCAGGTTGGAATTCCCACTAAGTAGAAAACAAAACACTAACTCTACTTCCATTGTTTTGTCGGTGTACAGAGTCTATATCTCTCATATAAAAAAGAACTCTAGCTGCTCAAAGCTAAAAAGCCCCACTTGAACAGTATTTTACAATGAAGGTTCCCCCATTATCTGTGTCATGCACCACTCATATTTTACGTCATCTGTTGATCACAACTCCGTGCATGAGTTGCACTTGCAACCGTAAGTACATGTACATTTTTGGTAATGACAAAGTGAGTTTCTCATTCTCATGCACAACTGACCATGCTAAAGAACTCCGCATGAATTCTCTAATGCATCATGTACATGTTAATCACTTGGAACAGGAATCTATAACCCACATCAATGAAGCTGTCCACTACATCCCCCATCCCCACCCCCTTCACCTCCATAAAAATGGTTGATAGTATATGTAATATGGAACACTTGACGCAGAAATAAGCTTGGGCCTTTATCTCTATATGTGATCAGGCATGCAGTTTACATTTATGTACATGTCTGTATAGATAATAGAATATTTGTTGACTTCTTGAACTGATCTAGTGCACAGGCCTCACAGAAGTAGTGCTTACATCTGGGGGGAGGGGACATCAGATTAGCACATGTAGTGGCCACAAGGGGGAGGACATGCACATCACATCAAGGGCTTGCCATCATGAATATAATAACCTTGGGTGGGTAGAGGAAATAAAGTCACATGAGAAGGTGACAGAGCTCCCTTGTGGGGTGGGGCCTGGGGGTGTGGTCTGCAAGTGGAGATCCTTGGAGTTGACATTGCAAGTTACTGTCAAAAACAAAAGAGCATCAGGTGATCAATTGATAAGGTGATCAACCATGTGATCAATCAGGTGATCAACCATGTGATCAACCATGTGATCAATCAGGTGATCAACCATGTGATCAATCAGGTGATCAACCATGTGATCAACCATGTGATCAACCAGGTGATCAATAATACATATCCATCACCTGGACAGAATTTTTAAAACACACATTCCCAAGCCTCCCAGCTCTGCCCCTCCTACCATCCCTTACCCACAGCACAGGAAGGGGTGGGGCCACTCCAGGTCCCATCAGCCTGACAGACTATGGTGGCAGGCCCTGTCAGCATGTAGCCCTGGTCACAGGAGAACACCACAGAGCTGCCTGGTGTGTTGGCACCACTGGTCCCCACCACAGAGCCTCCTGATGGAGGGGTGACCTCGGGGCACGACACTGGAGAGGGGAGGGAGTGAGTGAGGGAGGGAGTGGAGGTGAAGTTAGAGGGTTACGCAAACACTTATAACACTGAGAGGGATTTACATGATTTATAAACCAACCCCCCCCCCCCCCCCCCCCCCCCCCCCCCCAGTAGTGCCAGCATAGAGAGGGCACTACTAAGGGCTCGAGAGGATTCTAATTTTCTAAATCACATGGATCGGTATGGTTTCAATGTCCAACTGATTTAGACCATAGCAACACATATATAGCAACCAATAAACAAAGGGTGCATACTTCAGTGCCATCAGGCAGGTACTCTACTGTAGCTCCTGGCACTTTGAGTACCTGCTCTCCGGGAATAGGCCTGTACATAAATTACATTTTTGCAATTCACCAATCAGATATTGTTATTCTATAATATAAATGTAGGGAGAAGTTATTGTAGTGGTGCAACAGTAATGAATACAAAGGGTGATATATAGAAGTACACACACACATACATACATACATACATACATACATACATACATACATACATACATACATACACACACATACACACATACATACATACATACATACATACATACATACATACATACATACACACACATACATACACACATACATACATACATACATACATACATACATACATACATACACATACATACACATACATACATACACACATACACACATACATACACATACATACATACATACATACATACACACACATACATACACATACATACATACACACATACATACATACATACACATACATACACATACATACATACACACATACACACATACATACATACATACATACATACATACATGTACATACATACATACATACACACATACATACACATACATACATACATACATACATACATACATACATACATACACACACATACATACATACATACATACATACACATACATACATACACACATACATACATACATACATACATACATACATACATACATACATACATAAACACATACATACACATACATACATACATACATACATACATACATACACACACATACATACACACATACATACATACATACATACATACATACATACATACATACACATACATACACATACATACATACACACATACACACATACATACACATACATACACATACATACATACACACATACACACATACATACACATACATACATACATACATACATACATACATACATACACACACATACATACATACACATACATACATACACACATACATACATACATACACATACATACACATACATACATACACACATACACACATACATACACATACATACATACATACATACATACACACACATACATACATACATACATACATACACACACATACATACATACATACATACATACATACATACATACATACATACATACATACACACATACATACATACATACATACATACATACATACATACATACATACATACATACATACATACATACACACATACATACATACATACATACATACATACATACATACATACATACATACATACATACATGTACATTGTATATACGTACAGGCACGTGCACACAACATACATTATGTACACACCATTTACACACCTTGGGTGCAGATAGGAAGAGTGTCATTCCAGGTGACATCAGGGTTACAGCTGAGAGATGGACTACCAGTGAGCCTGTATCCAAGGTCACAGCTGAAGGTCACAGAAGTGTTAACAGCCCCTGACCACTCCATACGCAGGTGGATGTCCACAGAGCTGGAGTAGCAGTTGGCTGGAAGGCATAGGGGAGATGTGCATCAAATAGAGATGTGCATCATTCCTCTCCTTACCATTTAAAGATTTCCAGCAAAAAAACATTAGTACTTAGCTGTTTACCTTCGATCTTGCTTCTGATAATTTCCCTTCCTCTAATTACTACATGTACAATACTCCCTCCCATCACCATCACCCACCCTCCTCCCCACTCCCTTCCCATTACCATCCCACTCTCCTCCCACTACCACCCCCACACCTCTCAATACCACACTTCTCAATTCCACACTTCCCAATATCAAACCCACACTCCTCACACTACCACCCCCACTCTTCCTCCTCCCTCCAAATATCTCCACACTTACCTACAGCACATGTGGGGGTGAAGCACTCCACTTCCCATTGGTCTGGCACACCACAGTGCTTAGGCCGAACAATGAAAACCCTCCATCACATGAGAAGCGAGCATCACCAGGAAAGAGGCGAATGGTGGAGTTATTGGAGCCACCAGATCTAACGCCCATATCCTTGGCAATGGAGAAGTAAGCATTCCCATTGTCAGGTATCACTATCTGGTCACAGGGCACTGTGTGTGTGTGTGCATGTGTGTGTGTGTGTGCATGTGTGTGTGTGTGTGCATTGTGTGTGCATGTGCGTGGGTGTGTGCATGCACACGTGTGTAAGAATAGTTATGTGATAAATGTGATTCAGATTGCATTTAAAAAGAATGCAACAACCTGATTCCTTATTCCTCACTCCCCTTTCCCCTCCTCCCCACTCCTCTTTCCCTCCTCCCCACTCCCATCCCCTCCTCCTCACTCCCTTCCCCTCCTCCCCACTCCCTTCCTCTCCTCCCCACTCCCTTCCCCTCCTCCCCACTCCCTTACCCTCCTCCCCACTCCCTTCCCCTCCTCCCCACTCCCTCAGTAGAGGAGAGCTGTCCATTGGAAGGGACACTCAAGGAGGGACAGGTGACTGTGTGTGTGTGAGAGTGTGGTAACATTAGATTGGGAAGTAGGATACAAAAATTGAGTACATGTACATGTAAGGAACCATATATGTAGCTACAATGGTGTGCTCATAAATTATCACTCTCCCCCCCACCCCCTCACCCCCTTCATGACATCCATACTTGCAATGTTGCAGGGCTTACTGGCACACCCTGGTGCATTGGGAGACCACTGGCCATCACTGTTGCATGTGACAGTCTGCTGGTTGCCTAGAGACGAATAACCTGATGAACAGGATATCGTCACCATGGTGCCCGAGGTGTAGTGGCCATTTTGAATGCCTGTCACACTGTACTGTCCATTAGCCTTGTTGAAGGCAGGGCAGACAGAGAGATCTGTGTTTGCCTGAGAATGAGATGATAGTGGCGTATAAGCCTGTAATGTGGGTTAACTTGAAATTATTCAATGAATTCCCCACTTCCTCCCCTTTCCTTCTCTCTCCCCTCCCTCCCCTTCTCTCTACACTCCTGCCCCCTTCACCCCACTAAAATTCCCCCTAATGTAATCTAAGGAGGGGGAGGGGCTACAATAACTATAATAATATAAGGAGGGGAGGGGCTATAATAAACTTTAATAATCTAATGAGGGGGAGGAGCAAAAATAATCTAAGGAGGGGGAGGGGCTTACTTGAACATATGACCCCAGCATTTTCGCTGTGCCTGCAGTCGTGGGCGCCTATCTCGGAGTAGGAACATTCCAGGAGGGTCCCCTTCCCTCCGGAGCAGAGCACCTCGTCCAGCCACACCCCCTGCCCAAAGTAGGCCTGTGTGGGGGCATTGGAGGCTGACCTGTACCCCAGCATCCTGCACACCACGTCTGCATTCTCCAGGATCCAACCATCGTCGCAGACGGTGCCCCACCCCTGGCCGTTGTAGTTCACCTCTACACGCCCCCGCATGAGGGAACCCCCTCCTGCCAGTCTCACTGCCAAAACGTTCGCTATGGAAGAAACAGCAAAAATAGTGATTTTAAAAATGAACATGTGATTAATGCCTCACCCACATATACCTACACCCACACGTACACATACCTACACACATGAAAACACTACCCCATTATGCACAATGAGAATGAACCCCCACAATCTTCCACCCCCACCCTCACCCCCCCCCCCACATAGGAAAGTCCTCCTGGTGATAGTCCCAGGGGAACTGGGGATGTCATATGGGGGCACTCCCTCAGCCCCAGCCCCACATACAGGAGCACCCCAGCCCCACATACGGGAGCACTCCCTCAGCCCCAGCCCCACATACGGGAGCACTCCCTCAGCCCCAGCCCCACATACAAGAGCACTCCCTCAGCCCCAGCCCCACATACGGGAGCACTCCCTCGGCCTCAGCCCCACATACGGGAGCACTCCCTCAGCCCCAGCCCCACATACGGGAGCACTCCCTCAGCCCAAGCCCCACATACGGGAGCACTCCCTCAGCCCCAGCCCCACATACGAGAGCACTCCCTCAGCCCCAGCCCCACATACGGGAGCACTCCCTCAGCCCCAGCCCCACATACGGGAGCACTCCCTCAGCCCCAGCCCCACATACGGGAGCACTCCACCCCCACATCCTCCAGAAGGTTGCCGTCGTTGGCTTCGAAGCCATTGTGTGCACACTCCTGCACAAAATACTCCCTGCCCTCACAGAACACATCGTCCAGCCAGATGGGTCCGGAACCGGAACCAAAGTAGGCCGAAGAGAACACTGTTCTGGCTCCGGGGAAGCCCTGCGACCGACAGGCCACGCCCACCTCCACGAGGGTCCAGTGGTCATCACAGATGGTACCCCAGGCGCCATTGTAGTACATCTCCAGGCGGCCATCTCTGATGGAGGGGGAGGGGCCATGCTGGGTGCTGTTGGCCACACGCAGAGGGTAGGGATTGATGGGGACATCTGGTCACGAGAGAAGGTAATAGTAAATGATGGTAAACTGCAGTAAATCACAACTAATTAACAATAATATTAACAAATATACCCTACCCACCATGAATGCTGCTGCATTAGAACATGACCAGCAACTACACCTAGCAAGCTTGCACAGTGGAAGTGATGCCTTCACTAATAAAACATGCAGCACCTGAAACTGACAAAGATTGTTAGTTGTTTTATTCCCCCTAAAACACATATCCAAATAAGCCAACATCAAAATAATGCCATATTCTGTACACTTTTCCCTAACCCAGCCAACTACTTTTAATTGATGGTGGGTCCAGTCTATGCAGCTGTTGGTGCCTTACACATATCCATGTGCACGTTCAAAGGGATGATTGTGATGTGTACTGAAATGCACCTGCACCTTCTCTAGCTTTCCATTTGTCATCTTTTTATATTTTTTACCAGAGCAGGTCGCACAACTATTTAATTAATGCTCACCAACCCACCTGTGCAGATGACTGATGCGTCTTCCTCGTGAATACAGTTGTGCACACCCCACCCATTGTGGCTGCATTCAAATATGGAGCTCTCCTTCCCAGTGCAGCGAAGGTCATCAAGGCAAATCTTGAAGGAGAAGACATAGATGGGCACCAATACCACACCCAAGACATCCACTGTCTAACAAAACTCTGATCTCAGTTAATTAACTATCTACTTATAATAACCACTTTTTATTAATAATAATCATTAAATATACAATTAGACTACACACAGTGTACATGTAAGAGAAGGACAATTTGTTTATTTGCCTAAATGCACAAAAACATCAGAAAACTTGATCTTTTCATACGGACATCTGCAGCCACTCGCGCAAACACCCTACCATCTTACAGAAGCCACACCCACATGCCTGCCTATACAGCCACGCCCACCCAGCACTCACAGTTCCGCTGCCGGGACCAAAGGTGGCATACATGGAGGCACTCAGGGCCCTGGGGTAGCCAAGCTGAGGGCACACCACGTTGGCATACATGGAGGCACTCAGGGCCCTGGGGTAGCCAAGCTGAGGGCACACCACGTTGGCATACATGGAGGCACTCAGGGCCCTGGAGTAGCCAAGCTGAGGGCACACCACGTTGGCATACATGGAGGCACTCAGGGCCCTGGGGTAGCCAAGCTGAGGGCACACCACGTTGGCATACATGGAGGCACTCAGGGCCCTGGGGTAGCCAAGCTGAGGGCACACCACGTTGGCATACATGGAGGCACTCAGGGCCCTGGGGTAGCCAAGCTGAGGGCACACCACGTTGGCATACATTGTACATGGAGGCACTCAGGGCCCTGGGTAGCCAAGCTGAGGGCACACCACGTTGGCATACATGGAGGCACTCTAGGCCCTGGGGTAGCCAAGCTGGGGGCACACCACGTTGGCATACATGGAGGCACTCAGGGCCCTGGGGTAGCCAAGCTGAGGGCACACCACGTTGGCATACATGGAGGCACTCAGGGCCCTGGGGTAGCCAAGCTGAGGGCACACCACGTTGGCATACACGGAGGCACTCAGGGCCCTGGGGTAGCCAAGCTGAGGGCACACCACGTTGGCATACATGGAGGCACTCAGGGCCCTGGGGTAGCCAAGCTGAGGGCACACCACGTTGGCATACACGGAGGCACTCATGGCCCTGGGGTAGCCAAGCTGAGGGCACACCACGTTGGCATACATGGAGGCACTCAGGGCCCTGGGGTAGCCAAGCTGAGGGCACACCACGTTGGCATACATGGAGGCACTCAGGGCCCTGGGGTAGCCAAGCTGAGGGCACACCACATTGGCATACATGGAGGCACTCAGGGCCCTGGGGTAGCCACTTGAGCTGACGACACACCACGTTGGCATACATGGAGGCACTCAGGGCCCTGGGGTAGCCAAGCTGAGGGCACACCACGTTGGCATACATGGAGGCACTCAGGGCCCTGGGGTAGCCAAGCTGACGGCACACCACGTTGGCATACATGGAGGCACTCAGGACCCTGGGGTAGCCAAGCTGAGGGCACACCACGTTGGCATACATGGAGGCACTCAGGGCCCTGGGGTAGCCAAGCTGAGGGCACACCACGTTGGCATACATGGAGGCACTCAGGGCCCTGGGGTAGCCAAGCTGAGGGCACACCACGTTGGCATACATGGAGGCACTCAGGGCCCTGGGGTAGCCAAGCTGAGGGCACACCACGTTGGCATACATGGAGGCACTCAGGGCCCTGGGGTAGCCAAGCTGAGGGCACACCACGTTGGCATACATGGAGGCACTCAGGGCCCTGGGGTAGCCAAGCTGAGGGCCCTGGGGTAGCAAATCCTTCACCTCACATATCCTTCCAGTGGCACACAACCTACATGTAGAATATTTATTTATTGGCACACGTATACCACCTAACCAAATGGGTGTGCATTCCCCAGGATCACATCCCCTCCCTCACACCTAAGACCCTGCCACACCCCCATGCACACCCGCCCACACCAACCACGCCCACTCACCATCCCCTGGTCCAAAGAAGGAACCACTTAGGAAGCCGATGACATCAGCATACCCAAGCTGCCTACACACCACCCTGGATGCCCTGAGGTTCCAGAAATCATCGCAGACTGTGCCCCACGTCTGGTTGTAGAACACCTCCACACATCCTTCAGAGCTGTTAGATCCCCCAACCAGACGAACAGGCAGAAGCTGTCCTGTATATAGGCACAAAGGGGTTAACAACACAACCAAAATATAGTGCCTCCTAACACATGATGGTCATGAGCTCCTATCATATCATGGTCATTAGCTCCTATCACATGATGGTCATGAGCTCCTATCACATGATGGTCATGAGCTCCTATCACATGATGGTCATGAGCTCCTATCACATGATGGTCATGAGCTCCTATCACATGATGGTCATGAGCTCCTATCACATGATGGTCATGAGCTCCTATCACATGATGGTCATGAGCTCCTATCACATGATGGTCATGAGCTCCTATCACATGATGGTCATGACCTCCTATCACATGATGGTCATGAGCTCCTATCACATGATGGTCATGAGCTCCTATCACATGATGGTCATGAGCTCCTATCACATGATGGTCATGTGCTCCTATCACATGATGGTCATGAGCTCCTATCACATGATGGTCATGAGCTCCTATCACATGATGGTCATGAGCTCCTATCACATGATGGTCATGAGCTCCTATCACATGAGCTCCTATCACATGATGGTCATGAGCTCCTATCACATGATGGTCATGTGCTCCTATCACATGATGGTCATGAGCTCCTATCACATGAGCTCCTATCACATGATGGTCATGAGCTCCTATCACATGATGGTCATGAGCTCCTATCACATGATGGTCATGTGCTCCTATCACATGATGGTCATGAGCTCCTATAACATGATGGTCATGAGCTCCTATCACATGATGGTCATGAGCTCCTATCCGGCCCCCCATAGGAAAGTCCCCCTGGTGATAGTCCCAGGGGGACTGGGGATGTCATATGGGAGCACTCCCTCAGCCCCAGCCCCACATACGGGAGCACTCCCTCAGCCCCAGCCCCACATACGGGAGCACTCCCTCAGCCCCAGCCCCACATACGGGAGCACTCCCTCAGCCCCAGCCCCACATATGGGAGCACTCCCTCAGCCCCAGCCCCACATACAGGAGCACTCCCTCAGCCCCAGCCCCACATACAGGAGCACTCCCTCAGCCCCAGCCCCACATACGGGAGCACTCATCCTCCAGATGGTTGCAGTTGTTGGCTCTGAAGCCATTGTGTGCACACTCCTGCACAAGATACTCCCTGCCCTCACAGAACACATCGTCCAACCAGATGGGTCCGGAACCGGAACCAAAGTAGGCCGAAGAGAACACTGTTCTGGCTCCGGGGAAGCCCTGCGACCGACAGGCCACGCCCACCTCAACGAGGGTCCAGTGGTCATCACAGATGGTACCCCAGGCGCCATTGTAGTACATCTCCAGGCGGCCATCTCTGATGGAGGGGGAGGGGCCATGCTGGGTGCTGTTGGCCACACGCAGAGGGTAGGGATTGATGGGGACATCTGGTCACGAGAGAAGGTAATAGTAAATGATGGTAAACTGCAGTAAATCACAACAATATTAACAATAATATTAACAAATATACCCTACCCACCATGAATGCAGCTGCATCAGAACATGACCAGCAACTACACCTAGCAAGCTTGTACAGTGGAAGTGATGCCTTCACTCATAAAACATGCAGTACCTGAAACTGACAAAGATCATTAGTTGTTTTTTCCTCCCCTAAAACACAGATCCAAATAAGCCAACATCAAAATAATGCCATATTCTGTACACTTTTCCCTAACCCACCCAACTACTTTTAATTGATGGTGGGTCCAGTCTATGCAGCTGTTGGTGCCTTACACATATCCATGTGCATGTTCAAAGGGATGATTGTGGTGTGTACTGAAATGCACCTGCACCTTCTCTAGCTTTCCATTTGTCATCTTTTTTTTTACCAGAGCAGGTCGCACAACTATTTAATTAATGCTCACCAACCCACCTGTGCAGATGACTGATGCGTCTTCCTAGTGAATACAGTTGTGCACACCCCACCCATTGTGGCTGCATTCAAATATGGAGCTCTCCTTCCCAGTGCAGCGAAGGTCATCAAGCCAAATCTTGAAGGAGAAGACATATATGGGCACCAATACCACACCCAAGGGCATCGATTGTCTAACAAAACTCTGATTTCAGCTAATTAACTATCTACTTACAATAACCACTTTTTATTACACAATAATCATTAAATATACAACTAGACTACACAGTGTACATGTAAGAGAAGGACTATTTGTTTATTTGCCTAGTTAAGGTAAATGCACAAAAACATCAGAAAACTTGATCTTTTCATACGGACATCTGCAGCCACTCGCGCAAACACCCTACCATCTTACAGAAGCCACACCCACATGCCTGCCTATACAGCCACGCCCACCCAGCACTCACAGTTCCGCTGCCGGGACCAAAGGTGGCATACATGGAGGCACTCAGGGCCCTGAGGTAGCCAAGCTGAGGGCACACCACGTTGGCATACATGGAGGCACTCAGGGCCCTGGGGTAGCCAAGCTGAGGGCACACCACGTTGGCATACATGGAGGCACTCAGGGCCCTGGGGTAGCCAAGCTGAGGGCACACCACGTTGGCATACATGGAGGCACTCAGGGCCCTGGGGTAGCCAAGCTGAGGGCACACCACGTTGGCATACACGGAGGCACTCAGGGCCCTGGGGTAGCCAAGCTGAGGGCACACCACGTTGGCATACATGGAGGCACTCAGGGCCCTGGGGTAGCCAAGCTGAGGGCACACCACGTTGGCATACATGGAGGCACTCAGGGCCCTGGGGTAGCCAAGCTGAGGGCACACCACGTTGGCATACATGGAGGCACTCAGGGCCCTGGGGTAGCCACTTGAGCTGACGACACACCACGTTGGCATACATGGAGGCACTCAGGGCCCTGGGGTAGCCAAGCTGAGGGCACACCACGTTGGCATACATGGAGGCACTCAGGGCCCTGGGGTAGCCAAGCTGACGGCACACCACGTTGGCATACATGGAGGCACTCAGGGCCCTGGGGTAGCCAAGCTGAGGGCACACCACGTTGGCATACATGGAGGCACTCAGGGCCCTGGGGTAGCCAAGCTGAGGGCACACCACGTTGGCATACATGGAGGCACTCAGGGCCCTGGGGTAGCCAAGCTGAGGGCACACCACGTTGGCATACATGGAGGCACTCAGGGCCCTGGGGTAGCCACTTGAGCTGACGACACACCACGTTGGCATACATGGAGGCACTCAGGGCCCTGGGGTAGCCAAGCTGAGGGCACACCACGTTGGCATACATGGAGGCACTCAGGGCCCTGGGGTAGCCAAGCTGACGGCACACCACGTTGGCATACATGGAGGCACTCAGGACCCTGGGGTAGCCAAGCTGAGGGCACACCACGTTGGCATACATGGAGGCACTCAGGGCCCTGGGGTAGCCAAGCTGAGGGCACACCACGTTGGCATACATGGAGGCACTCAGGGCCCTGGGGTAGCCAAGCTGAGGGCACACCACGTTGGCATACATGGAGGCACTCAGGGCCCTGGGGTAGCCAAGCTGAGGGCCCTGGGGTAGCAAATCCTTCACCTCACATATCCTTCCAGTGGCACACAACCTACATGTAGAATATTTATTTATTGGCACACGTATACCACCTAACCAAATGGGTGTGCATTCCCCAGGATCACATCCCCTCCCTCACACCTAAGACCTTGCCACACCCCCACACCCGCCCACACCAACCACGCCCACTCACCATCCCCTGGTCCAAAGAAGGAACCACTTTGGAAGCCGATGACATCAGCATACCCAAGCTGCCTACACACCACCCTGGATGCCCTGAGGTTCCAGAAATCATCGCAGACTGTGCCCCACGTCTGGTTGTAGAACACCTCCACACATCCTTCAGAGCTGTTAGATCCCCCAACCAGACGAACAGGCAGAAGCTGTCCTGTATATAGGCACAAAGGGGTTAACAACACAACCAAAATATAGTACCTCCTATCACATGATGATCATGAGCTCCTATCACATGATGGTCATGAGCTCCTATCACATGATGGTCATGAGCTCCTATCACATGATGGTCATGAGCTCCTATCACATGATGGTCATGAGCTCCTATCACATGATGGTCATGAGCTCCTATCCGGCCCCCCATAGGAAAGTCCCCCTGGTGATAGTCCCAGGGGGACTGGGGATGTCATATGGGAGCACTCCCTCAGCCCCAGCCCCACATACGGGAGCACTCCCTCAGCCCCAGCCCCACATACGGGAGCACTCCCTCAGCCCCAGCCCCACATACGGGAGCACTCCCTCAGCCCCAGCCCCACATATGGGAGCACTCCCTCAGCCCCAGCCCCACATACAGGAGCACTCCCTCAGCCCCAGCCCCACATACAGGAGCACTCCCTCAGCCCCAGCCCCACATACGGTAGCACTCATCCTCCAGATGGTTGCAGTTGTTGGCTCTGAAGCCATTGTGTGCACACTCCTGCACAAGATACTCCCTGCCCTCACAGAACACATCGTCCAACCAGATGGGTCCGGAACCGGAACCAAAGTAGGCCGAAGAGAACACTGTTCTGGCTCCGGGGAAGCCCAGCGACCGACAGGCCACGCCCACCTCCACGAGGGTCCAGTGGTCATCACAGATGGTACCCCAGGCACCATTGTAGTACATCTCCAGGCGGCCATCTCTGATGGAGGGGGAGGGGCCACGCTGGGTGCTGTTGGCCAGACACAGAGGGTAGGGATTGATGGGGACATCTGGTCATGGGAGAAGGTAATAGTAAATGATGGTAAACTGCAGTAAATCACAACAAATTAACTAACAAATATACCCTACCCACCATGAATGCTGCTGCATTAGAACATGACCCAGCAACTACACCTAGCAAGCTTGCACAGTGGAAGTGATACCTTCACTCATAAAACATGCAGTACCTGAAACTGACAAAGATCATTAGCCAACTACTTTTAATTGATGGTGGGTCCAGTCTATACAGCTGTTGGTGCCTTACACATATCCATGTGCACGTTCAAAGGGATGATTGTGATGTGTACTGAAATGCACCTGCACCTTCTCTAGCTTTACATTTGTCATCTTTTTCTTTTTACCAGAGCAGTTTGCACAACTATTTAATTAATGCTCACCAACCCACCTGTGCAGATGACTGATGCGTCTTCCTCGTGAATACAGTTGTGCACACCCCACCCATTGTGGCTGCATTCAGATATGGAGCTCTCCTTCCCAGTGCAGCGAAGGTCATCAAGCCAAATCTTGAAGGAGAAGACACAGATGGCCACCAATACCACACCCAAGGCATCCACTGTCTAACAAAACTCTGATTTCAGTTAATTAACTATCTACTTACAATAACCAACTTTTATTAACAATAATCATTAAATATACAACTAGACTACACACAGTGTACATGCAAGAGAAGGACTATTTGTTTATTTGCCTAGTTAAGGTAAATGCACAAAAACATCAGAAAACTTGATCTTTTCATACGGACATCTGCAGCCACTCGCGCAAACACCCTACCATCTTACAGAAGCCACACCCACATGCCTGCCTATACAGCCACGCCCACCCTTCACTCACAGTTCCGCTAGGTTAGGGACAACAGTACATGTACCAAAAATAAAAGGGTAATTCAACACCTTGAAATATTGGGACAAACATTCAACCTGGAAGGTCATCTTAGTTTAGTGTTTGCCTTGGTCTAATGCTAGAATCACAACCACACACTATCCACAAGCATTTAGTACAACTGCACATCACCACAAAGGGATGGACTTCAGGGTTAACTGGGGTTGGGGGGGGGGGGGGGGGGGGGGTACGTGTGTAAGCATCGGCTATGTTCACATGGCTACATGGTTGTTCAGTTTTAACTTAAACCACTCATACACAGCATTGTGCTGTATCTGTTATTAATGGGTATATTCAGCATCCAGTTGCATCAATATCTAATAATGACCACACCCACCTAAACACATGACCAAAACGTGTTCGGAGTGGTTACAGTTGTGTACTCCAAACCCGGGGTTGGAGCAGTCCATCAGAGAGCCCTCTGATCCCAGGCATGCCACATTGTCCAGCCAGATAGGAGTGGTTCAAATCCCGTGGACTTAATTTAGGACCACATCCCATCACCCACGTCTGCACTGAAGTCTACAGAGCAAATCCTTCATCTCACATATCCTTCCAGTGGCACACAACCTAGAATATTTATTTATTGGCACACGTACATGTATACCACCTAACCAAATGGGTATGCATTCCCCAGGATCACATCCCCTCCCTCACACCTAAGACCTTGCCACACCCACACACCCGCCCCCACCAACCACGCCCACTCACCATCTCCTGGTCCAAAGAAGGAACCACTTTGGAAGCCGATGACATCAGCATACCCAAGCTGCCTACACACCACCCTGGGTGCCCTGAGGTTTCAGAAATCATCACAGACTGTGCCCCACGTCTGGTTGTAGAACACCTCCACACATCCTTCAGAGCTGTTACATGTAGATCCCCCAACCAGACGGACAGGCAGAAGCTGTCCTGTATGGTCAACAGCTCCTATCACATGATGGTCATGAGTTCCTATCACATGATGGTCATGAGCTCCTATCACATGATGGTCATGAGCTCCTATCACATGATGGTCATGAGCTCCTATCACATGATGGTCATGAGCTCCTATCACATGATGGTCATGAGCTCCTATCACATGATGGTCATGAGCTCCTATCACATGATGGTCATGAGCTCCTATCACATGATGGTCATGAGCTCCTATCACATGATGGTCATGAGCTCCTATCACATGATGGTCATGAGCTCCTATCACATGATGGTCATGAGCTCCTATCACATGATGGTCATGAGCTCCTATCACGTGATGGTCATGAGCTCCTATCACATGATGGTCATGAGCTCCTATCACGTGATGGTCATGAGCACCTATCACATGATGGTCATGAGCTCCTATCACATGATGGTCATGAGCTCCTATCACATGATGGTCATGAGCTCCTATCACGTGATGGTCATGAGCTCCTATCACATGATGGTCATGAGCTCCTATCACATGATGGTCATGAGCTCCTATCACATGATGGTCATGAGCTCCTATCACATGATGGTCATGAGCTCCTATCACATGATGGTCATGAGCTCCTATCACATGATGGTCATGAGCTCCTATCACATGATGGTCATGAGCTCCTATCACATGATGGTCATGAGCAAAGCACCACTACTCATGCCCCAATAGTACCTCCCATTACATGCATCACCACCACTAACATACCACAACTGTACGCAATTTGATTTGTCAACTATATATACACATGCAACGCAAATAGTGGCAAGGAAGATATTGTTGAAAAGTTATTACATGAAAATATATCCCACACTGAACACATGTATATACAATCATTTATTCCTTTCCCTCCCTCCTCCCCTCCCCTCTCTCTTTTCCCCTCACCTCATCTCCCACATGCCTACCTTGACACACCGCCCCCACATCTTCGCTGTGTGAATAATCGTGGTCCCCCCAGCCGTTGAAGGGACACAGGTCCATGCTACGCACGGACCCTATGCACTCCACATTGATGGGACCGGTCCCCTGACCAAATTCTGCATTAGTTGACGGTCATGATGCATAAGCATATCCTAACTGATGACACACCACCGAGGGAGGGAGGGAGGGAGGGAGGGAGGGAGGGAGGGAGGGAGGGAGGGAGGGAGGGAGGGAGGGAGGGAGGGAGGGAGGGAGGGAGGGAGGGAGGGAGGGAGGGAGGGAGGGAGGGAGGGAGGGAGGGAGGGAGGGAGGGAGGGAGGGAGGGAGGGAGGGAGGGAGGGAGGGAGGGAGGGAGGGAGGGAGGGAGGGAGGGAGGGAGGGACAGTCATGTAGCGATCGCATTATATCATAAGTCCCTCACATTGACATCATTGATATCCCAGAGGTCATCGCAGACTGTACCCCACTGCCCCTGGAACAGAACCTCGATACGCCCCTCATTAGGGGTCTGTCCACCAACCAGCCTGACATCAAAGGCAGGGAAAGTGGCATGTGGTATAGAGTGGGAGGGATGGGGAGGAGGGGTAGGGGAGGAGAGGGTGGATAGGAGAGGATGGAAAGGAGGAGAGAGAAAGAAAGGGACTGAAATCTTACAGCATTGATGGACAGATAGAGATCACACACACACTTATTGGTACAGACCACGCCTGCCTCTTCGCTGTGGACACAATTATGCTGTCCCCACGGAGAATAGGGACAGTCCCCTAGTTCTGCCTCCTGTCCAGTGCACTGCACATCGTCCAGGTGGATGGGCCCGGGAACGGACCCAAACAGAGCCCGGGGATATGCCTGGATGGCATTGGAGAAGCCCAACATACGGCAGACCACCAGGGCATCGCTGTACCCCCAGAGGTCATCACAGACAGTCCCCCATGTACCGTTGTACAAGATCTGGATGGTACCCTGGTTGAGGGTGTGGTTTGTAGCCACACCGTTGATCACCAGATGCACAGGGTTGTCATAGGCAACCGGAGCAAGGAATTAATAAAGGAATTATTTTTTAATGTGGAGCAAAGGAAGGGTGGGTGGAGCCTTAGGTTATGGGTGGGGTAATGGGTGGAGCCTCAGGTTATAGGGTGGAGCATCAGAATGAATGTCAATACATGGAGCTTTGAAGGGTGCTAGGGCAATGAACAGATAGGTAGCTAGGGCAATGAACAGATAGGTAGCTAGGGCAATGAACAGATAGGTAGCTAGGGCAATGAACAGATAGATAGCTAGGGCAATGAACAGATAGATAGCTAGGGCAATGAACAGATAGGTAGCTAGGGCAATGAACAGATAGGTAGCTAGGGCAATGAACAGATAGGTAGCTAGGGCAATGAACAGATAGATAGCTAGGGCAATGAACAGATAGATAGCTAGGGCAATGAACAGATAGGTAGCTAGGGCAATGAACAGATAGATAGCTAGGGCAATGAACAGATAGGTAGCTAGGGCAATGAACAGATAGGTAGCTAGGGCAATGAACAGATAGGTAGCTAGGGCAATGAACAGATAGGTAGCTAGGGCAATGAACAGATAGATAGCTAGGGCAATGAACAGATAGGTAGCTAGGGCAATGAACAGATAGATAGCTAGGGCAATGAACAGATAGATAGCTAGGGCAATGAACAGATAGGTAGCTAGGGCAATGAACAGATAGGTAGCTAGCGCGATGAACAGATAGATAGCTAGGGCAATGAACAGATAGCTAGCTAGGGCAATGAACAGATAGGTAGGGCAACAGTGGAGAGTACAAAACCCTCTGCACACTCCAATTAAAGGTTTTTAAAAAAATTGGATTAATGCCAGGGCACTGGTATCAACCTGCCAACAGGTTGACTTTTGCGCATGCTAACTTAAATAGGTAGTGCATGTGTATGCAGCCATGTGTAGTGTGTGCTCTTACCTATGTAATAGTACGTAACGTACAGAGATGATGTAATCCTTATTACATATGCTAAAGAGAAGACATTACACAGCCTTCCCTGGAATAACTACTAATAATGGCCACCCATTAAAACAACAATGATTACAACAAAGGAAACCAAGGACACCACACAACACCCTAACTTTTAAAAAAACCCACCTCCTCATCTGGAGCACACCTCACACTGGCATCCTCCCAATGTTGGCAGTTGTGTGTACCAAATGGCCTGTGCTGGCAAGCAGAAAGGCTCGGCTCATTCCTCATACACAACACGTCATCCAGCCAGGTAGGTCCAGTCCCCTGTCCATACCGTGTTGCCCTGGAAACGGGCAGCTCAAATACATACACAAGCAAGTACTAGCACACTACGTAACTATTAGCTGCATTTGCCTCCCCCCCCCCCCCCCCCCCCCATGTTGTACAAATGTTGAGCATTGATTACTGCAAATTACTGACTGCTACACTACAATGTACTTATCAGACCACACTACAATCACTACAAGATCACACTCACCACAAGCTCATTCCCACACTTATATATGTACACTATCCTCAAACTTCTAACCAGGGCAGTTTAAAAATCACTGTAAGGCAGCACATATGCACTAATTAGAGGGCAGCACATGTACACTAATTAGAGGGCAGCACGTGTGCACTAATTAGAGGGCAGCACATGTGCACTAATTAGAGGACAGCATGTTGCCAGGAATGCAAAATTACTAATCACTAAGTAAAGCTGAAGACCATACAACCCTCAGTCATCAAAAGACTTATAAGATGACGTTCCACATCACATGGCCCTTACAGCAGTACAGCTTCCAGAGCAGTGGGGTAGCCTAGCTGCCTGCACACCACCAGGGCCTCCAGAGCAGTGGGGTAGCCTAGCTGCCTGCACACCACCAGCAGTGGGGTAGCCTAGCTGCCTGCACACCACCAGGGCCTCCAGAGCAGTGGGGTAGCCTAGTTGCCTGCACACCTCCAGAGCAGTGGGGTAGCCTAGCTGCCTGCACACCACCAGGGCATTGGAGAAGGACCAGAGGTCACTGCACACGGTGCCCCACTGGTTGCTATGGTAGACCTCCACACCTCCATTGTCAGGACTGCACCCATTCACTAGCATGACAGCAAGATCTGGGAAAAGAGAGGGAGAGAGTGGGAGGGAGAGATGGAGTATATGGGTGTGTGTGTGTGTATGTGTGTGTGAGATAGAGGTCCCCCTCATCACCCCTAAGGCCCCCCTCATTAGCCCCCTGAGGTCCCCCTCATTAGCCCCCTAAGGTCCCCCTCATTAGCCCCCTAAGGTCCCCCTCATTAGCCCCCTAAGGTCCCCCTCATTAGCCCCCTAAGGTCCCCCTCATTAGCCCCCTAAGGTCCCCCTCATTAGCCCCCTAAGGTCCCCCTCATTAGCCCCCTAAAGTCCCCCTCATTAGCCCCCTGAGGTCAGCACTCACCATCAGAGCACACCAAGCCAGCATCCTGAGAATGCAGGCACCCCGTGTTGTTCAGCCCTGTGTACGTACAGTTGGCTAGAGACGACTCGTCTCCACGGCAATTGACATTCGACAACCACACTGGTCCGGTGCCCAGACCATAGACACCATTTGTCACAGCCCTCAAGGCAGAGGGGAAGCCAAGCATGCGACACACCACTACAGCGTCTTCGATGCTCCAGCCCAGACTGCATATGGTGCCCCACTGCCCTCCCACGCACACCTCCACACGGCCAAGATACTGCTCGCTGCCTGTTGAGTTTCCTCCATTAACCAATCTCACAGCAAAGTCTCTCTGAGCTGGAGAGGATGATATCATTCTCAATTTACACGTACATGTTACAAATCTGTAACATACATATACTATTAGTTGCTTTGTAGAGTCACGTGATGCAAAATTATTTTCTTTCCCCCCCCCCCCCCCCCCAGCATATAAAATGGTATACAAGTTATACAACACATCGACGTACGGAGTCGCAACGCAGTTGAAGTAACGGATCGCGGGCACGTGCGACCTTACTAAAATCGAATACATCAGATCGACTGCGCGTTCAGTGCTTCGCTTCATAGTCTGCAGCCAACATACCTATGGAGGTCGTTGCGAACCAAGCGGCCAACAACAGCGGTACAAATACAAATACTGTGATTCCAGCCACCATGCTCCGCACACAAATGGATGTACATTATTAAAAAGATTATACGAATGTTCCAACTATTAACGTCCGGAAGCACGTGCTAATTTACGTTTGTGGTTCGTTGCTTTGTGCACACCGCGAATAAACAGAATGAGACTTCACCCGCTTTTCTAATTTTTAACTACATGTACATGTAGGATTCTTTTTAAATGCCATGATATGGTGCCTAGAGTCCAAGTCGTCTGCTGTACTTAGTAATAGATTTAAATTGTTATTCAAGATGTGGGCACAATTAATTATAATGGAATAACACAATACAATCATTGACAACAAGCACCCAAGAACAAACACACACAACTGAGTACTGTTCATTTTCTGGGGAGTGTTTGGAGATAGGAGTGGCCCAGGATTGATTGAGCATTAGCTCTAGCCAGCTCCCTGACAGTTGGAGTGTTGTGCCTGCTTGATACTCCTCCCACAGTGGTAAGTCAGAGGGTTAAGCCATTGGTGTTCCAAAGCAGAGAGGGATTGACTCCCAACCACCATTCAGGTCAAGGTGCAGTCCAAATCCATGCTGATGCATCAGGTACTGATACAGACAGCTGCAGTCTGGCCTTATCAGCAAGAGAACGGCTATTAAGGAGAGAGTAAACTGCCTCCACATCAAACAGTGGGAGTACAGCCATCAAGCTCCTTATCAACAGGGAATCTGAAAGCTAAACACAAGGTGTTGAAGTAATTATGAAAATGATCACAATAACAGAAAGTGACACTTCAAAATGGCACAGAAATTAAAACCCATACAATAATAGTCAACTCTTGCAGCAAGTAGAGAGGCTAGGCGGGAAAATGTCTCTTGGGCCTCCACCCCCCAATTCTCACAGGTTTCTACAGCCAATGGAACACAGGTCCACCACAGCTCAAAGCACTTAGGGTCGTTAGCAACATGTTTGCGGGACTCTGCAGCTACTTCAGCTGTTGAACAGGACTCATCAATGATGGCAGGATTAAGTGGGGGTGTCACTGTTATATCCAACGCTGCAGGCAAACCCTTTTCCCATCTTGCTATCAGGACATCTGCTGGACATGAGCGGCTATTATCATGTGTAAGGCCATATACATGTACATGTAAACATAAAATTACATACATACACCAAAAGTGTCTTTTTTGACGTTTTGGCTGGGCTTGCCTCTAGGTTCTTCTACATACCAATGCCCTTTCTGTTTGATACGATGGGCCATCATTCACTAACCTGTAGGCATGGTGGGTATGTCATAGCCCGTCACGTCACTGCATGGACTGTTTGGCACACTTCTGCCAGATGGCAGGTCTTGCTCCTGAAGTCGAAAGGGGCTGCACCTTTGATTGCAAGGACCGCATGAACCCTGCTGATGTCCTCGTGCCCAAACTGGTCCTTATCTCGCCCTGCAAGCAGCCTTTGATCGCTTAACTCAGCCAACATTGAGCTTGATCTCAGGCCAGGGTCTACAACTGAGAAATGAGGAGAAGGAAAACACCGGAAGAATTATGATGCCTATAGTGCTAGGGGATGTGATCCCTCTAGTAGTTGAAGTATACGATGGATGGGGCGCCATGAGCCGATGAGGCTATAGCATGTAACATTTGCCCGTCTAAGCAAATTATACCAGGCCTCCGCGCGCAACAGACACCGGCAACTTTGTTCATATACCCGGCAAATGAACTTACTAGGCCTGCATTGCCGTTTATCAATTGTGCTAATGAGACAAAATGCTCAGGCGTTGCTGGCCCACCATAGCCCGTAAATTTGAGTGGTGTATGTATTATACTAGTAGGTATAAGTGTTTATAATTGTGTTACTGATAGGCCTGAACTGTATTAGTGAGTTGTGGTGTTTTAAATAGAAGCTTAAATCATCCTTCCTGCCATACAGCTGTCCAAGGTGTGAACAGCATGCAGTACAGAAAAGTATGAGGTTTGAAACCTGCAAACTTGCATGCATTATAATGTACTTTGTAATTTGTTATTCAAGATGTATGCACAATTAATTATAATCCAAGAATGCAATGCAATTGTTGACAAGCACCCAAGCACAAACACAAACAATTGAGCCACCCAATCTGCATAAGCTCCATCCACAGTCTGCATAAGCTCCACCCCACAGTCTACATACAGTCTACATAAGCTCCACCCCCAGTCTACATAAGCTCCACCCACAGTCTACATAAGCTCCACCCACAGTCTACATAAGCTCCACCCCAGTCTACATAAGCTCCACCCCACAGTCTACATAAGCTCCACCCCCACAGTCTACATAAGCTCCACCCCTACAGTCTACATAAGCTCCACCCACAGTCTACATAAGCTCCACCCCCCACAAACCTCAGCTTCATGTCACTGAAGCTCCTGCAAGTGCTGGTTGACTCCTCGCTCTCTAATTGGAAATAACCTGTTGCCATAGTGATTGGTGCAACAGGTCACAGTGTTAAAACCCTTTACATACCACTGTATGAAGCCATGGTGATATTCCGGCCTGTCATAGTTACCCTACTACAACCTGTGGATGTTCTCAATGGTGTCCCCATCAGGAATGGACACCATCTGATTTGAGTAGAACATGTAATTATCGTTTAAGGTGACGTCGTCCGTTTTGTTCTATGGAAAAGAGGGTTATACCCAAATATAAATATTGTACCCACACTAACATCACCACTGCATTATCCTCTGCATCCCACTATAGCATGTCCACACCCTCACAACAGCACACCATCACTACACCACTACACACATCCACACCCTCACAACAGCACACCACTATAGCACATCCTCACCCTCACAACAGCACACCATCACTATAGCACATCCACACCCTGATAATAGCACACCATCACCATAGCACATCCTCACCCTCACAACAGCACACCATCACTATAGCACATCCACACCATCCCAACAGCACACCATCACTACATCACTACACACATCCACACCCTCACAACAGCACACCACTATAGCACATCCACACCCTTACAACAGCACAACATCACTACACACATCCACACCATCCCAACAGCACACCATCACTACACACATCCACACCATCACTACCACACACCCTCACTACAACACATCCACACTACCATACACACTCACTACCACACACCCTCACTACCACACACCCTCACTACCACACACCCTCACTCCACATACCATCACTACCACACACACACTCACTACCATACACACTCACTACCACACACCCTCACTACCACACACCCTCACTACCACACACACACTCACTACCACACACTCACTACCACTACTACACACCCTCACTACCACACCCTCACTACCACACACCCTCACTACCACACACCATCACTACCACACACACTCACTACCACACCTCACTACCACACACCCTCACTACTACACACCCTCACTACCACACCATCACTACCCTCACTACCACACACCATCACTACCACACACACTACCACACCCTCACTACTACACACCCTCACTACTACACACCCTCACTACCACACACCCTCACTACCACACACCCTCACTACTACACACCCTCACTACTACACACCCTCACTACCACACCATCACTACCACACACCCTCACTACAACACATCCACACTACCATACACACTACCACACACCCTCACTACCACACACCATCACTACCACACACCCTCACTACCACACACCCTCACTACCACACACCCTCACTACCACACCCTCACTACCACACCCTCACTACCACACCCTCACTACCACACACCCTCACAACCACCCTCACTACCACACACACTCACTACCACACACCCTCACTACCACATACCCTCACTACCACGCCACTGCACACACCCTCACTGCCACACACCCTCACTACCACACCCTTACTACCACACACCCTCACTACCACACACCCTCACTCACTACCACACATCCTCACCCTCACTACCACACACCCTCACTACCACACACACTCACTGGGTATCCATTTCCGTATCACATAGTGTCTGAACTGGAAGGACTAGGGATGTGTACATGTCTACGTCTGTAGGAATTCTTGAAGAATAAGAGAGAGGGTGGTAGGGAAGGAGGGAGAGTCAGAGGGATGAAGGGGAGAGCAAGGAAAGGAGAGGAGGGAGGAAAGGGAAGGAGAGAAGGGAGGGAAGGGAAGGAGAGGATGTGAGGAGGGGAAGGGAAGGAGAGGATGTGAGAGAAGGGGAAGGGAAGGAGAGGATGTGAGGAGGGGAAGGGAAGGAGAGGATGTGAGGAGGAGAAGGGAAGGAGAGGATGTGAGGAGGGGAAGGGAAGGAGAGGATGTGAGGAGGGGAAGGGAAGGAGAGGATGTGAGGATGTGAAGGGAAGGAGAGGATGTGAGGAGGGGAAGGGAAGGAGAGGATGTGAGGAGGGGAAGGGAAGGAGAGGATGTGAGGAGGGGAAGGGAAGGAGAGGATGTGAGGAGGGGAAGGGAAGGAGAGGATGTGATGATGTGAAGGGGAAGGAGAGATGGTGGAAAAGGTCAAAAGTTTTAAATAGTCTATCCAATCTTACCTGGTAAGCATATGAATATTTCTTTCTGTCTTGGTTGTGTGTTTCACCAGTCTTGAGGACACTAATGTTTGTTTTATCAGCCTTGGGTTACATCAGTCCTGAGGCCTTCTCTCTCCTCTCCATCAGTCCTGAGGCCATCTACCTTCCCTCCATCAGTCCTGAGGCCTTTGCTCTCCTCTCCAACAGCGTCCTTTGCTTGTCCCCTTTCCTGCAGCGCAATAAGGATGAATTGCGGAGTGAGTGAGGAAGTAATACGATGCATTATATGGATGGATGATGGAGCACCTCTCTACTCTATTTTATAGATTGCTCATGCATATGCATACTGGAAGAATTTAATTTATTTATTTTATCTTATATTTATTATTATTATTGTAAATTCCTGTTTGTGTATATTAAAACTTTTAATTCTTATGTATCAGTGTAATACAGTATGAATAACAAACGAAGAGACAGGACCAGCTGTAGCTAAGGAGTGGGTCTCCAGCCCCCCTCTCCCATCCCTCCAGTCCCTCTCTCGCATATAAATAGGGGTGGGGGGTGCCGGCCTTACGGTACTCTGCTACGACTACGTTAAGGCCTTAGGCTTACCTCTAATTCAATCACATCAATGTTGTTGGAGGATCTACTGCGTCTCTTACAACAGCAGATAGATGTTCTGGTGATACAGAAACAGATAGTTATAATACGGCAAAAGATAGAACGATTCCATTTCCCATAATTTAGCTGTTCTATTTGCTGCTAATCTTAATATTATTTATTTTAAATAATATATTGCGTGTATCATTCACCGTACAGCCGGTCCATTGCCATTCGATCGATCGTATGTACGTACGTATAGGGCGTAGGGGCCAACATGATCATCTCGAGGACCAGCTACAGACACACGCAGCGGCGGATCCAGAATTTTTCTAGGAGGGTAACCATTAGGCTATCTGTATAACATCTGTGTTGGCTTCTCGTTTTGCCTCCTAGTTTAGCTGGTTTATCTGTGCTTCCTTTAAATTGCTTCACGCTGAAGGTCTACAAACAGTCGATTGTCATCAGCCCACCTCTTCTATGACAATGCATGTGCCCCGGGGGGTGTGGCCAGGAGCTGCACTTTAAACTGAGCCTGTTGACCTCTGATGGGGCAGATGTGTGGAGTGTCCCTGTGGAAAGAGCTTGGCACACTTCTCGTACCACTTGCTATGCTAGACAAGTAGACATGCAGTATACAAGGGATCAGCGGTGATATAGTGTGTTGTATTTTAATCCAATAATACAACACAATTATTGACAACAAGCACCAAACACACACGCACAAAACAACTGAGTACTATTCTGTTCTTTGGAGTGTTTGGTGATAGGAACGGACCAGGATTGATTGTGCATTAACAAGCTGAGGTTGGCCATATAGCTGTGGTAGGCCATATAGCTGTGGTAGGCCATATAGCTGTGGTAGGCCATATAGCTGTGCTGTTGTCTTTGATATGTGACTAACTGAAGGCACTCAGTGCCTAGTGCCTCTGGTCCCCAGACCCCATAGTTCTCCACTAAGTGGTATCCAACGGCAGCCCAACTCGGCACACTTGGGGATCACTTTCTGTGCTGCTAAAACACCGGGCTTTCAATGTAGAATGCAGTGGGTATGCAATAGTGATGTGCAGCAGAGGGGCACCATGTTCTGGAACTATGCTGTCCCCATCCACAGCCAATGTCTAGGTGTGCCTATAAACCAGCTGGCTGAAAGGTGTTGTACACCGGAGTGTTGTGCCAGGTTTAAGGTGTGCTGATAAACCAGCTTGCTGAAAGGCGTTGTACACCGGAGCGTTGTGCCAGGTTGATACTCCTTTGCATGTGACACAGAGGGCCAAGTGCACGTTTGGGAAGGAGAGGGAGAAAGCATTTGAGTTCCATTTGAACTCACTCAGGTCAAGGTGCAGTCCAAATCCTTGCTGATGCATGAGGCGGTTAGTCTGGTCTTATAAGCAAGAGAACAACTGTTAATGGAGAGAGGTGAACTGCACCTGCATCAAACAGTGGGAGTACAGCTCTGCAAGCTTCCTTATTGACAGGGAATCTGAGGTGTTGATCACAATAACAGAATGTGAACAAAACTTTATAATAGACAATTCAACTTACTTTTTTGCTGGGTGTTTGATGAAGACCAAAACTTAAAGATGGCACAGAAATCAAAACCCATACAATCATGCCATTTGAACTTACTTTGTTGCTGGATGTTAGACAGACTACACTGTAAAACAAAACCAAGATGGCACAGAAATTTTATAAAACCCATACAATAATAGTCAATCGCAAACTTACTTTTTTGCTGTTAGACGATCAAGATGGTGCAGAAATTTATACACTTGTAGAACAAAACTGCAAGATGGAACAGAAATTAAACCCATACAAATTTAGCCATATCAACTTACTTTTTTGCTGGATGTTAGACTAGTAGAACAAAACTTCAAGATTTGATAAAACCCATACAATAATAGTCAATCGCAAACTTACTTTTTTGCTGGGTCTTTCTTGCTGGGTATTGAAGAACAAAACTTCAAGATGGCACAGAACTCCTACAATAATAGTCAATTCAACTTACTTTGTTGCTGGATGTTAGACACAACACTCTGCCCAGACCACCACCACACTTTGTGTGAATAGCACTAAAGACCACACCTACTGGTGTCAGCATCCATTTGATGGAGATGTGCAGGACATGAGTTCTCAATCCGAGGGCCCTCAGGTTGGAGGTGATAATGTGGAGGTAGTGATGATGTGGTGATGGTGGTGATGTGGAGGTGATCCTCCATAGTGACTTCTGCAGCAATTCCTTGAAGATTCCATTACAGTTCTCTCACATATGCAAGAATTCGCTAGTTACAAGTTCTGGGTTGTCAAGTGATTCTCTTTTGTTCAAATAGAATAATGTATTCTGCCTGGGAGCTCCCTAAATCAGTCTTTTGTGTCCAGACATTGATGCGTTACAAAAATGAAGTAAATAAATATACGAAAATAAATGAAAGTGGCAAATTGGAAATCATAACAAATAAAAATTCCCCAACAGCTGAAGACAGATGATGAAAATGGATCTATGAACTTGTGTGGTCCGTAACCCACTGGTGATCTCCCTGGAGGGACAACACACCTGTAGCCAACAGTGTGGGCTGCAGCTGTGTACAACACTGAAGAGAGGGGGATGTTTTGAGATCTCAGATCACTACACAGCACTGGCTCTCATGTAACATAAGAGAAGATGTGATCATCAAATGCAGAACAGCATAAGATGATCGCGATCAGATGGCCAACATGAGCTATCAAGAAGAGCTATCAAGAAGAGCTATCAAGAAGAGCTACCTAGAGAGCTATAAGCGATGCCTTGCCTTACTACCACCTCCTTCTCCAACTCGGTGCCAACAACTTCCTTCTCAACTCCAACATCCCTCTCATTGACACCAACATCCAACACACTTTCTCATATGCAATTTACAATATGTATACATAATACAAATACATATTCACATTTGTTGACACACCACAAGATATACTATACCAGATATTATACCATAAGACATTATACCATACCACATTTTATATAATAAAATATACCATACCACATCTTATACCACAAGCTGATATAGCACAAGATATTGTACCAGAAGATTTGTTGAAACATGTACCAGATATTGTACCATACCAGATTTTACTGTACCAGATATATACCATACCAGATTTCATACCACAAGCTACTCACAAGATATGATATTCCACAAGATAGATATTATACCACAGAATATTATACCTTAGAATATTATACCACAGAATATTATACTTATACCACTAGATATTATACCCCAGAATATTATACCACAGAATACTATACCACAGTAATCATTTTAAAATGTATCGTGATTTTGTGTACCACAAAAAAGATTTATAGGTACTTCAAACAATTATAACTAACATTTCGCGTCCGATCGCTATTAGCAGCCACGTGAAAGGTTGCGCGCGCATGCGTACACATTTGACGAAAAAGCTAGCATTCAAGGTATGTAGGAGGTCTATAGAAGGTATGTAGAAGGTAGATGGTCTGTAGAAGGTATGTTGATGGTATGTAGAAGGTATGTTGATGGTATGTAGAAGGTATGTTGATGGTATGTAGAAGGTATGTTGATGGTATGTAGAAGGTATGTTGATGGTATGTAGAAGGTAGAAGGTATGTTGATGGTATGTAGAAGGTAGAAGGTATGTTGATGGTATGTAGAAGGTAGATGGTCTGTAGAAGGTATATTGATGGTATGTAGACTGTATGTAGAAGGTATGTTGATGGTATGTAGAAGGTATGTAGATGGTATGTAGAAGGTATGTTGATGGTATATTGAAGGTATGCAGAAGGTATGTTGATGGTATGCTGGTGGGATGTGTTGATGGTATAAAGAAAGCAATACTGCTATCACAATCAATCTTGGTACATGGGGATCCACACCATTCCAGCCACAATTGATGAGTAAAGGTGACAGGAATACAGATGACTAAAACACAGGTGATCTTCGCAAAAATTATCCTTGAGCAAACAGGTGACTTGACAATGCAGGTACCCGAACATTGGCCTGAGCACTGCTGAGTGACTGGAACAATGTGAAAATGACCACAGGTGACTGGCCAGATGAGTAGAACAGTCGATTCCAACAGAGATCATTCAAACAGAGGTGATTCAAACAGAGGTGATTCAAACAGAGGTGATTCAAACAGAGGTGATTCAAACAGAGGTGATTCAAACAGAGGTGATTCAAACAGAGGTGATTCAAACAGAGATGATTCAAACAGAGATGATTCAAACAGAGATGATTCAAACAGAGATGATTCAAACAGAGATGATTCAAACAGAGATGATTCAAACAGAGATGATTCAAACAGAGATGATTCAAACAGAGGTGATTCAAACAGAGATGATTCAAACAGAGATGATTCAAACAGAGATGATTCAAACAGAGATGATTCAAACAGAGATGATTCAAACAGAGATGATTCAAACAGAGATGATTCAAACAGAGATGATTCAAACAGAGGTGATTCAAACAGAGATGATTCAAACAGAGATGATTCAAACAGAGATGATTCAAACAGAGATGATTCAAACAGAGATGATTCAAACAGAGATCATTCAAACAGAGATGATTCAAACAGAGATCATTCAAACACATGAGATTCAAACACAGGTGATCGATTCAAACAGGTGATTGATTCAAACAGGTGATTCAAACAAACAGGTAATTCAAACACATGTGATTTAAACACATGTGATTTAAACACATGTGATCCAAATGCAGGTGATTGATTAAAACAAGGTGATTCAAACAAGGTGATTCAAACAGAGATGATTCAAACAAGGTGATTCAAACAGAGGTGATTCAAACAGAGATGATTCAAACACATGAGATTCAAACACATGAGATTCAAACACAGGTGATTGATTAAAACAAGGTGATTCAAACAAGGTGATTCAAACAGAGGTGATTCAAACAGAGATGATTCAAACACAGGTGATTCAAACACAGGTGATTCAAACACATGAGATTCAAACACAGGTGATTGATTAAAACAAGGTGATTCAAACAAGGTGATTCAAACACAGGTGATTCAAACACATGTCATTTAAACACAGGTGATTCAAACACAGACATGAGCCCAGAGGTGAGTGTAAACACAGGTACTTGGAACATTTACTTGATCACAGGTGACTCAACCGCAAGTGATTTGAAAGGCTGAATAACACAGTTGACAGGAACTTGAAAATGGATGACTGGAGTGCAGCTGCAATGGACAAATTACATGTATAAATCTAGATCAATCATGTGTAACTTATGTAACTTAGGTGCACACAGCATGTGTGCAATGTACTGGTACAGTATCTCCTTTACCTCACTGAAGATTGTACTCGCTAAACACAAGTAATGAAGCTTCCCTCAGGCTACAGTAAACAGCTGTAGTGCAGCACTTACTGGCATTCCATTCAAAGTTGCTTGCTCTTTATCAAGGTATGTTAGTTTAGATTTGTTTAGCAGGCAGCAGGTAGGAACAGAGAAGAGGACCGAATTGGAACAGCTAAAATCAGGAAGTAAAAAAGTCACATCAACTTTAAATATTATCATGGCACGATGATCATTATCATTAAGGTGTATGTATTTTTAGCAATGATGTCATGATACAATGTACGTACCAGTATGGAGACAGATTGCTGATTGCCGGAGCTGATTATCATTAACAACCTGCCATTAAGAGACAAGCATGGATATGTGAGTGAACACATTTTTAAAAATGACATTGTTGCCAAGCAAAAATACTAAATACATGTATACTACGACTACAATAAGTATCTGCACTGCATTTCTTACTGGCATTTGCTCTCTCCATACACCAATCAGCACAGCAAGTATGTTGCAATCCAGATGTGACACTGTTTCAGCAATCACACAGAATGAATGAACAGGCACATGACAGCATGCCACAATAATAACAAAAAAGAATTCTTCCTTTAAAAAGAATAGTTTCTCACCTTGAGGATATTGACAGCAGAGGTAACCAACTCCAGAAAGGCAACAGTAGCCAGAACAGATGACACAATAAGGTAGAGCAGGTATCTTGCAAGCCACAGGAAGTGAATGAACAGGCTCCATACACCTATCAGCACAGCAAATATGTTGCAATCCAGATGTGACACTGTTTCAGCACACTGTTTGAGCGATCACACAGAATGAATGAACAGGCACATGAAAGCATGCCACAATAATAACAAAAAAAATCTTCCCTTTAAAACAATAGTTTTTCTCACCTTGAGGATATTGACAGCAGAATTAACCAACTCCAGAAAGGCAAAGGTAACCAGAACAGATGATGAGACAATAAGGTAGAGCAGGTATCTTGCAAGCCACACAGAGTGAATGAACAGGCTCCATACACCTAGCAAGTATGTTGCAATCCAGATGTGACACTGTTTCAGCGATCACATAGAATGAATGAACAGGCACATGACAGCATGCCAAACTAATTTTAAAAAAGAATTCTTCCTTTTAAAAAAATAGTTTCTCACCTTGAGGATATTGACAGCAGAGGTAACCAACTCCAGAAAGGCAAAGGTAACCAGAACAGATGATGACACAATAAGGTAGAGCAGGCATGTTGCAAGCCACAGAAAGTGAATGAACAGGCTCCATACACCTATCAGCACAGCAAGTATGTTGCAATCCAGATGTGACACTGTTTCAGCAATCACATAGAATGAATGAACTAGCACATGACAGCATGCCAAAATAATTTTAAAAAAGAATTTATCCTTTTAAAAAAAAAAGAATTCTTCCTTTAAAAAAAATAGTTTCTCACCTTGAGGATATTGACAGCAGAGGTAACCAACTCCAGAAAGGCAAAGGTAACCAGAACAGATGATGACACAATAAGGTAGAGCAGGTATCTTGCATTCCACACAGAGTGAATGAACAGGCTCCATACACCTATCAGCACAGCAAATGTGTTGCAATCCAGATGTGACACTGTTTGAGCGACCACACAGAATGAATGAACAGGCACATGACAGCATGCCAAAATAATTTTAAAATAGAATTCTTCCTTTAAAAAAAATAGTTTCTCACCTTGAGGATATTGACAGCAGAGGTAACCAACTCCAGAAAGGCAACGGTAACCAGAACAGATGATGACACAATAAGGTAGAGCAGGTATCTTGCAAGCCACACAGAGTGAATGAACAGGCTCCATACACCTATCAGCACAGCAAATGTGTTGCAATCCAGATGTGACACTGTTTCAGCGATCACATAGAATGAATGAACAGGCACATGACAGCATGCCAAAATAATTTTAAAAAAGAATTCTTCCTTTAAAAAAAATAGTTTCTCACCTTGAGGATATTGACAGCAGAGGTAACCAACTCCAGAAAGGCAACGGTAACCAGAACAGATGATGACACAATAAGGTAGAGCAGGTATCTTGCAAGCCACACAGAGTGAATGAACAGGCTCCATACACCTATCAGCACAGCAAATGTGTTGCAATCCAGATGTGACACTGTTTGAGCGACCACACAGAATGAATGAACAGGCACATGACAGCATGCCAAAATAATTTTAAAAAAGAATTCTTCCTTTAAAAAAAATAGTTTCTCACCTTGAGGATATTGACAGCAGAGGTAACCAACACTAGAAAGGCAAAGGTAACCAGAACAGATGATGACACAATAAGGTAGAGCAGGTATCTTGCAAGCCACACAGAGTGAATGAACAGGCTCCATACACCTAGCAAGTATGTTGCAATCCAGATGTGACACTGTTTCAGCGATCACATAGAATGAATGAACAGGCACATGACGGCATGCCAAAATAATTTTAAAAAAGAATTCTTCCTTTTAAAAAAATAGTTTCTCACCTTGAGGATATTGACAGCAGAGGTAACCAACTCCAGAAAGGCAACAGTAGCCAGAACAGATGACACAATAAGGTAGAGCAGGTATGTTGCAAGCGACAGAAAGTGAATGAACAGGCTCCATACACCTATCAGCACAGCAAATGTGTTGCAATCCAGATGTGACACTGTTTCAGCACACTGTTTGAGCGATCACACAGAATGAATGAACAGGCACATGAAAGCATGCCACAATAATAACAAAAAAATTCTTATTCGTTTCTCACCTTGAGGATATTGACAGCAGAGGTAACCAACTCCAGAAAGGCAAAGGTAACCAGAACAGATGACACAATAAGGTAGAGCAGGTACATGTATGTTGCAAGCCACAGAAAGTGAACGAACAGGCTCCATACACCTATCAGCACAGCAAATATGTTGCAATCCAGATGTGACACTGTTTCAGCACACTGTTTGAGCGATCACATAGAATGAATGAACAGGCACATGAATGCATGCCAAAATAATTTTAAAAAAGAATTCTTCCTTTAAAAAAAATAGTTTCTCACCTTGAGGATATTGACAGCAGAGGTAACCAACTCCAGAAAGGCAACAGTAGCCAGAACAGATGACATAATAAGGTAGAGCAGGTATGTTGCAAGCCACAGAAAGTGAATGAACAGGCTCCATACACCTATCAGCGCAGAAAGTATGTTGCAATCCAGATGTGACATTGTTTGAGTGATCACACAGAATGAATGAACAGGCACATGAAAGCATGCTACAATAACAACAAAAAATTCTTATTTTTAAAATATAGTTTCTCACCTTTAGGATATTGACAGCAGAGGTAACCAACTCCAGAAAGGCAAAGGTAACCAGAACAGATGACACAATAAGGTAGAGCAGCAGAATCAGCAGGGAAAGCAGTGCAGCAAGAGCAGGAGAGAGGCTATTTTTGGATTTTGTCTTTTAAAATTTTTTTGGTTTTTTTGGGGGGTTTTTTTTTACAGCAGGCAGCGGAGCAGCAGAGGAGCAGCAGAGGAGCAGCAGAGGAGCAGCAGAGGAGCTGCAGAGGAGTAGATGGGGCCAAATTGGAACAGCTAAAATCAGGAAGTAAAAAAGTCACATCAACTTTAAATATTATCATGGCACGATGAACATTATCATTAAGGTGTATGTATTTTTAGCAATGATGTCATGATACGTACCAGTATGGAGACAGATTGCCGATTGCCAGAGCTGATTATCACCAACAACCTGCCATTAAGAGACAAGCATGGATATGTGAGTGAACCATGATTGCAGCAGCCATGATACGTACCAGTATGGATGACAAATGATCACCACAGCTGATAACAACCTGCCATTAAGAGACAAGCACGGATAGGTGAGTGAACCACAATTGCCGCAATTTTCTAACTCACTGCTAAAAAAGCAACCACATCAGCTTACACTCACCTTGGATATGCCAGCAGGGAGCTTACCTCTGCCCATGTACAGGAGGAAAGAGCAAGATGGAGGAGGAGGGAAGGGGAGGGGGAGGAGGGAAGGGGAGGGGGGAGGAGGGAAGGGGAGGGGGGAGGTAGGGGAGGGATTTGGTGGGCATGTGTGCATGGGGAGCATGGAAGACAGGTGAATGCTTGGCTTTTGACAGGTCGCATAGCATGAGATGTCCAGGTGTCTCAAAAAGGTCAGGTGCAGATGGTCAGGTGACCAGGTGGGTACTGCAAAGATCAAGTGGTTCCCAGGTGGGTAAAGCAAAGATCAGGTGACCAGGTGGGTAAAGCAAAGATCAGGTGGTGACCAGGTGGGTAAAGCAACGATCAGGTGACCAGGTGGGTAAAGCAAAGATCAGGTGGTGACCAGGTGGGTAAAGCAAAGATCAGGTGACCAGGTGGGGTACAGGTGACCAGGTGGGTAAAGCAAAGATCAGGTGAGGGACCAGGTGTCTGCTTCAAATGTGGTGTGGCTTAAATGTAGGTAGACTTGACATGAGGTGGCTTGACAGGAGGTGGCTGGACATGAGGTGGCTTGACAGGAGGTGGCTTGGCAGGAGGTGGCTTGACAGGAGGTGGCTTGACAGGAGGTGGCTGGACAGGAGGTGGCTGGACAGGAGGTGGCTGGACAGGAGGTGGCTGGACAGGAGGTGGCTGGACAGGAGGTGGCTGGACAGGAGGTGGCTGGACAGGAGGTGGCTGGACAGGAGGTGGCTTGACAGGTGTCTCCAAAAGGTCAGGTGCAGAAGGTCAGGTGACCAGGTGGCTACTTCTAACGTCACGTGGAGGTGGTGGCTGTTTCTAAAGTCAGGTGACCAGATGGCTGTTTCTAAAGTCAGGTGACCAGATGGCTGCTTCTAAAGTCAGGTGACCAGATGGCTGCTTCTAAAATCAGGACTGGATCACTGCAATAAGTCTGGCAAAAGATTCACAAAAAGAGTGAAATGAAGGACACAGCTGTGTGTGTGTGTCCTGCTTGTGTTGGCAACACGCGGGTGCCATCATACCCCATCATGGAGCAACAACAACTTGGTGTTCTCAGGGCACAGTGGTGTGGTAGTGGTGTGGACAGTGGTGTGACAACTTGGTGTTCTCAGGGCACATCTTTGTGGTAGTGGTGTGGGTAGTGGTGTGGGCAGTGGTGTGACAACTTGGTGTTCTCAGGGCACATCTCTGTGGTAGTGGTGTGGGCAGTGGTGTGACAACTTGGTGTTCTCAGGGCACATCTTTGTGGTAGTGGTGTGGGCAGTGGTGTGACAAATTGGTGTTCTCAGGGTACATCTCTGTGGCAGTGGTGTGGGCAGTGGTGTGACAACTTGGTGTTCTCAGGGCACATCTCTGTGGTAGTGGTGTGGGCAGTGGTGTGACAACTTGGTGTTCTCAGGGCACATCTCTGTGGTAGTGGTGTGGGCAGTGGTGTGACAAATTGGTGTTCTCAGGGTACATCTCTGTGGTAGTGGTGTGGGCAGTGGTGTGACAACTTGGTGTTCTCAGGGCACATCTTTGTGGTAGAGGTGTGGGTAGTGGTGTGACAACTTGGTGTTCTCAGGGCACATCTTTGTGGTAGTGGTGTGGGCAGTGGTGTGACAACTTGGTGTTCTCAGGGCACATCTTTGTGGTAGTGGTGTGGGCAGTGGTGTGACAACTTGGTGTTCAGGGATCATCTTGGTGTTCAGGGATCATCTTGATGTTCAGGGATCATCTTGATATTCAGGGATCATCTTCATGTTCAGGTATCATCTTGATGTTCGGGGATCATCTTGATGTTCGGGGATCATCTTTGTGGCAGTGGTATGACATCTTGATGTTCTCTGCGCACATCTTTGTGGTTGTGGTGTTCCTGGCCATGGGGCCCAGCAGGCTTCTAGGCAGCTAATACCTTCCAACTTGGTGGCCATGTTTTTTAAATAAGTGTACCTACTTAACTATTTAACTATTATTATAATTTCCCTTTTTCTTTTTTTTTTTGTTGTTTTTCTTTCCCCCCCCCCCCCCAACCCCCCACGCGTGTGCCCTCCCTCCCTGGAGTGGTGTTCCCCTCCACAGCATGCAAATGTGTGGGGAGACGACGTTAATTTTAAGGAAGAGGGAAGAGGGGAGAAGGAGAAAGAGGAAACTGGAAATAGTAGCAGGTATCCCCTTCCTCTACAAATACGAGAGGGAGGGGGGGAGTGTGGGGGAAGGGTAAGAAAGAGGCAGGGTCAGAACAGGGCTTAAGGGCTGGGCACGTGCCACAAATTGCCCCACCCACCCATGGACTGCCGCTGCAGGACAGGGAGGGGTAGGAACAGCGCACAGAATATTGGGATGACACTACTGACTGGGCACCCTCAGAGTGCCTCCCTTCTGTGCATCAGTCCCCAAGAGTGAAAGAAGGGGGAGGAGGAGACTTGAAGAGTGGAACAAGTATGATGGGGAATCCCTACTAGGGGGGAGGGAGGGAGGTCCCCTCCGCTCACTGTCACATGACCAGCTGCTACAAACAAGCATACACACGCTTGCACGTTTTTTTTTTTTTTTAATCTTTGGCCAACATAAAACCATGGCAACGTGACAGGTAGTGCCCCATGCAGGTGGGACAGTGCAATGCTCCCATTCCCTCCTCACCTTGTACCCCAGACACCAAGGGGAGGTCCAGCACTGTCACCCTCACATCATGTACTCCCATCTGTGACCACGCCCACTGACCCTGCACTCCCTCCAGCAGCAAAAAACAAAGGTCCCCCACCCGCCCACCTCCACCCCCAAACCAGTACCATACAATATGGGGGATTTTAAGAACATGCACTTTTTTACATTGACTGCATTTCACATCACCAACAGAGCTAAATAAATTCAAGACTCAACATTTTGGCAACTGTTTTCCAATCTATAGTACATGCATGTGGTATGACTAAATGAAACCTGGCTGGGAGACGTTCTAGTCTAAAGTGGCTGCTATATGAAGCAAGATCTCTAAAGGTACGATGCTCAAGACAGGTGACAAGCGAGATACAAGCGAGATACAAGCAAGATAGGGATTCAAGAGCTAGTAAAACAATCCTGCTCAGGATTCCTGACGTGACATTACCTCACACATGTAATACTTCTTGGAAAAACGTATGCACAAAACAAAGAGTCCGAATTTAAATTGCCCTATTGCTGATGTGAAATGAAGCCTGTTGACCCAACCCCTCCCTCCCTCCCCTCCCCTCCCCCTCCACCCACCCAACCTACGCATGCTGGAGGAATGGTGACAGGGCCAAGGTCAGTACTGACAGCTTTAAAATATGTATCCCATGGTAGAGCTAACTCACTTTTCCACCTAGCTAATATATATCTGAACTTGGTACCAAATACACAACAGGTAGGTGTATTGGGAACCAAATCCTCATTTGCAGGAGTTTCAGAACAATTTGGCTATTTGATAGGTTAAGCAATATTAGCATTACTAATATTGAATCTTCAAATACCAAAAACTTTCTGGAACTCTTGCATACATATGGTACATGTATATATACACCAGAACCAAGCCCTCACAGCACACACGCTCACTCCTAAGCCCTTAAGCCCAGTCCTAGGAGCATGTCAGTCTGCCTTTGTAGTGGAAGTGGTCACCAGAGGGAGTACTTTGATGTGGAGGGCACGGTGGCTTGAATCTCCGCACATGGGTCTGGGGACAAGGTGAAGAGAGAACGGAAACACGACACAACCCCACCCACATAGAACACACACCGCCATTGTTCACACCTTAATTTCTTCACATGGATAGCCACTACACTTTTAAAATTACCACAGGCACCATTTCTATATGATAGTCTTTCTATTTATACTTATTACCAGCTGTCCTCCTCCCTCCCTGGAGTGGTTTTGGGAGATTACTTACCCCAAGGAAGAGGGAAGAGGGGAGAAGGAGAAAGAGGAAACTGGAAATAGTAGCAGGTATCCACTTCCTCTACAAATACGAGAGGGAGGGGGGTGTGGGGGAAGGGTGAGGTTGAAGGCGGAGGCAAGATCCAAGGTTTGGGGCGGGGCACATGCCCCGGTGCCCCGCCCACCCGTTATCTGCGGCCGCTGTGACTGGGAGGGGAAAGGCGGCTCCAGAGTTTTGGGAGTGACACTTCTGGGTGGGCCAGGCCCAAAGTGCCCTCCCCCCTGGACGCCTTTAAGAGTGAAAGAAGGGGGAGGAGGAGACATGAAGAGTGGAACAAGTATGAAGATGGATCCCTATGAGGGGGGAGGGAGGGAGGGGACAGCACACACAGCAGCCGGTCATGTGACAGAGGCCAAAGACCACTCACTCACCACCGCGCGGCCTCTTACCACGCGGTGGCATAGACTGGTCTTCAGCCCTGCGCTTGCCCTTTAAGGCAATACGCTGAGCCTCAGAGATAGGCACACGCGACCCACCCTCCCCTCCCCTCCCACCCTCCCTTCCCATCCCGCCCCCCCTTCCCACCCCACCCAGAGCAGTGGCACCGCTGGTGGTTCCCACCCCACCAGCGGTGCCCCTCCCCCAACCCCCCAGGGGGGCCAAGGGGGCGCCCCGATCACCACTAGGGGCGCCCCCTAAATCCCAGGGGGTGCCCTCTGCACTCGGTAGGGCACCCCCTGCACTCTCGAGGGCGCCTCCCTCACGATGGGAGGCGCCCTCAAAATACACGGGGGCATCCTCTGGACTCGGGAGGATACCCCCTTCACTCTCGAGGGCACCCCCTGATGCACAAGGGGGAGCGCCCTCGCTATGCAAGGGGACACCCCCTTCACCAATGGGGGTGTCCCTTGCACCCAATTGGGCACTCCCACCACCACCACCCAATGGGCCACTCCCACCACCACCACCCAATGGGCCACTCCCACCACCACCACCCAATGGGCCACTCCCACCACCACCACCCAATGGGCCACTCCCACCACCAGAGGAGGTGGACCCACCAGTTTGCTGGGCAAGCTCACCCTCATCACCCTCACCACCAGAAGACGCTTCTGCACCACCCGAGGGTGTGGCCCCACCCGTTAGCTGGGCCAGCTGCTCACCCACACCACCAAGTCGGGTCACCTCAACCTCACTCATGGGCACACAACTAGAGTCCCTGTGTTGCCCCCTCTCGGGCATTGTTGCCGCACCCATCACTGGAGAAGGAGGGGTCGAGCCATACGTGAGCCTCCTGAATATAGGCTCACAGTGCACTACTGCTGGTGCTGATAGGGGTGGTGGAAGAGAGACATGTGGGGGTGGAGGAGGGGAGACATGTGGGGGTGGAGGAGGAGCGGAGACAGGAGGGGGGGGTGGAGGAGTAATGTAAACAGAGGGAGAGGAGGAGCCAGAAGGGAGGACAGGGGGCTGCACATGGGCAGGGCCTGCCATGTAGGCCGCAAACATGGTGTGGCAGATCTCTTCCACGTCCTCTCTGTAGGCCGCAAACATGGTGTGAAAGATCTCCTCCACGTCCCCTCTGGAGAGGTGGGTCGCCTCCACGACCGCTACCCTCCTCTCCAGTGCAGATGGTGGTCGTGCTGAGGGGCCGGGAGGAGTGGATGGGGCAGGTAGATCAGCTGGTGCTGGTGCTGGTGGGGCCTGATTCCTCTCTTCCCGAGCTGCCACTCTTTCAACAAGTTCATTCCGTTCTTGCTGCTGGGCCCTGAGCTCTGCATAAGTAGAAATAGTAAATATGAAGTCCAATACAGGGCTTTTTTTTACATGCTGCATTCACATGCCAGAACCACAGATCGTGTTGCGTGAGCAAGTGGAATGGGTGGGTGTAGTGCAAAGTGCTGTAATGCACAGTGGGGTTAAATAGCACTAAGGGGGTTCAGGCAGCACTAAGGGGGTTCAGGCAGCACTATGGGGGTTCAGGCACTAAGGGAATTCAGGCAGCACTAAGGGGGTTCAGGCAGCACTATTGCAAATGTCGGGGAGGGGTAACACAAGAGGGCAGGAGGCCTTGCACACAAATACGCCAGTCAGGTGACACCATATCTTCTGTATTACATGCACTATATGCCTACACAGTTATAGGTTCAACACTTACCGTCCCTGGTTAAGGGCGCATGCTCCTCCGTGGGGTTGGCTATCCCTGAAGGCAGTGGAAAGGAGCATTTATAAAGACGAGTTGGATACCATTGTGCTCTGCTTGCCATATTACATGTCGTGGTTATTTTAAGCCATTAATGAATTCGATTTGTACATTACATCATCGTACGTGTAGACCCATGCAAATATGAATATTAATTTTCACTATTATTTATTTCTACAACCAGTCGCCTGTATATATTATACATGCAAGGGACATACGGCAGCGGAGACGGGGTCAAAGGGGGGGAGTAAACTGAAGTACATCCGCGGAGACGGGGGCAAGGGGGTTTGCTCTGCAGTTTTGCCATGGGTGGGAAGCAATGCAAGTATCCACACAGTACAAGAACCACCCAACCCGGCCGGTACCCGTAGTTCTTTTGTCCTTTTCAGCTAGGACACGTGCATGACCAGAACGCGAGCATGACGACGCTTCGTTAGAAGTTAAAACTACGATAACCCCAAACACAATACAAGCACGTATATATCTGCTGGCGTACCGTGTTTGGAGAGTAGATGCTTCATGTAACATGTCGCCTGTGAGGCGATTCGCTTGCGCACGTCTTCCATGGGTGACGCGCGTGTTAAAAGAGGTCCGCGGGATCCCTACGGAAGTACAGTAATTATGATAGAAAATTCTAGTGGTGGAAGCAAGAAGGCAAACAGAGACCTGCCAGGCACTCCTTACCTGCCAGCGCACGGCATAGCCTTCGTGACAGCGGAAACACAACAGTGCTTGTGTTTCCCGCTGCACGTAGAGGTTTAGCAACTTCGTCCTTATTGATGCACGAACAAGTGGAGTAGCAGCCATTTTGAGTTTCTAAGTCGATCGGATATCAGAGTCTTTCGGAGCATGAAAAACGAAATATAATTATCAAATTGTTACTTTAATACCGACAACTGCGCATGCGCGCCAAGGCATCACCGCATCATTGCGTGATTGGACCAATATTAGTAGATATACTATGCATATTAGCATATATTTTTCCCTGCGCGCGACAAATTTCCACAGGTTTCATTTTGACTTGCATCATGAACAATTTAACACTGACGACCACTCTCCCCCAAGTCGACGGTAGCATCTTAAGCCGTCAGAAAGCGGGCCTTTCACATAAATACATGTACCACCTGGTATCATGAATAACTCATACGGAACGAGGATAGGGACATATGATATCATAGGATTGCTGATCTGAACGGAATTGAGGGATGTAGATCTGTATGTGATTAAACCTTTGGATGAATAGGTGCAGACATGTAGGTCACACATGTAGATTGCACCATTGATAGGAACAGCTGACACAACTCAAACTCCACATGACAATCTAAAATGAATAATCCCAACAACCTCAGTTCCTCCTACATGTACATGTACAATCCAGGCAGTCCAGCCACATAAGCAGTTGGGAGGGTACTCCCTGGAGATCCCCTCTGTGTTAAGGGGGAGGGGGAGGTGCCACTCCAAGTTGTTGGTCTGCTCACTGAGGGAGACAGAACCATGGGGCATCTCTGGCCTCTTCAGGTTGGGTTCAACCAGGGTCAGCTGTGGGCATCAGGATATGTGAAAGGTCTACACCATGCCAGTATACATCTTAAAACAGACACCTTAAATGACGTATCCAATCAGCTTCTAGCAATAACATTTAACTACACATGGCCTCTCCCACCAGAGTACTAACCTTGTGTTCTGTCTGATGGCGGTGCACTCACTTCTATCTAAGGCTACATAAGCACAACTGACACAGAGGACTGGGGACCAGGTGTGCTCACCTCTGAGGCTTTCCACCTCCACTGCAGGGGGCGGGGCAGAAAACCTGTCACTCTTAATCTCAAGTTCGTCGGAGCCAGATGACTTCTTTGGGAACCATTCATCATGATCGATGGTTGGAATCGTACTGAATATTGTGCAGCTGCTGTTAATGATCTGAACAGATTGACAGACTAAGCGCGCACAGTATCCATCTGAGAGTCTTGATTCTAACGGTGTGGGTCTCATACACGTGTGAGCACACACACACACACACACATATGAACACACACACACATGTGAACACACACATATGAACATGTGAACACACACACATGTACATGTACCCACTATCACTGAACACAGCAGGTGGAGTACGTGAGTCCGCAAAATTCAGGTCACCAATAGACTGGCTATTAGACTTACGAGTGGCTGGGAACATTGTACTCTGGGAGTAGGGTTGTTTTACGTGGACAATTGGGTGCAACGCTTGATCCCTCCCTCCTTTCATGACTGTGTACTGTACCTTGCCCCGCCTCACCTCCATTAGCATTTCATCAAACTCGCGCATGGCAGAAGCAAGAAGACTCAGTCAGCTTGACCGGAGATAATACATAGACCAAGCCGAGGAGCGTGTCCATAGAGGTTTTCCTGTTCCCCTTAATTGCAGACAAGTAAGTACTAACTTAACTGAAACTGATTCACGCAACCCGTACCCCTATTTCATTCTTAATTAAGTGGACAAGAAACCTGCCCCCCAGCACACGTGACGTCGTTAGGATCGGGAGAGAAGCCCTATAATTAACGAGCTAGATGATATTAATATCTATGTTTCTGTAACCTGATGTAAACGTAAAAGCATGAAAGGAAAGGAAAAAAAAAAAAAAAAAAACAGTGACATCATCATGATACTAAATGCCCCATGCATGCATGTGACTCGATTATTCATTATCTTACGTCGACGAGTCGACGCAATCGCACCTAAGCTTCTCAATCTGGATAGTATCGATCGACAGAATCCAATGACATCATCCCTTCGCCCTACGGAGTCTCGTACCCAGACCCTGGTTCGATCCGTAATTGTGGGAATCAAGGTCTGGGTACGAGACTACTTACGGAGCTAAAGCTAAAGGTATTAGCGAGTAAGCTGTTTTTTGGATTTCTTTTGGTTACGTGAAGTGCTGTATATACAAGCACTGGGTACCCAGAACGGTTTTTAGTATTCCACCCTCAAATTTCCCTTTTTGTCTCTCTTCATCTCCCACCGTTCTCTCGTTCCTCCTCCCCTCCCCTCCCCTCCCTGTCCTCCCATACCCTCCCCTCCCTCTCCTCCCCTCCCCTCCCTGTCCTCCCATACCCTCCCCTCCCCTCCCTCTCCTCCCCTCCCTCCCCTCCCCTCCCCTCCCCTCCCCTCCCCTCCCCTCCCCTCCCCTCCCCTCCCCTCCCCTCCCCTCCCCTCCCCTCCCCTCCCCTCCCCTCCCCTCCCCTCCCCTCCCCTCCCCTCCCCTCCCCTCCCCTCCCTGTCCTCCCATACCCTCCCCTCCCCTCCCTCTCCTCCCCTCCCTCCCCTCCCCTCCCCCCCTGTCCTCCCATACCCTCCCCTCCCGTGTGTGCCTATGAAGTGTGAAGGGAGGTGGTTGTGTGATGTGTGTGCCTATGAAGTGTGGTGGGAGGTGGTTGTGTGATGTGTGTGCCTATGAAGTGTGAAGGGAGGTGGTTGTGTGATGTGTGTGCCTATGAAGTGTGATGGGAGGTGGTTGTGTGATGTGTGTGCCTATGAAGTGTGGTGGGAGGTGGTTGTGTGATGTGTGTGCCTATGAAGTGTGGTGGGAGGTGGTTGTGTGATGTGTGTGCCTATGAAGTGTGGTGGGAGGTGGTTGTGTGATGTGTGTGTGCCTATGAAGTGTGGTGGGAGGTGGTTGTGTGATGTGTGTGCCTATGAAGTGTGGTGGGATCAGGTGGTTGTGTGATGTGTGTGCCTATGAAGTGTGGTGGGAGGTGGTTGTGTGATGTGTGTGCCTATGAAGTGTGATGGGAGGTGGTTCTGTGATGTGTGTGCCTATGAAGTGTGATGGGAGGTGGTTGTGTGATGTGTGTGCCTATGAAGTGTGGTGGGAGGTGGTTGTGTGATGTGTGTGCCTATGAAGTGTGATGGGAGGTGGTTCTGTGATGTGTGTGCCTATGAAGTGTGATGGGAGGTGGTTGTGTGATGTGTGTGCCTATGAAGTGTGGTGGGAGGTGGTTGTGTGATGTGTGTGCCTATGAAGTGTGGTGGGAGGTGGTTGTGTGATGTGTGTGCCTATGAAGTGTGATGGGAGGTGGTTCTGTGATGTGTGTGCCTATGAAGTGTGAAGGGAGGTGGTTGTGTGATGTGTGTGCCTATGAAGTGTGATGGGAGGTGGTTGTGTGATGTGTGTGCCTATGAAGTGTGATGGGAGGTGGTTGTGTGATGTGTGTGCCTATGAAGTGTGATGGGAGGTGGTTGTGTGATGTGTGTGCCTATGAAGTGTGGTGGGAGGTGGTTGTGTGATGTGTGTGCCTATGAAGTGTGAAGGGAGGTGGTTGTGTGATGTGTGCCTATGAAGTGTGATGGGAGGTGGTTGTGTGATGTGTGTGCCTATGAAGTGTGATGGGAGGTGGTTGTGTGATGTGTGTGCCTATGAAGTGTGAAGGGAGGTGGTTCTGTGATGTGTGCCTATGAAATGTGGTGGGAGGTGCCTAGGGATGTTCCCACCTACCAGCCCTAGGTCCTTCCAATTGCCACTGAACCACACATGCACACACATACACACACACACACATATACACACACATCATAAGTCTCAGAAACATGTGTTCAGTTACATTAGGCTGGCTATTATCAAACATTGAGATTCAGGTCCACCAAGTCAACTGTGAATTAAATTGTTAATAGCCTATCAACCTGGGATGGTCCAACAAAACCCAGGGTAACCCAGGGCTGGGAATAGTATGGGATGGTGTCATGTGCAGGGGATGATAACACACCATGTGTCATATTAGGGAACCGTTTAACAAAGTCTTCACTCTGCCTCCTCCCCATCCCCCTCTCCCTCCTCCCCACCCCCTCTCCCTCCCCTCTCCCTCCTCCCCAACCTCTCTCCCTCCTCCCCATTCCCTCTTCCTCCTCCCCATCCCCTCTCCCTCCCCATCCCATCTCCCTCCTCCCCATCCCCTCTCCCTCCTCCCCATGTAGCACCACTGCCGGTCATGTGGTAAGGTCTTCTGTCATAACTGCTGCTCAAAGAAGGTCATGTTGGTTTCAAGCAAGTAAGTTATGGGGGCGGGGCTTTTTTTTGTTTAATAATACTAATACAGATGGTACATGTTCTACTCCTCTCCCAGGACTCTGACGGTCACCTCTCGAAGAGGGGGGAGGGGCCTGCAAGGTCGTTGCTAGGCTACCATCTCCAGGGAGAACACCTCTGGAGGTATGGGGGGGGTCCAGACCAGGGAGGGCAGGAGTGGTGTCCTACAGTCTGGAGAACTACGATGGACTCACCAAAGATGACAGCTACGTGGTGATAGAGACCCAGAACAGTGGGAGGATGTTCCCTTACTCTAAATGGTGCCCACCTTGGTCATGTATAAAGTTCCAAATGTATTTTGGTGCTTATGATGTGGACTTGCACCCACCACTACATACACACAACACAACCACTTGCTCTACATAGTGCACTGTTCTGTCTCCAAGGTGAGGGTGGCCCCCATGTCAGAGAGGCCTGCTGGCTCCGCCTTCCTCTCAGACTGGTATGTGTGGGTCACCTTGCTGAGTCTGTCCTTATCTTCATCACTGTTCTGGGCCTCCTCTGAGGGAGGGAGGGAGGGAGGAGGGGGGACCATGGCCCTCTCCCTGGACCAGAGTGCTAACCTTGTGTTCAGTGGTGTCTGATGGTATGTTGTAGGCCCTTGGGATGGCATAGGTGGTATTGTACAAACCTGCAACCCAACAAAAGCAAAAATTGTAACCCCCCCTGAAGTCAAAATCATTCATCATCAATGCATGGTTGGATCATACTCACCAATCAACACAGCTGATAAATTTCGTGGAGCTGTTGTTAAATTACTTAGGGAACACTTTTGGGTAATAGTCTTGAACCTGATGGTGTGGGAGGTGCCCCTCCCAGGCTCGGCTGGGTAGTGGACATCTTGGCATTGAGCCAGTCTTCACCTGTGGACTGTTTGATGAGCACTGGACCTGGGAGGGGGGAGGAGGGAATATTGATGGGGGAGTGTGGAGGGGAGAGTGGGGAAGTGGATGGTGGGTGCCACCTATAACTGATATTGGGTGGGGATAGGTTGGTGAAGATGCACATGTACTACTGCCCATATGCCAGCCTTGAACCTTCCTGCACACTGGAGGGCAGAGGATGATTCCCTTGGCCCACTTGTTTTATTGAGTAGTAGTCAGTCCCCAGACCACCTCACTCAGTCCCCAGACCACCTCACTCAGTTCCCAGACCACCTCATTAAGTCCCCAGACCACCTCGCTCAGTCCCCAGACCACCTCACTCAATCCCCAGACCACCTCACTCAGTCCCCAGACCACCTCACTCAGTTCCCAGACTACCTCATTCAGTCCCCAGACCAACTCACTCAGTTCCCAGACCACCTCACTCAGTTCCCAGACCACCTCACTCAGTCCCCAGACCACCTCACTCAGTTCCCAGACCACCTCATTAAGTCCCCAGACCACCTCATTAGGTTCCCAGACCACCTCACTCAGTCCCCAGACAACCTCACTCAGTCCCCAGACCACCTCACTCAGTCCCCAGACCACCTCACTCAGTCCCCAGACCACCTCACTCAGTCCCCAGACCACCTCACTCAGTCCCCAGACCAACTCACTCAGTTCCCAGACCACCTCACTCAGTTCCCAGACCACCTCACTCAGTCCCCAGACCACCTCACTCAGTTCCCAGACCACCTCATTCAGTCCCCAGACCACCTCATTAGGTTCCCAGACCACCTCACTCAGTCCCCAGACCACCTCACTCAGTCCCCAGACCACCTCACTCAGTCCCCAGACTACCTCACTCAGTCCCCAGACCACCTCACTCAGTCCCCAGACCACCTCACTCAGTTCCCAGACCACCTCACTCAGTCTGGGCATAGTGAACACTTCACACCTCTGAGAGATCAATCAGTTACCTAGCAACTAACATCCACAAGTTTGGTATCTCATGTGTATGCAGATAATTGCAAGCCCTCGAGTTGATCTGTTTGTTCTGCATTAGGTAGACCCTCACATGGCATAGCTAGACCCTCACATGGCATAGCTAGACCCTCACATGACATAGCTAGACCCTCACATGACATAGCTAGACCCTCACATGGCATAGCTAGACCCTCACATGACATAGCTAGACCCTCACATGGCATAGCTAGACCCTCACATGACATAGCTAGACCATCACATGACATAGCTAGACCATCACATGACATAGCTAGACCCTCATATGGCATAGCTAGACCCTCACATGACATAGCTAGACCATCACATGACATAGCTAAACCATCACATGGCATAGCTAGACCATCACATGACATAGCTAGACCATCACATGGCATAGCTAGACCCTCACATGAGATAGCTAGACCTTCACATGACATAGCTAGACCATCACATGGCATAGCTAGACCCTCATATGGCATAGCTAGACCCTCACATGACATAGCTAGACCATCACATGACATAGCTAGACCATCACATGACATAGCTAGACCATCACATGGCATAGCTAGACCCTCACATGAGATAGCTAGACCTTCACATGACATAGCTAGACCATCACATGACACAGCTAGACCATCACATGACATAGCTAGACCATCACATGGCATAGCTAGACCATCACATGACACAGCTAGACCATCACATGATATAGCTAGACTATCACATGGACAGTGGGTCAGGAAGGTCATATGGATGATTAAAAATTATTATGATTGGAGGAATGCAATTTGCATACTCTTGACCAAACAGTTCCACATTCCAACACACAGGTGGGACATTGGGGGGTACCATACATCAATATAGACCACGCCCACCTCCGTCCTACACACATCTACCTCCTTCCTACACACACACCTCTATCCTACACACGCCTACATGTACATGTACCTCCATCCTACACACACACCTCTATCCTACACATGCCCACCTCCATCCTACACACGCCCACCTCCATCCTACACCCCACCTCCATCCTACACACGCCCACCTCCATCCTACACACACCCACCTCCATCCTACACACACCCACCTCCATCCTACACACTCCCACCTCCATCCTACACACACCCACCTCCATCCTACACACACCCACCTCCATCCTACACACACCCACCTCCATCCTACACACTCCCACCTCCATCCTACACACGCCTACCTCCATCCTACACACTCCCACCTCCATCCTACACACTCCCACCTCCATCCTACACACGCCCACCTCCATCCTACACACGCCCACCTCCATCCTACACACGCCCACCTCCATCCTACACACACCCACCTCCATCCTACACACTACATACATATACATCGTCCAACTTACTGTGCATGCTGTCACAGGATCTTTACTGAACAAGTTGTAGGAATCTCCAGCCTCAGGATCCATGCACACAACATGCCTCTCCTCCTCCTCCTCCTCCTCACTTTGTGGGGTCATGGAAACTCCTCCCACGATGAGCTCATTACTCTTCCAACTTGCTAACCTTTCTCACACTTGTGATGGGTATTAGAAATTTCACCATCTTTTCAGGATCTGCATCACAAAAAGTATCAGTAAAGCAATTGACAAACAGTTTTTTAAGTGGTACTTTTGTCATATTGTATTGAAGGCTGCCCTTCCAGGACACTGGGAAAGCACTTATGACCTAACTGAACTCCCTTTTCCATTATCAACACTTCGAAGACTTTCACTCCTGTAGACGACCATGCAGTATGTGTGCGCGTGTGTGTGTGTGTGTGTGTGTGTGTGTGTGTGTGTGCGCGTGCGCGCGTGTGTGTGCGAGTGTGTGTGTGTGCGAGTGTGTGTGTGTGTGTGTGTGTGTGTGTGTGTGTGTGTGTGTGTGTGTGTGTGTGTGTGTGCGTGTGTGTGTGTGCGAGTGTGCGCGCACGTGTATGTTTCACGAGTGTGGGTATTTGGAGGAATGGATACATGTACATGCACAACTTTAAAAAAAAGTGGACCTGTATACTGCTCTTACTTGACATCTAATGAATACGCTGCACTTTTATCACCACCTCGGGGTCTCAGCAGGTAGACGCCGTCACTCATTAGCTCCAAGAGACTCACGGCTTCGTGGCGTGGCAATGTGGGGCTGTACCATCTAGTATGCGTTTTGCAACGATGAGCCGCAGCGTATATAAGTACATTACTACACAGAGATATGCACCTAGCTCAGCTACATGACAATGTGGGGCTAGTAGGTCTATGAGTTTTACAACGTGCCTAGTCTCGTACCCAGACCCAAACAGATACAAGTTAGTAACTCGGTTAGTAAGCTCAGGAGTGTTCTTCTGCACGCAGAGGTCACTTCTCCAGTAGTCACTGTACGCTATACCCGCAGCCCATCACTCTGAATGCCGGCACAAGTTACACCTTGACAGTTACTTTTCGGCCCAGCCAAAAGGTGTGGTTTAGCCTCCGTATTCTTGCTCGTGGTATGCTAGCTGCAGCTTAGCATCAAGTGTGCTCTTAGGCTGATGTCTGATAGCGAAGTTAGTAGCCAATCAAATGGTAAGGTTGAACTGCCAACCTATGTTTTGCGTGACGTGTACACGTAGAGTCTCTAGCTGTGGTAATTTAATTTTTGTGTCATTCTCTCCACTTCACAGAATGCATATGAAGAGTTCGTTGAGATTGGAACATCAGACGGAGTATTTCGGATTCCCATACTGGCTCTAGTGCCCAGACCCAACCTGTCTATACCTGAATACCTCAAATTTGGCATGTGTGCCATATGTGACAGTGTCACAGTAAAAGTCAGTGCCTGTACAACACCAGGTATGTGTGTGTGTGTGTGTGTTAATGTTGTCCGTATATATTTGTACATGTGTCATGGTGTGTTTATGGTGTGGATGTGGGATGTGATGTTTGTCCTGTTTTATATTCTACTGTGGGCGTACCCCTATCCCCCCCCCCCCCCCTCCTCAGGTGTACCCCTAACTATCCCCTCCCCACCCAGGTGTACCCATAACTATCCCTCCCCCACCCTCCCACTGAAGGTATCAAGCTAGCAAGTTCACCATCACAGCAGTGGCCCCTGGACCCCTCTGGGATCCTTATCTTCTCCACTGCAGAATATGAGGGCACCATTGAGCCCAGCAGTGGCCCCTGGACCCCTCTGGGATCCTTATCTTCTCCACTGCAGAATATGAGGGCACCATTGAGTCCAGCAGTGGCCCCTGGACCCCTCTGGGATCCTTATCTTCTCCATTGCAGAATATGAGGGCACCATTGAGTCCAGCAGTGGCCCCTGGACCCCTCTGGGATCCTTATCTTCTCCACTGCAGAATATGAGGGCACCATTGAGCCCAGCAGTGGCCCCTGGACCCCTCTGGGATCCTTATCTTCTCCACTGCAGAATATGAGGGCACCATTGAGCCCAGCAGTGGCCCCTGGACCCCTCTGGGATCCTTATCTTCTCCACTGCAGAATATGAGGGCACCATTGAGTCCAGCAGTGGCCCCTGGACCCCTCTGGGATCCTTATCTTCTCCACTGCAGAATATGAGGGCACTATTGAGCCCAGCGGTGGCCCCTGGACCCCTCTGGGATCCTTATCTTCTCCACTGCAGAATATGAGGGCACCATTGAACCCAGCGGCTGCCACAGACTGAAGCTACTGCTGTCTCCATCGGTGGTGGCCCCTCCCACCCTCTCATGGGACACTTCAAAGTGTGTGCCCCCTGGGGGGTGTGGACACTTCCCTAATCACATGTGCCAGGCTGGTGGAAGGTTGGTGACTGAGGTGAGGGGAAGTGTGGTGTTGTGGGAAGTGCATCATTGGTAGGGTGATATGATTGTGACATAGGCGTGTGTGTTGTGTATGGTTATGAGGAGGTGTGTGTTGAGGATGGTGGATCATGGTCGGTGTGGTGAAAAGGTTGGTAACTATGCACATGGCATCCATTTCAAGTGCTTTATGTGACCATAGGAGGCAACACTACAGTGGTACTTACATGTATGACTTGTGCAAAGGGGAATGGCTCAGTGTGTATGTTAAGTCATACACGTAACATACATGTATATGGTAGTGTATGAGGGGACTTGATGATACTCATTTCTCATTCATAGTACCACCTACATGTGGGGTGGCAGCTAAAAACAGAGTATCGCATAGCAGGGATGTACTGTCAAGTTTGCAACAGGGGGTGGGTTTTGGAATATATTTAAATATAGGGGGTGGGCAAAAATAAAAGCCTTCCCTCTGCACTGTTAAATGGCATGCCATGCAGTTTTATTTTGGCACGGCATGTGTACACCAGAGGGTGTGTTAGGCAAAGGTAGGGGGTGGGTAGAGGGTGGGTAGGGAGTGGGTAGGGGTGGGAGTGGTAAATCCCTGCCTTATTGCCCACATGTGTGTGATGCATATCAGCCAGTGATGCTACACATTACATCATCACTTCTGTTTCCCCCTGCAGTGTCCCTTTCCCCTGGCTCCATTGAGAGGTACATCAAAAATGCTCAGCGGGGACTCTCCTTCCTGCCCCCAGAGGTCAGTACACGAGTTCATGACCTTTTTATGTTCCCAGACATTCAGTATTTTACATTGTGAGGCCATGTTCCCTAGCCTCATCCCCAGGCCCTATTTAAATTATGGAGGTGGAAAATATTTTCCACCCCTGTAATTTAATTGTGTGTGTGCATGTGCAGTGTGATGCAATTACACATGGCTTTGCACACACACATATGTCTAAAAATGCCACACAACACATACACATATGCATCCAACACATACATGCACATGTATACACACACACACACATACACATACACACACGCAATCAGTCTGGGTTCCATCATGTTGGCATTGATACAGAAGCCCTGAAGTTTGGTTACTGCTCCCCTCAACATGTGCCAGAAGGAAAGGTGGGCATGATAATGAGCCTTGCATTCCATTTGATGCTCACTCCCCCAGGTGGTGAACATCACCAACCACACCACTAGTCCTAAGGTGTGTGTGGATGACAGGTACACACACATATGGGAAAGTGGAGAGGAGGAGGAGCAGGGGGGGAGGGTCAGGGTAGATGGAAGGAGGGAGGAGTAATTGGCATTCCATTGAAGGGTGTGGTGTGTGAAGCTCCCAAAGTGTGGGGAGGGACTCTTCTTGAGTGTGGGGGAGGGGCTGTTTTTTTGTATACTAATACAGATGGTACATATTCTACTCCTCTCCCAGGACTCTGACGGTCACCTCTCGAAGAGGGGGGAGGGGCCTGCAAGGTCGTTGCTAGGATACCATCTCCAGAGCACAGTACCTCTGGAGGTGGGGGGTCCAGACCAGGGAGGGCAGGAGTGGTGTCCTACAGTCTGGAGGACTACGATGGACTCACCAAAGATAACAGCTACGTGGTGATAGAGACCCAGAACAGTGGGAGCGTGTTCCCTTAGTCTAAATGATGCACACCTTGGTCATGTATAAAGTTCCAAATGTATTTTGGTGCTTATGATGTGGACTTGCACCCACCACTACATACACACAACACAACCACTTGCTCTACATAGTTCACTGTTCTGTCTCCAAGGTGATGGTGGCCCCCATGTCAGAGAGGCCTGCTGGCTCCGCCTTCCTCTCAGACTGGTATGTGTGGGTCACCTTGCTGAGTCTGTCCTTATCTTCATCACTGTTCTGGGCCTCCTCTGAGGGAGGGAGGGAGGGCGTGAGAGGTTTTTATATGCCTAAAGCACTCACCCGTCTGGCCTCGGGCACACCTCCGGCCAAGTAATGGCCACACCCCTGGCCAAGTAATGACCACACCCCCGGCCAAGTAATGACCACACCCCTGGCCAAGTAATGACCACACCCCCGGCCAAGTAATGACCACACCCCCGGCCAAGTAATGACCACACCCCTGGCCAAGTAATGACCACACCCCCGGCCAAGTAATGACCACACCTCTGGCCAAGTAATGACCACACCCCTGGCCAAGTAATGACCACACCCCTAGCCAAGTAATGACCACACCCACACCCCAAGTGCTTTGGATTGATGACATGGCAATATGTGGACTTCGGAGACCTTATAGCTATATAGGGTACCAGACCTTATAGCTATATAGGGTACCAGACCTTATAGCTATATAGGGTACCAGACCTTATAACTATATAGGGTACCAGACCTTATAGCTATATAGGGTACCAGACCTTATAGCTATATAGGGTACCAGACCTTATAGCTATATAGGGTACCAGACCTTATAGCTATATAGGGTACCAGACCTTATAGCTATATAGGGTACCAGACCTTATACCTATATAGGGTACCAGACGAACAAGTCTTTGGAGCAGTATAGCAACAACTTATACCAGCACAGTTTAATGCTGGTGGGCGCAATGATGTCATCACCAAAGAAGCAACTGTGGGCGTGACACATTCCTCCTCCCCCCCCCACACACACACACACTGATGCCCCAGACAACACAAATATGATACTGGTATAAATAATGCATAAGCTCCACCTATCCCCTTTAGAGGCTTGAGGCAACTTATCTATATGGCTGCCCCAGGGCCATTTGTTTATGTCCACTATAGCTACAGCTGTAGCTATTAAGTTCCAAATGTATTTTGGTTCTTTTATGATATTCACCCCAGGCAGCTGGCCCCAATACCGCTTAAACTGGACTACATGTAGGTACGAAGGACAATCTGATTGTAAAGGTTATTTATTATTACGTCTCCTTTGTCCCAGCCCAGTTGAAGTTCCGACTGTAGCGGCTCACAAATAAGACCACCCGGAAATACGACTCCTTCGCCAATCCGATCACCGTATATTAAGACCACTAGTGCGTGCATAAATTTTGGGGGGGCGTTTTTGTGTACCGTTCTTTCTCTGAACAATCAGAGAATCAGATAGTATAGAAGTGGATTCCTAATACAGTTGGTAGCTCTAGTCTAACAACCACCATGCATTCGATTGCGGGGAAAATCAATGACCCCGCACTACTGGAGTTAGCAATGTCTATGCACAGACGAGCCAGCTCTTAGCTTGCTTTACAATCTTTGCCACCATTGTTCATCTTTCCAGCCGTTATTTTGGATTCGTTTGTTTATTCACTGTTAATTGGTATTTCTAATAAAAGCACACTTCGATTTCGAAAGGCGGGAAACTCCCCAGTAAGACAGAAACGGCGAGTCTTACCACAAGACCTGATTGTTTTATAATAGCGAGCCGATAGTTTCCCTTCGTACGTCAAAATAAGTACATCTACAAATTAGTACAACAGATCTGAGGTGCACAGGTTTTGTAGAGATGGTGGCTTTTATAAAAGCCGTTAAATACAAAAGAAGAGGAGGAGCAGTTTACTTGCTGCTGGTGTACTTGGTCACGGCCTTGGTGCCCTCGCTCACCGCGTGCTTCGACAGCTCACCAGGTAGGTGGAGTCTCACTGCAGTCTGGACCTCCCGGCTAGTGATGGTGTGCTTCTTGTTGTAGTGGGCCAAGCGGGACGCCTCGGTGGCTATCCTCTCGAAGATGTCGTTCACGAACGAGTTCATGATGCTCATGGCCTTGGAGGAGATGCCAGTGTCGGGGTGGACCTGCTTCATCACCTTGTAGATGTAGATGGAGTAGCTCTCCTTGCGGAGCTTCTTCTTCTTGCTCTTCTCTCCGGGGGCCTTGGGCGGCTTGGCGGCCTTCTCTCCCTTCTTGCTTGCGACCTTTCCTGGCATTGTTCGCTTGGAATGAACTGACGATGTAAATGAGAAAGTGGCGTACGTATTTATAATCATTTCTACTTCCGCTTGGCGCCGGATCACTTTTAGACTAACCAATCAAATTGTTGCATTTATTGGGTGATCCGCTTAATCCTATTGGGCGAACATTTTATCCAAACTGATCCTCCTTGGCAGTACAAAAGGGCGGTACATGTAAGCAAAGTTATTATCAATTGACGATCGCTTTAACACGATGACTGGACGAGGAAAAGGAGGCAAAGCCCGCGCCAAGGCCAAAAGTCGCTCTGCCCGAGCTGGACTGCAGTTCCCCGTTGGACGAGTTCACCGTCTTCTCCGCCAAGGGAACTACGCTGAGCGTATCGGGGCGGGAGCTCCCGTGTACCTGGCCGCTGTGATGGAGTACCTTGCCGCCGAAATCTTGGAGCTGGCGGGAAACGCAGCCCGCGACAACAAGAAGCAGAGGATCAATCCCCGCCATCTTCAGCTGGCCATCAGGAACGACGAAGAGCTGAACAAGCTGCTGGCCGGGGTGACCATCGCTCAGGGAGGTGTGCTCCCCAACATCCAGGCTATCCTCCTCCCCAAGAAGGCGGCAGCTGGCACCGCCCCCACCAAGAAGTCCCAGGGCGAAGATGCCTAAACGTCCCTTTTAATTTTTTTATCTGATGTCGCTTTAAACTGGCTTTTTTCAAAGCCACCACTTCTCACGAGAGTATACCAACCTTTGTGTTTGCTTGTCAAAGGCAACATTGGATCGGATAAAATTTGGCAACGTACTTGCATTACGTTTCTGATGACTATGGAGGTGTGGTTGCATCACCTTGTTCGTGTGTGAATACATAAGTATACAATAGCCCATGTATGCTAATGTTGTATGGTCACATGTGATAGACTATTAACCTTAATAACTGTACATATGGAATGGTGGGGGGGGGGGGGGGGGGGGGTGGAGCTTTTGCTAGTTGCATAACCACACAACCATAAGCTTATGTAATAATTTTAAAATTAAAAAAATGTATTTGGGTCTGCAGGGTATGACACCAGTAGGTTATCTGACTGAGCACTTGTGATATCATTAACCAGTCAATATCTGGTGTGCACACATACAAGTTGAAATTTTTTCTTCTTCAAGTCAGTAATGAAGATATAACATCATACAATGTACACACACACACAGTAACAGCAGAACACCAGAACTTTGATTGCATGAAACAATAGCCTGGAGAGAGTACATACACAACACACACACACACACACACACACACACACACACACACACACACACACACGGCCAAGTGATCGGGTTGCAAAGGTCAATATAGTCAGTCTGCAGGTTGAAGCATGCCCTCCCAGTAATGGCGCGATTCACTGGATAATGTTGTTGCTATGGAAGCCATGTCACCGATGACCATGTTGGAGCCTGCTGCGTCCCCAGCAAACGTATCAGAGAGAAGTCCATTGGCCAACATCAGCTGGCTTTGGGAGATCGGTATGTTGCCATCAAACAAGCACTGCTCGCTGTAAGGGAGCACGTCGTTTCCATAGTGATGCAGAGGAAAGGTCAGATCAGAGCCATCAGGAGGGAAATCCCCCGACAACTCGGGGAATTCGTCCAAGGGGCCACACCCCATGGGGGCGGGCACTCGAGGCAGGGACTGCATCGATTCGGGGAGGGGGAGGGGCGGGGCCTTGGCAAAGGTGTTCCTCAGTGCCCCAGAAGTGGGCAGGCTCTCCAACAGCTCGTCGCTTAACTCACTCCCGGAGTACCTTGAGCTGTGTGAGGAGTAGGAGCGCCATGACCTCTCCGAGTGCTCGTCCATCGAGCGCTTCAAGTCCTCCGACCTCATGGCGTGCTTCCAGGGGTGGCCTGCCAGGGGCGGAGTCTTGGGCGGCAACATCATCTGTCCCTCGGAGAGCGGTGGGAGTGGCTTCGCTTCGCCACACCCATTGCTGCACGGGGTGGAGGTGCGGGAGCTGGTGGAGGAGAAGGTGGAGCGGGAGGTGGTCATGACGGGATTCCTCAGGCCAAACCCACCGCCGTGACCACTGCCGGAGAGTGGCGGGTCTTCGGCGGGAAGCTTCTGGTCGATCCTCGAAGGGGAGGAGCTACGGAGGCTGGAGTATCCGCTGGAGGTCATGTCGGCACCGAACCGCCTCTGTACGCTGACAGTAACGTAGGCGGGGCCCTGGTCTGGGTACCGGGTGTGGTGGACACCTCCCCCGTTACCCACGGGCACAGTGTAGTGAACCACACACTGGGCCTGCTGGTCATTGGGGGGACAGCCGCTTAAAAGTGGGTCTGGGTACGAGAGGTACATGGACTGGGAGGTGGGCGGGGGCACACCATAAGAGGGCGGGGCACGCTTTGGGGTGGGCACCATTCTGTTCTGTCTCATGGACTTGTCCGTGATGTGACCTATGCTGGAGTGGTTCATGGGTAGGTATTGATTGGGGGCGTGGCCAATAGGAGAGGTCACGTGATCAGGGGGCCTGTGGTGGACCACACGATGAATGTCATCGTCCTTCAAGCTTGGGTACTCAGTGTCATACCCCGACGATGAGTATCCCGTGTGGGACGATACGTAACCTTGGGAACCACCAGTTTCGTAGCCGTGGTCTGCCATTGGAGTGGGGATTCCCCCTGTCCTAGAGTTCTGGTCGGATTCCATTTTCTTCTTTTTATTTGGCTTCTCCACCTTCTTGCTCTGACCTGGTGCCGCCTTGGTCTTGCCCGGGGGTGGTATGGACTGGGCACCAGCACCTTCTGTGCAACTCTCTTCATCCGCACCAGACATGGCATCCTCAGCTTTGGCCTGGGGAGGAGGGCAAGAGGAGTGTACATCTTAAGACCACACCCCCAGGAGACAAAAATCAAAAGTGCAAAGTGTAGAGTATAGGCAGGTTGTAATGCAGATGGTTATCAATAGGTGGTAATGCATGCATAGTTATAATGCATACCAATGCATTAATAGTCAGTAAAGTGTACTAATGCATAATAATCAGCAATGCATACACAGACAATAATGGTTATTAATATTCGGCATACATGCTGATGGTTATTAATAGCAATGAATGGGTGTCGATGCGCAGGTGTGTTGGTTGGCTGCCCCGATGTGCTGCTCAAACAGTTGTCCACACGTGTCCACACACACACGTGCACACATACCTTCTTGTTGACTTGGCAGTTCTTCAGATGTTTCCTTTTTGAGCTGGGGTCAGTGTACCTCTTTGTGCAGCCAGGGTTCGGGCACGCGTATGGCTTCTGGAGGGGCGAGAGGGAAGAGGTGAGAGGGAGATGAGAGATTCATCATCAGGGAACCAACGCTAACATAAGTGACATGTACTATATGTACATGGGACCATATCACCTAATACACAAGTGCATGTAAACTGAACTACAACTGGGGATGTGGTACATAGGACTGGGGAGGTGGTACATAGGACTGGGGAGGTGGTACATAGGACTGGGGAGGTGGTACATAGGACTGGGGAGGTGGAATCAATGGCTCCACTGTTATAAGTAAGGTGACCAAATGCTTTCACATTCAATGACCAACTACAGCACATACAAACCGAAAACAAGTCAAGGTACAATAAACAAGTCCAATACCATCTCCTCCTCCTGCCTTTACAAGGGAAGGTTTGTGTGTGCACGTCACATCACCTGATCCATCCTGTTTATGGTAACCTTATACCAAATCCAACCAATCGGATTCCTGATCATAATCTGTTCTATTAACATATGACCCCAATCAAACAGCATGGACCTAATTTCCCACTAGGGGTGATGTATTCATGAGATCATGGATACTACAGAAAAACATCAGTAGGCATGGAGACCACATGTACCAAAAAGGAAGGAGGGGGAGTTAAGGGGTTAATAATTGGTGGAATAAACAAACACGGTCCGATCTCATCATGCATCCCTAGAAGGGTTAGATTGTTTGCTTGCTTATATCCAGGTGCTAAGTGCACCAATCCAGGAGCAATACGAGGACAGTCAGCTGTGACGTGGCAGCCATATTACTACAATAACAACGGTCGTCATGGCTGCAAGGACAGGTATGTTGCCAAGCTACATTATCTCAGGAGTATGCAGACTTAATAAAACAATAAGTTATTGTTTGCAAAATTGAGCCATCAATCACACACTAAATGACATCACACACTAAATGACATCACATCCATATGGTAAGGAGCATCACATTAGTGATGTCATGCATTGGCCCTCTCAACTAGTTACTAATTGGAACTACACAAAGAGACAAAAACAGAACAAGGCACTCAACAGGACAGCTGCTCTCACCTCATCTGAGTGGGTCCTGTTCATGTGTTTGGCACAGTCAGAAGCATTTGAGAAAGACTTGTCACAACCCTTGTACTTGCAGGTGTAAGGTTTCTCCCCAGTGTGGGATCGAAGGTGTGTCTTAAGGTTCTCTAGTCGTGAGTAGGCCTTGTTGCAGCCTTCAAACTGTAAAGGGGTGGGGGGGGGGGGGGGGGGGGGGGGGATGAGACAAAGAACAGTGTGGAATGATGTCATAATGACCTTAATGTTTTGGGTACAATGTACATATGTTTAAAGCCCTCATCCCCCACCCCCACCCCCTCCATTTGACATCACACATGCACGTGCCTACAAGTGGACTATGCACCCTCAGATAGACCGAGCACGGTAGAGGCAAGCGGCAATGATAATATCCAGAGGCATGCGCTTTAATTGGAATCAGAAATAAACACGTTGGTTTTTTGGTAGAACACCACCACCATGTACCATGGCCCTTAGATTTATGACTCCTCCCGCGAGGGTAAACACAGCCATCCACTGGGACTGTGAATTCCCTCGGGCAACAACACTCTTCAGCTAGCGAGGGATATTCACAGCTCCAGGTATGGTAATGTTGCGAACCGTGACATCAACATAGGTTGACCTTAGTAACTGCAAGAATATGCACGCATACACACATGCACAATTGAACATACAAGAGCGCCATCACGAAATTTTAAAATAACAATTAACTAGTTCAGAACAAATTGAATAATAATTCTACTCACCGTGCACTGATGAGGCTTCTCTCCCGTGTGACGTCTCATGTGCACGAGGAGCATGTACTGCGCCTTGAAGGCCTTCCTTTCCCTCACGCACCCCTCCCAGCAGCACACAAAGTCCTTCTTGCTGTCCCTGTAGATGTGCTCGACGTTAACGTGTCTAACCAGCTCGTCAAGAGTAGCGAACTGGACGTTGCAGCCGCTCCATAGACACTGATTGTTGTGCGGCGCCTCGGTGTTGGGATAGGTATAGTAGACCCTCCTCTTTGCCTTGCGATGTGGGTCTGGGCCCCCGTCGCAGCCACTCCCGCTACCGCCTCCTTCCCCCTCGTTTCCCGTCGTCGTCGTCGAGTCGCACTCAACGGCGCGAGTGTGCTGCCCAGTTGCGTGTCGGTCTTCGCTTTCGAACCCTCCGCCTTCCTCCTCCATAACTGTTTCCAGGGTTTTCAGGGCATCTTTGAAAACGGCTTCGTCGACGGTAGCCGCACCGGGCTCAAGCTTGAGTTTGGATACGTCCAAGTCCACTTGATTTTGGTCGGCGCAATCGTTGGTGGGCTGCTGTGGGGTTTGCCTTAGGACAAGCTGGCGATGGGGGGCGGGGTTGGCGAAGGGGCTGAGATGTCCGATGGATCCAGCAGAGCTGCCGCGTGATGCCGTGATGTAGTTGAGGAGGGACGTAGGGGACGAGCGGATGAGATTGCTGAGGTCCAAGGAGCCTGTGGAGAGCGGGGATATCGAGAGCGCCCTCTTCCTCCCGAGCTTGGCCGAGCTGAGCGGACTGGTGAAACCTGAGCCGAGCGGGGACGGAAACTCCAGAGTGGCGCTCTCCGGGCCGCCGGAGAATGCGGCAAGCAGCTGGGAGATGGAATTGGGTGTTCCGGACGTGCTGTGAAATTCGGGAGAGACTGCGACAATTCCGTTCTTGTGCGGGCGGCCGCTCCCGCTCCTGCGTCCCGGCTGTTCTGGCGCCAACATCGGGTCACCGCCGCCCCCCCTGTGCAGCAGGCTCGACGTGGAGCCGCTGTTCTTGTAGTAAGGAGCGAGTCTGGACGGGTCTGCGCACGAGCCGGCAGGGGAGGTAAGCATGTTGCCAACGAACTGGCAATGGTTTGTGGTAGGAAGGTTACCTCTGTACTTGTGGTCCTCCTCTGGAATGCTTGGGCGAGAGCTCGTGTCCATCATCTCCCCCAATAAGTCGCTAATGCTCGCCTCGCGACACGCCGCAGGTTCTTCTTCTGTCTTCACACGGAGCAACTGTTCCATCTTGCTATTTCAGAGACTCATCCGGACCGTTGAAGAGAACTTTAATTGCTCGAGCAAAGTAAAACAGGTAGATAACTTAAGCTGCGAAAAATCCCTTAGCACTTGTTCAGCCGAAATTGCCAAGTAAGAGAGGTGGGGCTGCTAATTGGAATCTACTCTTTCCAATGTTTCCAAAGTGAACCAGAGAGATTGTTATATCTTATTTTTCCAATCTGATCGCCTTATCATAACGCACCTGCCGTGTAACACAGACTGAGCCTGAAAAATCCCAGGCTTTATGCTTGACTTGGTCTCGAAGCCGTATAAATTTCGAATGTTAGTTGACCGTAAATGTCAAACATCATCTTATTACCCGACACACTGGAAGTGAAGAAGAAAGGTTTTTATTTATTTCTGCTTTATTTATATAATGAATCTGTATAAGTTGAATGGAAGTAGAACCAATCATTTAGAAGTAAGTTCCTTGGCGACTGTTTCGGTGTGTGATGCTTTGGTAGTGGATACTCATAGCCACGGGCAGTACGCATAAACATTTGTTCTAATTTCCAAGACATGAAATTCTAAAATTATACGAGGGTACAATAGTTTTTTTGATGCTGCGGCACCTTAGGCTCTCAAGGATGGGCCACGTTTTGAGCAGGGTATGGGTCGTCCGAACAGTCGAAATTTCGGACGATTCGACTTCGGATGACGGTTCTTCCGACTCGTTAAGCGTCTCCGCATCTTGCATCACACAGGCACGTGATGATCGATTAAGTGGTGACAGAAATTCCATCTTCGTTTTGCCCGACGATCTCATTCTCAAGTTAGTGCTGTGCGGGGCGTGGGGGGTAGTGGTCGTGGGGGAGATCGTGTTTATTTACAATGTTGGTGGTCACGTTTAAGCTATGAATTCATTATTGTCATTAACGTGGTTGTGCACGTGATAACTATAGCATTACGGTATGAACCTAAACGCATCATCTCTCTCTCTCTCTTTCTCTCTCTGTATTACACACACTTTTGGACACCCCCACCCCCACACACACCATTGTAGGATATTTTCATTCCTAGATGTTGTCTCGCTCTGTAGATGTGCACAGGTCTCCAAGGTAACCAGTGGGTATGGCCACGTTGCTAGGCAATGTGGAATGCACATGCTCTACATGTATTGTGGACACAGCCAACCACCTTGCAAATTAGTGGGGCAGTTTACACTCATGATAAATAAATTATTCATCTGTGGTGTGTGTTCACACCTTATATGTGCTAACATAACTGATGTTTTCACTCCAAAGTATAATTTGGGGGTGTATGTCACAGTACAAGGGGGCGTGGGGGGCAGGGGGGGGGGGGGAAGATAAATATGACAAGAGATTACTCAGGTTTGCCATCCCCTTCAACCATATGAAATTCCTAGGTGAGAATTGACAGAGATAAAGGTGCCAATTGGATGGGGAAGGTGGGAGGGGCCTAAAGGGGACCCTCTAACCATGGGATATCTCCATTGTACCACTCCACTGACACCTTCCATGCATGGCTAACATGTCCCCAGACTAATGGCATCGCCGGAGGTATTTACACCATCCAGACATGGCCCCTCCCATGATCCATTTTAGTCCCTCCCACCATAGGTTGTGTGGGCCATTCGTGGAGGGGAGGGGGAGGAGGCCTTAGGACTCCCTCTTTTTGGCGAAGTAATTATCTGGATATTAATTACTACTTCCACTATATTGGGCCCAGACCTGTGGGGCACGTTATCGTGTACATGTACACACACACACACATACCCCCTCCATACACACACCCTCCATACATCTCCACGCATACCCTCTCCACACATACCCCCTCCACACATACCCCCTCCACACATACCCCCTCCACACATACCCCCTCCACACATACCCCCTCCACACATACCTCCTCCACACATACCCCCTCCACACATACCCCCTCCACACATACCCCCTCCTCACATACCCCCTCCACACATACCCTCTCCACACATACCCCTCCACCTCCCCACAGGTATGGAATGTTCTTGCACTTCATGGTAGTAATTGGCAGCACATACGTCTCTTAGACTTCCAAACAGCAATTGAGGTTAGCATTAAAAAGGAGATTGCATGGGCGCTAATAAGGATAAGGAGGGTATTTGATAATTCATGACTGAGACCTAATTATTAATGCAGATCATTAATAGTTATTTGGAATGCTCCATGGATTATGTGATCTCAATGTACCCTTATATGGGCATGATTGCAGCTCCATACATGTGGGGACCATCGCATTGCAGTGGTATGTGTACGCACACACATACACCCACCCCCACCCCTCCAACCACCTCCAACCTCAAACGCATTGCCATCATACTTCACTGTAGACTGCACTAATCATAAGTGATTAGGTTTTACATACACACATAATGGCAAGAACAATGATCAAAGGCTTTAAGAA